>VWZG01009041.1:0-159041 GCA_013396735.1 Grallaria varia
GGGGTGTCCATGGAGAAGGAGTGGCACTGTAATGACTGAGAATAGCTAATTGATGTCAAAAAGTTAATAGTATGATATTGTTTCCCTCTGTAAGGAAGCAAATTCCAGGTTTCTGGCAGAGAAACCTTCTATGTTTCCACTGCACAAGGGAAGATGGGTCATAGTTAATCTGCTGTGTACACAAAAGTTTGTAAATGTGACCAACTGAGCTGGGAGACATTTAATGAAGGCTTTCCACCGAGGATGAAGAGCACAGGTAGTGGAGAAGTCCCTAAGTCATACAAACTGCAGAAAAAAGGCTTGAAAACATCCACAGGCACCATAGATCCACACAGAGAATTTTGATAGAAGTAGAAGAGAGAAGAAGGCAGACATGCTTTGTACAAGACATTATTCCAGTGCAATTGTAAAATTAACAAGCTTAGAACAGCTTTTCTGTAGAAGTTAGGGCTCTGCATCCTTGTAGAGCTCTCATCCTGAGGGAATATTTCAGAGTGATACAGAAGAAGAAACAGAAGAAAGAACATAGAGCTGGAGTCTCTAGTTCAAGATGTCCTCCCTTTTGTTTCTATCTTTAAATAAAGAAGTTGTTCAGAAACATTCTGTGAACCCTACTTTCTGAACATCCTGTTCTCTCTCTGGCAATCGATCCAGAGGTACACAGTGAATGGGTGCCAAATGTCCAGAAGATGAAAAGGTTCTGGGAAACAAATGTATTTTGTCCTTTATAGCTTTTTATTTTTAAAAATAAATATTTTGTGTTGATTGTATTTAGTATGAATCAAGAAGTGGGAACACTGTAGAAAAGGTATAGGAAATGCTTTCTGGCCTTCCAGTTGGTATGCTTATAATAAATCAATCAATATTGAAGATAAAATGTTAAGCCCAGAATGATGTTCCGAGTGTGTACAATAAAAAGTCCCTCTGACAGTGATTCTAGCTATGAGCAGTAGCCCTACACTTATGGAATATGGTTAGTGACAATTTCTTGAAGGTCTCCAGCATGCAGGAGATCCTTCAGTGTCTCCATTCCCATCCCACAGAAAAAATATTGATGAATTCTTGTAGGGAGGAAAAAAAAAAAAGGCAAAAAACCAAATCCTGCCTTTTATTATTTCCTTTGTGCACAAAGAACAAGTGGAGTTAATTGCAAAAATAAAAAAAAAATAAATCTCATCTTTATCTTTGTATGAGACAGCAAATGGCTCCCATTTGCTGCAAAAATGACAGTGCTGTTGGCCAAATGGATTCCAACACAATATTGATCAGGAGTATTATAGCCCATCAAGGAATAAACGGGACAACAATTTCAAAAATGCTAATGTAGTTTATGTGATAGAAAGAGAAAGACAAATGATTGGACACAGAAACAGCCAAAGTAACTGGTATTGCAGATGAAAATTATGGGCATTAATATTGATATGATATAGCCAAGGAAACTATGAAAAATATATTTACAAATAATTTTATTTAGTTAATTTATTTTTATATAAGTATTCATGTGACAATTAATACATTCAAAGGCACTGTTAAAGACATTTGAATATTCAAAACCAAATGTGTTGAGAGATATTGTCCAAACAACTGTAATATTCCCAGTTATTCCAGAGCTGCATGAAGCTTTATGCCTTCTCACTCTATGCTCACATCATCCTACAGAGAACATAACATTCATCAGAAATGGTATAACGTTTTCTGAATTGCCTTGACTAGCAAATTTTGCTACTAGCAAATCCTCTACTAGCAAATTTTGTGATTGTTGTGCAGTCAGCCGGGGCTTATGTGGTGCAGCTTCTCTGGCTCCTTTCTCAGGGGCGTCCTGCCCAGGCTGGTCGGGGCACTCAGCCTTGGTGCCAGCCTGGGCTGCAGGGACTGCTGGGCTAAGGCATGAGGCAACAGTAGGTTGGAACACCCAACACTTTGTGTCCTGACCCCAAAGCTCTAAGGATTCAGCTGTACGAGCAGTGGCTGAAGTCTTATCCCAGCAGCAGGTTGAACTTTCAGCTCAAGATGGTTCCCATTAAATCCAGTGGCAGAAAACAACCTTGTTTACAATATGAGGCAGGATATTTCTTGCAAAATAGGCACCTCTAATCTGCTCTAGACTGCTTCTTTGAGCTTTTACCTAACTTGCACCAGCACTTTGGAAACTGTTGTCTGTTAGAGGCTTTCTGATTTCTCCATGGTACAGCTGTAGTCAGACATTATCAGTGACTTCTCTGTATGTGCCGGTGGTTCTGTACCACTCTGCTTCAGATGTAAATGGGAACTACAGCTGTGTCACTCATTCACACTTTGCCTTCATAATTCCCTACAAGAAGGTAACACTGCCTCTACAAAGTACTTTGCACCATCTGGGATCAGCATCTCTGCTTATTATTGTAGAAAAATATATATCTCTTTCTTCATTTGTGTTAAAATCTGATAAGACTTGAGAATAATCTATAAATAGCTAGTCCATATCAACAAAATTCTCAATCTCATCTATTTCTAATTTTATCCATTTTCAGCACACTACTAATCCTCTGAAGTAGCATGGAAATTTGCATATAAAAATACTGTATTCATTAAGAGCAAAGTAGGTTCTGTCCATTAAGGGTATACCTCTCTGTACTCTGTATAACCATCAGCCCTTGCCCTGTTCCACAAGTACCGTCTTAAGTGTAAATTATTAGAGATACCTGGAGCATAAACTATTGCTGCCCACCATCTCAAAGAACACAGTTTGACTCTGTGTTTTCACCAAAAGTGGTGTGGAAAATAAATAAATATATTAATTTTCAGATCACAGATTTTTTTCCATGAAAGAGAATAGAAGTCCAAGATACATACTTCTCTTGATCTAAAACCAAGTGCTGCTGTTAGTTTCTTTTCCTTCAAATCAATATAACTCATACAATATAACCAGCTAAGAGCTTAAGATACAATCCAAGAGGTCCTGGGCTTTGTGACTTCTTTAGATAACAGATAAAAATCAATAGCATTCAGAATTACAAACACAAGCGGTGCCTAGAAAAGGACATTCAGTAAAGAACAAAAACAGGGGACTTTCTTACAGGTATAGCAAAGGTTTGCTGGATCTCCTTTAGATTAGACAAGAGACAGCTCTGCTGTACTAAGCTCTGGTTTTATGAATACCCAGTGAGAGCAGACAAGTTGTTTGCATTGCAGCTTATGGACATATATATATACAAAGGGTTTTGGACCACTTTAAAGACCTTCTTATGCTGTAGCTTGAAAATTTCAAAGGAAGCTAAGTACGGACTCAGTAATTTCAAATAAGAGGAGTAATTTCAATTAATAAGGGGGTAGAAGCCATTCAGACTCCATAGGAAATAAGTATTACAGAAGGATTTTAGGGCAATGCAATGAGGTATATGGAAAGGGAGTTAACAATTTACAGTATTTCTGAGGCACAAAATCTACTCCATAGAAAGTCACAGGAGATCAAGGAGGTGGTCAATGCTCTTTGCCTAAAGTAAATCACCCATAAATATAACAAAAGAAGATACTTCTGGACTAAAGTCTGGCCACCCCACCCCGGAAAGGTATTTCAGCATCTCTAGAAGACAAACATATGGAGTGCTATGAGCATGGCAATTGCCACTCTCTGTGCGGTCTGGAGCACGCTGAAGAGTGATTGCAGCCGTGTTCAGTAGGTGATAAGGGGTTCAGCTATTTTAGGTCTGATGCCAATATATAGAAATTTAGGGGAAAGCATGGGGATATTCAGGTCACAAATACCCATTAGAATAGCTAGGCCACATGGTATTGCTGTAATGTGTCCTCCACCAAGATGGAGACAATTCCCTCTTAAATCTTGTACTACAGTGTATTACCCCAAGCAGACTTTGGGTGGCTGTGTTCAGCAAAAGATTTGTGCCATAGTAGTCTTTTATAACTTTGTTGTATCTGAAGGATAGAGTCAGAAGCAATACTTAAGAGACTTTAAATCTGTATTAACACTTTTCCAGTGAATTAATGATGGGTGTTGCGCTTTCTGGAATGAGTAACCCAGAGCTGGAATCACGGACTTTAGAGCAAAGGTTTCAAGCAACCTCATCCAAATTTGAGTTTGAATTAACCTTCAAAGCTAGCACTGCTTTGAGTGGAGTTTGGCTCACATGGCCTCCAGAGGAGACTTCCAATATAAACTATTAATTATTCTAAGTGTAATTTCTGGGTGGTAAAAGGATTATATTATTTTAATATACACTTTATATATCTTTAGTGTCAAGTTTAGTAATTCCTGGCTCAGTTAGAAAAGTTTCTGTGGTTAACTAAGAACTGGCTGGGGAGCTATCTCAACCCTTCCCTAAACAGATCATACAGTTCAAGTCTTTAACAGAGACCTTTTTTTTTCCTCACAGCTGCTATTACAGGCATTAGAATTAAATTGTAACTCACAAAAGAGTTTAAAATAAAAAGCAAGGTTTTAAATAGTGTTATTTTTCTGGTACCTAGTATATTATAAACTAGTTGCTAGTCTAATAATTGTTTCTCCCTCAAGGAAACAGCTGCATTATAGTCAATATAATAAATTTGCCAGTTTTCCAGTTGCTCATGATGAGTTCAGTGGGAATAGGAGGGAAAAAATAAGAATATTTTATAGTATTAGTAAAATAATTCTTATAGTTTCACCATACAAATTAAAAAGGCACAGAAACTTTCCCTTCTTTCTCATTTTTTAGCATCCGATTGTCTTAAAGAAGCAATTCATTTACCAAGTCTCCCCTTAAACCTCAACATAAAGATGTCTTTCCTCTAATTCTGACCTTTTTTTAAAAAGTGTGGCCTTTGCTCTTTAACTTAAACATATGCTGACAACCTTTTGGTTTTGTGAATTTTAATTAAAGACCCTCTGAATTTCTCCTTGCTTCCTTACTAAATGACTACTGAATGGGTGTGAGCCTTATCTGCTCCTTTCCTCTCTCACACCTAATCAATCATTGCCTCTGCTGAGAGTGTAAATGCTGAGAGTGGCACATGTATCCATCATTCTGCTGGTGCTTTACTACATGGGCTCTGAAATGCTGGAGGAAGAAAACAAGTGACATCCAAGTAATAAATATCTTATAGTCTCTGTCTTTGACAAGTATTAATTACGTGCACAACAGTTTGCTCTCTAGTTTATGGTATCTCCAACATAGGGTCAGATTTTTTCTCCTCTAAAGTGAAGCAGGGTGAAATTCCACTCAACTTTCAACAAAACTAAATGAAATTAGTGCTTGTGGGAGAGGTGGGATGCAAGAAGTCATTATTAATTACAATATTTTACCAATTCAAATCAAAACAATAAGCAGTGCTCTCAACTTTGCATGTTTCTGCTCTGCTGTTTGCAAACCAAATGAATGAAATGGTGCATCTCATGAGAAGCCATGAAGAAATCCCTACTTTTCCCATTATATATAGTTCCTTGGCCTGCCACATTCTACTCACTGAAGTGCTTGTATGTAGGATTTTACAATGTTTTCCTCTCTATTATCATTTAAACTTCTTTTCTATTTCTTGATTATAAAGAGCACATTCATAATTTAGACTGCAGTCACTTCTTTCACAAATGCAATTTGCTGAATTAAATTAGTGTGTGAATTTTATATGGGATAAGTTTACAAGCACTAGGTCATCATATGTCATACATTTGCAATTAGAACTACAGAATTACAGAACATGCCAAGTTGGAAGTGACCCACAAGGATCATGAAGTCCAACTCCTTGCCTTGCTCAGGACCATCCTCAAGAGTCATACCCTGTGCCCAAAGAGTACAGTCCAAATGCTTCTTAAACTCTTTCAAGCTTGGTGCTGTGACCACCTGCCCTGTTGCAGTGCCCAACCACTCCCTGGGTGAAGAACTCCTTTCTAATATCCAACCTAAATTTCCCCTAACACAACTTCAAGCCATTCTCTTGGGTTCTGTCACTGGTCACCACAGAGAAGAGATCAGTGCCTGCCCCACCTCTGCCCCTGTGCTGGTTTAAAGGTAAACCAGCAGGAGAAAAGAACTGACTCAAGAGAGATGACAAGTCAGAATTTACTAAAAAGACTATGATAAATACAATGATACAGAGGAAAATTGATTTTAAGCCACAAGAACAGACACATAATTCAGGACTTCTGGGGGACAAAGAGAATGGTGTTTATTAGCTGTATATGGTGTTTATGAGCACCATGTGGTTCCCCTGAATACAAAGTAAAAGGGAAGGAAAACCTGTTGGTGAGGAGGATGGTCTCAGTCTGGTCAAGAGTGGCAGTTGCAGTCCTGTTGAGGTTCTGATCCTCCTCTGGATCCAATGAGTAGTACCAGAAGTCCCAAAATTCAAAGATTATAGATGCTCAGATTTAGGTGGGAATGCCCAGTACCTCCCTGAGGACGGAGAGTTTCACAATGTGCGATTTAACTCTGTGAATCATGGGATATTTTTGGAGTCTTTGATGGTCTAGGTCGTTGCAACTGCCTATTGTGCCAGTCCCTAATGGCCCATTAGCAGACATGCCCCCTAGGCTGGGTGTAAAGGTGCCAATGTCTCGCTGGAGGGGAGTTTTCACAGCTGAGTCACTGGTATGAAAACAGAACCATTCCCCTGCCTCCCAGGGTTCTTCAACACCCAGCTTGTAGCTTGAGGTGTCAGGGGTGCCCTGGACAGCTGCTGCGAACTATCCATTATTAACAGTTCATCAGAAATTACATAGAGGGTGTAGAATATACAGCTTCGGTTACACACATACAGTGATAAACTGGTCCCAGCTGCTGTAACTAGGACATCACCTCAAAAGGAATAGACTACAATGATGTTTCTCCTCAATCTTGTCTTCTCCAGGCTGAACAGACCGAGTGACCTCAACTGCTCCTCATAAGACTTCCCTTTTCCAACACTTCACCACCTTTGTTGCCTTTCTTTGGACACTCTCTAATAGCTTCATATCCTTCTTATACTCTGGCACCCAAAACTGCACACATGATTCAAGGTTAGACTGCCCCAGTGCAGAGCAGAGCAGGACAAATCCCTTCCCTCGCCCGGCTGGCGATGCNCAGAGCATGACAAATCCCTTCCCTCGCCCGGCTGGCGATGCTTTGCCTGATGCCCCTCAGGACACGGTTGGCCCTCCTATCTGTCAGGGCACTGCTGACTCATATTCAACTTGCCACCCACCAGGATCCCCAGGGCCCTTTCCATGGCACTGCTTTCCAGCATCTCATTCTCCAGTCTGTAGGAACACCTGGGCTTGCCCCGTCCCAGGTGCAGAATCCGGCACTTTCCCTGTGTTGGATGGTGATTGCTCAGTCCTTTAATTTGTCCAGGACTCTCAGCAGGGCCTCTCTTCCCTTGAGGGAGTCAACAGCTCCTCCCAGTTTTGTGTTGTCTGCAGACTTGCTCGGTATCCTTTCCAGTCCTGTGTCCAAGTCATATATGAAGACGTTGAAGAGCACAGGGCCCAAGATGGAGCTCTGTGGTACCCCACTAGTGACAGGTTGCCAGACTGACGTTACCCTGTTCGCTATTATTCTCTGTGCAAGTGGTGCAACCAGGAGTTTCTGATTGATAAAATAATTCCATTTCTAATTGCCACACATCCTGTTTAGAGAACTAACTTTTTTGTTGTTGTTGTTGAGTATCATCCTAATTATTTGATTTCTTTCTATATTTCCAAGCATTTGTAATCTTTTCAGCTTTGGAAAGTCTCCTCATAATGAACCCTTGAGGTCAAGTAGATTGTAATGTGGAAAAATCTAAATACTGCTGGACCTAGAATGACATTTAAGGAACCTCCAGAAATATCACTTTTGAGCTTTGGACCTTTAAGTGTTTGGGGTTTTTTTACCCAATTTCATTCTCTTCTGGTCTTTGAACCTTCAATTTTCATATGTTTTACTCTGTGAAACAGCAAAAAAGGTCTTCCTAACATTAATAATCCATAGTTGTGTTATTATTATAACATAAATTATTATTATGAAGTTTTATATCACATTTTCTTTTTATTGCTCACTAAGGACATTATCATTTTATCAGAGAAAGGATTAAAGTCTCATTTTAAGTGTTTTACCATGAGGACCAGAAGTTTACTTGAGCAACCATTTATTCTGGTGAAGACCCACTCTATGCATAGGATGCCCTTATGCACTATGGATTGCCCACTTTAAGGAATTTATTTAGAGTTAATTGATCATTTATATGCTTTTTTTCAGAGACTGACTGTAAAACTTAACTCTTTCTTGGATGTCATCTGTGAAATGCATCAGGTGGTCTCATTAGAGCTGCCTCATGGGGCAAGCCTTTAGGTTTTTTTACCAATAGCTGAAAAAGCATTTGTTTTCCCAGTGGTTGTAATGCAAAGCTCCTAGTCATATATTCACTGTTTCTTCTCTTCCTTTTAATTTTTTTCCCTGGTCTAAATCCGTGAGTTATTTATTTATGCCATTCAGCTGTGCTACTTTCCATTTGTTGATCATATAGTTCATTAGGGTATCTTCTTGTCACTTCCCCCTCCCACACTGTACTCCTTCAGCAAGCAAATACTATTTCTCCACCCACATTATGCTTTGATAGAAGTTTTCCCATCCGCCTTCCCAGTAGGTGCTTGTTCCTTTGCAGCATTTCCTTATAATTTCTTTGGACAACAAGGATTGCTAAATGTCTTGGCAACCTCCCTTTGACTGGATGATAGCAAATATTGGTGGTGGTCCTATTCTTTCCTCCACCCTTTTCTCTTTGTTTGCTGGGGTTTTTTTGTTGTTTGGTTGGTTGGAGTTTGGGGGGATTTTTTTGTTTGTTTTTGTTTGGATTTGGGTCTGGGTTTTGGGTGGTTTTTTTTGTTGATTGGTTTTGGTTTTGTTTTTTGAATGAAAACAACATCTGCCTGAATCTTGAAGATGCAGACTGAAAAAGCACTGTCTAGCAGAACTGAAAAAAATGCTAGCCCTCTCCCACTGGCTCATTTTAAGTTTTGCTTAGTAGTGGAATAAAATCAACAAAAAGAATATTCCCATAAAATGTGGGAAAATTTTTTTATTATTGCCTTTGAGCCTCTTCTGATATAACCTATAATACTTATTTGTTCCCTTGACATGACATGGATTTTTGTTCATCTATTTCTCTTCTCACGTCCTTGCTTTTATCTTTGCCAACATGTAGGATTTATTAGTTTGACTAAAAATAACAAGTGCAAGCTTTCAGCTCAGCATGAAATGTTTTCCTCTCCCTTGAGAAAGAGCACAGCTCCCTCAGTCTTTTCCCACAAAATGAATTCCCCTCTGGGACTTTATTCTGGCCAGTGATGTGTAGATTTATGATGTATCATATATGAAATCATCAGCAGCCCGTACTTCGAAGAAAAAAGGTTGGAAAGAGAAAGCTTGGTCCTGTTCCTGTTCCAGTGATGGGAGAGGAAGAGGCATGGCAACTCTCCTCAACAACAGGATGGAGACTAATGCCCCCCTTAAAGCTCTCCCCCATTTCATGGTGAATGTGTGTACAGTGGTACCAGGGCTGGAAATGAATTGGAAAGCAGAACAATGAGAGTCAGACCCATAAAAAAACTCCATATTATCAAATGGGGGTGGCTTAAAGATTGAATTGTTTATTCCCTATTACTTACTATGAAGCAAAAGAAATTAATTGAGCAGAAATGATTGCTCCTCTGACATCTTCATAAGGCTTAAATCCTTGGAAAACTCATTAAGTGTCACTATTTGGTAATGCTGTACTTTCTTCACTTCACAAATGAGGACCCAGAGTCCTGTCAGCCTGTATTATACAGAAGGTTTCCTCCTGTATATATGACAGCAGGGGAGTGGAGGAGTGCATGAAAAAAGTGCCTGCCTAAATCTCACCCTGATATTAGGTTGGAGAAAAGGGTATGGAAGCTGGCACATCTTTGCATTTCCTGCAGTTTAGATATAGCCTGAGAATAAAACCTATATCTTCAAAGAACCTCTGTCTTATCATTGTCTCGAGAGGTCCTTCCCAATCTCAGCAATCCTCTAATTCTGTAAAGGTGTACAACCCAGCCAGCTGAAAAGTACGCAGAATAAAATGGAACTTTCTGTTGCCTGCCAGTTGGCTTAGAGAGTCAGCTTCTTGATTTATTTCTTCATTCTTAGACATAATTAATTTTTTAATTATTTAGAGAAAAAAATGAACAGAACAGCTTCAAAAAATGGCCTGTGAGCAACACACTGCAGCACGCTCAGAAGCCTAGTGTTTGTCTCTCAATATGTGGGAGATATATGTCAACTTTTTTGCTTTTAATAAGGCACAGTGGTGACCAAAGACCGGAATGATACTCTACACATTGTTTTATTACATTAAAAAAAAAAAAAACACATAGCCATCTCAGAAAGTTTTGTTCTGCAGCTGCTCATTTCTGTAAGTTGCATATGCTTTCAACATGCCAATCACCACTTGAGAATATCACCTATGCACAGGCAAAAGTTAACTGTTTAGAACTCTGCTAGGACTTAAGAATATTAGTGCTGCCTCAGTGTTGCATTTTGAGACTAGTTTCAAGTTAAGTCTGAATGCCATATGTAAACTCATGCCATAAATCTAGCAGAGCAAGGAACATGTCCCAGATGTGTCAGCTCCTAAGTGAACATACTTCCTTTCGAGTTATCCTGCCCATTTGGAAACAGGAGAGTTTGTCCTATACAAACCTTGAAAGGAAAGGGCAAAATGTATATCCATAAGTAAGTATACCAGTTTTCTTAGTTTTGCCTTGAAACACTTAACTCTGAACAAAATCGTATTGTTCTGAGAAGCAGTGGTTTACATTAAGGAATATTTTTTCCACACTTCACAGCCATGCCTTTTTTTCCCACTGTGAGTATAAACCAAATTTTCCTGCTTGTCTCAGGAGATCTTCGGATGATGACAACAAACTGCTCTGTAAACAGCTGTTTCAGAGCCTGGTGAATTGAAAGAATTTGGAGATACTTTAGTGACAATATCTGCATTCAGAATAAGAAAATTTCATCCATATTCTTTAAGGTAAAACTGAGAGTGAAAAAGAAATTCAGCTCTGAGAATGGAAGCAGATTAGTTTCTGTGGTAGCTGCACTACAGCTGTTGTAGATGCAACACAATTAGAGTCTGAATTAGAATTTCCATACTTGTTCTTTGTTTTCATGAGGATTTATGTTTGCTCTGATGAGGTTTTTTTAAGTAGATGCACATGTATGGAATGAAAATATTGTGTTCTATTGGTTTTTCTAATACATTTAGCTGGTCTGCTGAAGGCTCTCCAGCAACCTTGCTGAAGTTAAAGGAAGGAAAGCAAATATTAACAAAGGACATTTTTTCACCTTTTTTTCCTAAAACAACTTGAATAATCATCTAATTTACTTTGTCACTTCTTTCAATGTTTTGTTTCCCTAACAGTTTTTACATCCTGAGTCTCTGTCATTTGTGAGTTCTTCTGATTAGTAGTGGTGGTCTGGTTTTGCTTACACGACCTTCAATTTAAATAGAACAAAGCAGAAACTCTTTCTGGGTTCCTCACACTATTATTGCATCATTATCTACAGAGTTTGACGGCGACAAGAGTTCTCCATCACTTACAACACAGGAAAACACATTTCTCCAGTCCTCTTACTGAGTATACCTACATCTGCAGCTGCATTCCCCTGAAGAAAACTGGAAATAGCATCTAAAATGAAGAAAACAGACTTGTTTCTTGTTTCTATTCCCACAGCATATGCTTCATGCTGTACATAGAATGGAAATAGGATATCAGGCAGCAAAAGAGCTAATTCCTAAGAGAAGCTTTGTACCATTACATCATTGAATTCTGGACAGACAACAGTACAACCTTGAAGTTATTGGTCTCCGTTCTTGGCTACCATGTAAATACTGTCTCTTTTCCAGTAAAAAGCAGTCAAAGGTGGCTTAGTTGCAAGTGGAACATTTTGTATGCAAAGATTTTCCTTCCATCTGTGTCCCAGTTTGCCCTCAAGCCAAGTCCGACTATCAGCAGTGGTGCACAGCTGACCCACAACACCTTGAGCAACCACCTTTAGCCTAACCACAGCAAGGCTCAACTTTACTTTTCAGTAGGCGGTCTCGTGGCATGAGAACCTAAGTCCCCTCATCTACTCTTAGCTTTGCTTCCTACTTCTAATATCTCCCTTGATATTTCACATCAGCCAGAAGGCACAGATTTAATCCAGGAGCTCTCATCCTCTTCCTGTTCTCTGTACAACCTCTCATCTCCAGGTGCTGCAAAGTCATCTATTTGACTGCTCATTAGTTTGGATTAACAGTCTCTTTGTCTTGGCAGTGACACAGGGTGGAAAGAGTTGAGAAATCAGACTTTACACTGGCTCATATAAGAAACCTCTGGAGGCTAGTCTTCCTTGATGCCTGCATACAGCATGTACTGTGACAAGCTAAAAGGCAGATGAGTGGAGGAACCTCTTGCAGGTGTGCTGAACAGCCCTCTGTGGTACCTGTAAGCTCTTCATAGCTGTACACCTAGGCAGTGAGCCTCCAAATTAGTACTCTTACACTGACTACTTGTGACAGACTGAATGTTATTAATGACTTAAACCTCATCAAAATCATGGAAAAACTTTTTGTCAAACTGCAAGGAAGCAACAGTTTGTCAGTGGCCACCAAAATACCCCCACCTCCCAATGCTTCCTGACTGAAATTTGGACTGTGACTGGAAACTTGAGATAAGATTATTGTCTAATCATCTCAGGTCTGAGGAGAGGTAAACAAGGCTCAGGAAGGAATATATGTGTACCCTGGCTCAGCTCAGTGGGTGGTGGGGGAAAAGGGTTTTGGGTGTGTGATGGGGAAATCTCTCCATACCAAACCAAAAGAGTAACACCCGCCCGACACCATTCCCCGGGAAGACCACATACACACAGAACATTCACCTGAGAGGCAGCTGTGAAGGTGTCATAAACTTTCAAAGATCCCCAAAGTACTCCCCTCTGATTCCTGAGGCCTTCTGTGCCAGAGGACTGCGCATGATCAAAGTGAGGTAACAAATCAAGAGCCTGTCACAAGAGACTGCAAAGCCTCCCCCACCACCCCCAGGGGAGGTGCCTGGCGTCTCCTGAATGTATATTAATCCACTAGACTCTGTGTTCTGGGAGACCCTCACCACAAAGAAGACCAGAAGAAAAGGACCCATGGAACACCGCTGGGTTCAATGGTGTGGTGATACAATTTCTATTTTAATCTTTCTCTGTTTTGATTTCTTGTCCCTTCCCCCCAACCCTTTCCTATTTCTTTCTATCTCCCATTCTCTGTCTCACATTTACCATTAAATAAAACCCATACTGTTGACTTTGGCATCTGGTCTTGCTTGCACCTTAATTTGAGCTGAGCCATTGCTAATACTTTTAATAATCAGATCATAACACTACTTAAATGTTAAATGCCTCGTGTTCATCAGGAATAACACCTCTCACCCATATGTTGCCACACCATCATCTTGTCCTTTAACTGGCATTGTCAGTCTCTTTCTGTGGCATTGAGTAAAGGTGTAGGATATTACTCAGCTGGTGGGTTTAGGTGATTGGAGCTCAACCTGGAAAGTCCTGCCTTAAAAGCACCAAGAAGATTGTAGCTGCACTTTTCTATTGCAAATAAGCAGAGCCTTTTTTTTTTTTTTTCCTTTAAAATGCATTCATTAGCTGAAGTCCAGCTGTGAAGAGAGTTCTGAGGTGCTCTCCATACTGAGAAAAAGCACTTTAAATCAACCTGGTGCATCCGGCTTACACAGACAACGTCATGCTCAGCTGGTACACGTGGGAAGGTACCTCTAGAGAAGCTAATTAGGGGGCTATCTATGTGTAGATGGCACAGGGCTCTGGAGTACTCTCCCAGCCAAATCTACAGACTGGATGGTTGAACTCAAATGTCTGCCAAAGTGCCAAAAACCAATTAGTGCTGGATGTCAGCACAAACAACTGTGAAACACTTGTCAAACCTCAATAGGATTTTTCCCACAGAACCTAGCAGCATTAAATCTGCCTATGATGTTAATCATATAAAGAAAAAAGTAAGCCTGGCTGTTCTGAGTCCTTCTCTTAGCCCCCACATGTGTTACATATGGACAACATTCCAGTAAGAAAGCCTTGGCAGAGCAGAGAGAGTAATTTTTACCTAGAACCATACCAAGAAGTTACCTAGACATTTGGAGAAACAGAAAGTGTAAGACAGGATCTTAAACACCGCTTTTCGCAAAAGCTGCTCAGAAGGGTGACTCATGGTTTGAGTTAATTAACTTCTTTGCCTTGGTTGGAGGAAAACTGTAAGTAAAAAAGAAGCAAAACAGTAAGATGCACCAACTACAGTCCTTTTATCATTAGAAAAGAGACAAAGCAGTAAAAGTCACAACCTGCAGACTGACATGATGTCTGAAAGAGAGAAATCTTCTTCACCTAGGTCAATGAAGTACATTTCACTCAAATTATGTCCTGGCTTCTGTTTTGTGGTGTAACGGCATAGATCGCATTCAGTCAAGAGAAGTCCATTTAGTGTCAGTCAGTTCCTCTCAAATATTAAGTATAAAACTCAAATGAAAGAATTGTAAAAAGGCAGAAAAAGTGAAAAGGAGTAATTAAATTTAGTTCATCAGTTGTCTGAGTAAATTCTTTAAGTCAGCAAACAATCTACTGTAACCTCTGTTAAAGGCTATAGTTTGCATTATTTTGCCGTTCAGCAGAAAAGTCTGCTGGTATTTAAAACAAAATGACATTTTAGTGTTTCCTTAGATGATTGGAAGAAGCAGATAAATGTAATTGGTTAGTTTTCATATTTTTTCTCTGTCTCTTTTTACTTGGGTGATGGTATTAAGGTGATGCCTTGAAACAGCAGGTAACATTTCGCGATGCTGCCAGGCAACACCCTTCCAGGTCTTGTTTATTTACTTGAAAAAGGCAGACGAGTGACCTGAGATTGCAAAAGAAGTGAAGGTAAAATGTAAGAACTGTGTTTTGCTTTGCTTGCTTCATTAGAAGATAATTTACATTTCTCCTTCCATAGTTTCACAGGAGAGAGAACATCTCTCCAGGACCTCCCCCAAATTTGCGTTCTAGCTGCTGGTGTGCTTTGTTGGTGTTGTTGCTACATCGGCAATGCTGGCAGCTTCTTCAGTTCCTGTGCATGGAGGGGGCACATGTGCTCCGTGTCAGGAACTCTGGAAAGATACTTGCAATTTTAGGTCTTTCCTGTATTCACTACTTTTTCCTCAGATATTTATTTAGTTCAATTAGCTTTCAAGAGAACTTCAGATTCTGTTTCAAGTTAGTCCAAGCATGTATACTTTTATAAGTAAGTCATTCTGAATTAAATGTTTTAATTTTTCAAAGTTCTTATAGAAATTCTTCGTCATAAACTGTCCCCACAGGCATGCAGACAGTTCTTAAAAATTTGGAAGAGTATTGTCTATCTTATTTTTTAAGGTCTGTTGCATGAATAGTTCCTTATAAGGAGCTAATCATCAGGTGAATATAAACATTCTATATTCAAGAATGTTTTCATTTAAAAAAAAAAAAGATAATGTTGAAATTGCATTAATAATAATAGCAACAATAACAAAAATATTAATAACATTTACTAGTTCTATAAAAATATTTGAAATATGCATATATTGTCTCCTAAAGGTTTCCTTAAATCTTTATTGTGTCTGTAAAAATAATTATCTATTGAGAGTATTCTTAACTCCTAGGTAAAACTCAAACTGATTTTTTCTGTTGTTACAGGAAATGCAATGGCAGAGCAGAAAAGCAAGACCCCTCTCTCTCACTTAGGTTTAGATGGCATTGAAAATCTGAGTGCTGGCTCCTTTGAGATTCCCTGAAAATTACTTATTTTTGTTCATGAAGAAAATAGACAGTCTTTCCATGAGAGTATCTTTTATTTAATTTAACAGTTCTCACATGTTCTCAGCAGTTCTTCAGTAGTCATACTCACAGTTTATAACTTAAGAGCCTGGTAAAACATTCTTTTTGGAGATTTTCAGTGCTTTCTTTCCAATATGATATAATATATTTGGACTACTATAGCATATCAGAAATTTTGTAACTGCATTCCAGGGCATATAGCTGGACCCAGAATTACTAAATAAGGATTTACACACAGGAAAGACTTCTCCTGAAAATCTGCTGACACTGGAAACATTATGAGAGTACATATTTTGGACAGGTTTCATTAATTAGCCTGAAAAATGTGGTTTGAAAAGCAAGTGAACTAAAAATAAATACAGACTGTTTTCTCCCAACATAATTTATACATATCTATTCCTTCAAATTTACTAAAAACATAAGAGAGTCTTCAGCAATTTGAATTTAATTGAAATAATTTTTGCAATTACTCTGCTGGAAGCAATATTAAGGTTTATAATTTACAGCCTCTCCTAGTTTGCAAACTCTCATAGAGCAGGAACCAGAATTTGGTTCCTTGAAAAACCTCAACTCAATTCCTTGGGGTTAATGTTTATGATACTCTTTCAGTGCATGATCATATATTGCTTTGTCTGCCATTTCAGCTGCACCAGGGAACAGAATAGCTGAGGCTTAATTACTGATGTGCTACGTGGCTCTTTTAATTTTGCAGAGTATGGCCCCAAGTCTTATTTACTTCACAGCATTCAAATCCTGCTAGAGGTTAGAAATACTATCTTCATAGGCTCTTCCATTACAATTGTTAGTGTTATCACTGAATATTCATACAAAAATTCCTGAGAGTTTATGTTCCTCACTTTTTGGCGGGGGAGCCAAAGCATGGATCCATTAAGGTAAAAAATAACCACTAATTTAATGTTTGAGACTTCAGGAGCCTCACTTTTCAGAACTTCAGTGTTATGAAGCAGCATGTGTTCGAGACCCTACACCACTGGTTTGTCATTGTGAAGAGTACCAGTGATGGAAACAAATGAAATCTTATCTCCTAGAACAGATGTTTCTCTTGAAAACAGGCTTTCTGCAAATATGGTTCTATTTCAGTACACACTGAAATTTCATCTTGACAGGAGCCCTGAGTTTTGAGAATATCAAAAGCCTAAAATGAACCTTGATTTGTTTTACGGTGCTTCAAAATTTTAAAAAGTAGAGACTTCTTGCATGATAGTACAAACTCACAACAAACTACTCTGTTTAAACAGCGTGAAATCACTTGTTTACTACATGTTGACCCACCCCAAGTTATCTAATCTAAAGAATATACACTGATTTGGAACATATCTGTATTTCAAAATCTTCAAATCCTTTAAATAATAGGACATCCTGCAGTCTGACTTGTG
The DNA here is from genome assembly GCA_013396735.1 of Grallaria varia. Lineage (NCBI taxonomy): Eukaryota > Metazoa > Chordata > Aves > Passeriformes > Formicariidae > Grallaria > Grallaria varia. Next base: position 17,255 of record VWZG01009041.1, read on the forward strand.
ACTATTTGGCACTTCTGCGAAAAAATAGCATGAGTCCAGCTGTGCTGACGCCTAACAGTGGGTAACAAACACAGTCACAGAACACCTGTGAGAAGTTTGGGTGAATGACCTGTCGAGGATCACACTGAGAAATTTTTGGCAGATACACATAGAGAATCCAGTCTCTTGGACAGACTTCAACATCCTCAGCCAGGAGACCATTATTCATTCTTTTGCCCCAGTTCCTTTTCCATTCTCTCCACACCTTTCAGCTTTTGCCACAAATGAAGCAAGGATCCTTCAAAAAAGAGGCTTATTTAATCACACACTCCTAATTCATCCCAAAAATAGAATTTGGTGTGCAAAGAAAGAACCCATGGAAAAAGAGAAAAAGTAACCACAAAGCTTAAATTCTTTTCATGTTGCTCATGTGCAGGGATGTTATCCTCAATGAGCCAAGGAAACACGGTTTAGATAAAACTACTGAAAAGCAAATGGAAAACTCATTAAAAAACTGGGTCTTTAAGATCCATTGTCTTGGTCTTAAAGAAAGGAGCCGTTTGGTGGGGATGAGTGCCAAGTGAAGTAGGCTTAATCAGCTATAAAAGTATAAAATGAGGAATTCTCCAGACTCCACCTGCACTTCTCTGACTTCCCATCCAGACTCCAGATGGCCTGGCCATTCCCACCTCACCCATATCCAAAGGCTCTATCACAGGCTTGTTCCATGTTGCCAGCAGCAGAGGTACTGACCAGTGACTGTGTTTTCCATAGCCCTGGCTTAGTATTTTGTCCTTCCCTGAGTGCTCACAATTCCCTACATGTTGCCAGATTTGGTGGAAAAAAAGTCCAGTATATCCCTCTGTAAAAACCTGCTGCTCTTCCCAAAGAATATTTCAAACCCTTACTCCAAAAATGGAAGTGACTGGAATATTACAAGTAAAGCCAACATATTGATTATTCACAAGGGAAAAAAAAACCCCACCAAAAACAAATCTGATTTTTTTTTCTTTGTCCTCAGTTCCAAATGTTCCAAGGTTGTTTTGTCTGAAGATCATGTACGGACATTTGAGCTTACATGTAATGAAATGTGTGAACACCTGTATTGGAAGATAATTTCAGAGCTATCCAGTGCTCTTAACAAAACTTAAAATACCTTTTATCATGGTCTCTGTCCCCACTTCTCAGGGCTTCTTAAAGAGGTATTTCTATAAGAAATTTAACTGAAGTTCATAAGCCATTAGCAAATATGGGTTGCAAACAGTGTGACACTGATGGACAGACCGGAAATAGAGTCTGGAAACTAAAGAATGAAATTATTTAACCATGACTCCCCTTATCTTGCTCTCTTCCTCATGGTAGAATGAAAATTGGCATTTCCTGCCCCCCTCTGCCCCTTCATTCCTGTAAGCCTTTCCAGAGTTATCAATCTATACATATACATCAGGAATGATAAGAGGTAATATTCACATCAGAAAGAATCAGTGGGACCCAACGGAACCCCCCTTTAATTGACCTACATTGTAAGATTACTAATTCTTGTTCTTAGTGTACTGTTGAATGCACAAATCTGTTTAGTGGAACCCTTTTCTTCAATGTAGCTACTGTGTCACAGAGAATGTACTTTGATTTCCTCTTAATTTATAGACTGGACACCAAACGAATTTTAATATATTGTTGCAGTTCACCACCCATGGTTCAGTTGCTTCAAAGGCAGACCTTTCCAAAAATAAGTGTAACTTCTGATTTATTTTGTTTGCAGTTTTATGGTGCAACCCAAGGTTTTCTGAAATAATAGTGGCATGTTATACTTCAGCCATCTTCTTATCCTTAATGGTTTCCCATGAATTGAACAAATGTTTTCATAAGCAATAAATTTGCTTATTTTTCCCATGCATTTCTGAGTATTTCTTGATGCTCCATATACTTTCTGGATAAAATGGCCCATCAATTTAAATGGTTTCTAATCTCTATCATTCATTCACTTTACAGTTAACTTATGATCATGTTCTTCATGTACTGTCCTTGGAAGTCTAGTCATTGATTTATGAAACTTTACCCTTCATCTTTTGCTGGAAAAAAATGTTAAATAGATGTTTACTTTTTCTAAATCCTTGGAAATATCATAACAGTGATAAAATCAGTATTTTTACTAGTCTTTGTCTCCCATACACACACCCCAAAATAATGAGTTCTTTTCAGTCCCTTAGTACTAGAGCAATTTTGTCTTTGGGAAAGTATCATTGGCTTTCATTGTGCAGGTTCAGTTGCATCCTCTGGTTAATCTATTACTCTTGGAGAGCTGAACATCTGGATAGCATAAAAAATGTGTATAGCATGTATAGCTATCAAAAAATTCGGTTTTGTTATGGTTTAGGATTTAACTCCTGTACTGTATAATGATTTAAAAGAGCATTTAAAGGACTTATGATACTAACTGCATGACATCGCTCATTACCAGAAAAGGTTTTGTAGTCACACAAGAGGAAACTAATTCTCTCTTTCAGAAAATTTCCATGCTCAGGTAGATAATTAAAGCTGGCAAAGGTGCAATATTGGAGATTTGCTTTATTGCTAATATAACAGGACCATGTGTACTTAATATTTGAAAGGAAGATTTTATGGTGTCTCTTTCTTCACCTTCAAATTACTCCAAGACTGCTGTAATCTTCTAATAGGCAATGAATGGAGTAGATTGAAATCCCAGTGAAACTAGAAATTACATCAAGACATATTTTTGGGAGGAACTCAAACATTATAGACAAAGTTTCATTTGTCTTTATTTCCTAATCTATTAAAATGTATTTTATACCTTTCATATGATTCTTCCCCTCTGTATGCCACCCACCTACAAATACCTCAGGATTGGCAATAAAAAAATATTTCATAATTTGCATAAATACAGGGCAAAGATTTCCTTCTTCAAACGGGCAGAATTTTCTGTGAACTGATTAGTCATTCTTTGCAGACAAGACAAAAACTCAGTTTATGAACAAGTCCCAGCTAATGTTGCATGAGGAGAGACTGTTCAGTGCTCTGAGGTTTGAACTTTAATGGGAGTATTGACTGTCATGCCAAAACCTAGTGAACACAGTAGTAGTTCAAGCAAACAGGGATTAGAGAGCATAAAGGAAAACTCCTTTATGAGTTGGCCAGACTTCAAGTTTGATTAGGACATGCATGTATACTGGAACAGGTGGGAAGTGAGGAAGCAGCACCTGAGCTCTGTGACATTTGGATTCATGGGAAAAGGCAACAATATATTTTTAAGTTTCTAAGTAGACACTGCTTCCACCAAACTCAGGAGGAGACAGGAGGTAGCTCTGTGGCTGGAAGGTTGTCTCCAAAGCTGGCCCAGTGTGGTGTGCCTCCTGAGATGGGTAATTTATGACTTGTCATTGATTTAGTGCTATGTCCATTAAATGTCCACTTAGGAGAAATAAATCAGACGTATTCTAGTGAAAATTAATGTAAATATTTCATTGCAGCTTAGTAATATTTCATAGCTTAATCTATTCCTCTATAGTGTCTTTGTCTGACTACATTACAGAGCAAAAGTATAGATTCTCTAGTGGTAATTATCTGGGTTACATTTTTTTAAAGTTCTATTCAATTCTGGGCATTCTCAATCTCATAAACTGAATTGCTTCCCTCAGCTGGGTTCTTCTCAGGGCTTTTAGCTCCTTGAAGTAGTTATGAAACAAAGCTATTTTACAGGGAGAAAGGCCAAGAAACAGAGAAAAGAGCTGAGAAATTGAAGGGAAAGACTTGTCAGTTTACTTTAAGTGAGTACTTGGGTATACTTCTATCCAAGGTAATTGGGCTGAAATATTACTCGTGTAATACATAACTAACATTTTCAAAGTCCTTGCTACAGGATTTTGTGCATGTATGGGTTGAAAATGCAACTGGACAAAGCTGTGAGAGATGAGTCCTGCTGAGACTTCTCAATTCAAAGACAGCTCTGTCCTGGGAAGTCCCCGACCAGTCGCTTGCTGAGATGGTGTCATGGGAAAGTAACACTACATGTTGGCCGAGGCTGGTGTGTGTTCTGTCCAAGGCTACTGTTATTGGTCGTTAGCAGGGCAGAGTCACTATAGTTGGTATCATGGATTCAGCCAAACAAACATACAGATATGCAGACAGAGAGAATATTGGTTCATTCAAAATGAAACCAAGAATTAAAAAACACACCATAGTCTTCTCCCTCAAGCCTAGCTAAAGGGTAAGCATCAGAATGAGTCAATGGTGGAAGCGGGAAGCCTTAAAAAGAAGACATGTCTTCAGGCAAACTTTTATTTTTTTTTAAGAAAATTGGTAGCAAAGCTGGAAGTGTCTATGAAAACTGTTTGGGCTTCTTATAATTTAAAATGTCTGAAAATTAATTGATATCCAGTCTTTGTAAGATCACTGGCATAAAACTGAAAGCTTGTTACGCAAAGGGACTTGTAAGGCAGGAAACTAATGCAGGACGAAACATGAACTGGGAATATGGCTAGTTAGCCTTAGCGATTTAGGGAATAGAACAAATAAAAACCTTAATGAAATTCATTTGAAGAAAATGGGCAGAAACTGCCAATACGTCTGAGTACAGAGGAATAGTACAGAGGAAACTAGAAATATCCAGAATGTGTGAAGATGAAAAAAGACCTGAATGGAAAACCTGTGAGTTAACACAATAAAAAATTAGTTGAAACTTTTCTATTCAGTTAAAGAAGAGAGAAATCTGGAGAGATGTGTAGCATACTGCAGAGGAAGATGCGGGTTCTGCACTGACCTCCTACAAACTAAAACAAGTCTGCCATTTTTTCTCAGTCTGATCCTAAATTTGAATTTTGAAGTTTAATTAGATGCTTTCTTGAACTAAGACTCAACTAAAAGAAACATTTTTTTCCATCATTCAAAATTCTTCAACTGAAAACTGATATGAAAGAGTGAACATTTTAACCTCTGAAGCAGGCTTACAGCAAGCTGAACAAGCACTGTTTCCCTCAAGGACAATATTTCTTTTTCACAGCAGTGGTCACGTTGTGTTTGTGGAACTGTATCAGCTGAGAAGACTTTGGCTTTAAGTAAGCAACCTGGATTCTTTCTTGTTTATTGCAGAATCAGCACAACTAGCAGGAGGAACACACAAATTAGGATTTCCTCTCCACTCAAGGAATGAGAAGACCAGCACATGTTCTCCATGTTTCTTGTAGCATGCCCCTCTATTATCCCACCCAAATGCCACAGCAAATCCTGTGACATGAGCTCAGTGTGAGTTCATGGATCAGAGGCAGGGAAAGCATTGTTTGATGAAGGCAAGAGGGCTGTATCCCACAGGAGAGGCTGTTGTGGTCCAAACCCCCATACAGTCACCTTTCAGGATACCTCTGCTATGACCTGATGATGCTTGAGGCTGGATTCGGAATTCCAGCAAGATCAGAGTGGCAGAAGTACGGAGTGGAAGAGGGTTTGTCAGTAAACACAGAGACCAACATCATCACCAAAGATTGTTCAGCTCTTGGATGATCTGTGACTGCTGTTAATTCAACTGAAACTGAGCTCAAGACACCAGAGCTGACAGCTGAAACAGAAATTTACATATTTTAATATCCTCCCCTGCAATTCCATGGTTCCACAGGATTTCCATAATCTAGAAAGCTCGAAATAAATTGTTTTTTTTCATAATTCAGTGCAAAAAGACTGAAATACTTGCATTTATTATTTTCTCCAGATGCTCAGGTGGAGAAATACAAAGTGGAGAAACCTACACTTTTCACAAATGTCAGTTACAACATTGTCCTTTGAGCATGCTCACAAATCTTTTCATTCTCATTTTTCTACAAAGTAAAAGTACCTTTGGGAATTTGGGTAACTGATTTCCAGTGTGAATTAATTCAAATTCAGTGGAAAGTACGAGTTCAATTATCAGCCTATGGGCTTTTGCAAGAAATAAATGAATCATCATTCAACTCAAAATGCTTCTACACCAAAAACTATATTTAGGAATCAAATTCATCAAAAGAATGGGTGTGTAGATAATGCAGTAAAGACCTAGGAAACAGTGAATTTTTCCTTTCTGAACTAAACTACCTTTTAGACTCTTTCCTAGAGCAGACTCAGAATGCCATGTCATGACTGAGATATATGTATGAAGGTAGTGACACAGAACAAAAAGAAGACTACACACTTGACTTCTAGTGGCTGAGAGCATTACTGGCTTCAAGGACTCCTCATATCCATCTGTTCTTCATCACACAAACTCCCTCCCAAACTCACTTTCCTCTTCAAGCGCTGTACGTTGTCTCTAGCTCCCTTTGTCTCTGAGGATGTACCTGGATTTTTTTGTTACCACCCACATCTCCTCTTTGTGTTGCTTCAACCAGAGGATGTTTGCACTATTCCTACCTCTCACTTGCTCACCACTCAGGTGTTCCTCTGTTTTTTTCAGCTGCCTATACGTACTACTATATTTATATTTTCTTTTTCCTAATCATGCTGCAAACTCTGCCCAACCTTTCTGCTTTTTCCTATTTTATCCCTTAAAGAATTTTGATCACTTGCACCCCATTCTCACCTTCTCCCTCTTCCATCAAAGACCCTATATCTCTCCTGTATTAAAGCAAATACAGATGGGGTTTAGGCCACCAGTTGCTACACCTCCACTGTAGTTCTCCCTCTCTCCTCTTTTTCCATACGCTTTCCCCTGCTACACACACTGCTGCCTAAGAGACAATCCTTCTCAGTACAGCATATTGATTAGTTCGGAGCGATGAGCAGAACTGAAAGGTGAACTGTAGTGGGTCGATATGAACACATTCCTTGCAAAAATTTCCAGCTGCTGCCAACAAATACATCCTTGCCTTGCTGGCAGTCAGAGAGGGGACCAAAGCCGTGACTCTACCGAACATTTGCAGAGGCACACCTCTTGACCCCTCATTTGTTGTCTTCAGCATCCCAACTGACAACACTCAGCAGTCTTCCTCTGAAAAGGCAATGTTGTCTGAAGTGTGGAAATGAATACAGCGCAGTTAAGAAAATTGTCTTGTCATGTACATTGTAACAAAGAAATACCACCAAGGTTAATGTGATTCCTCACAAACTTGCCCAAATACGTACAGGCAGATTTGAGCTTGTCTAAACAGAGTTGCAGAACCAAGACATGACTCGACATGCTCCTGTTTGGGGTGATGTGCACAACTCAGAGTGTATTGTTTCTAGAAATGTCCTCTTGGTGTTGGGAGCATCAAAAGGAATAATGAAAGAGGTTAGCAAGCTTTGAGGGGCTAATTGATGAAAAAAACTAAAGGCCAGACAGTCTGCACAACAACTAGACAGTGTCTAATGATCTAAGAATAATATCATAAAGCACAAACATTTAGAATAACTAATGACAGGCATAATGAATGCTAAATAAAGTTTCTCTTTAGATTGCCCATGCAAGATGACACCCATTTGCAAGCAGAATAAACTGGGATCAGTGTCACTGCCTAACATGTCTAAATTATTGTAGTCTGTGGAGGTCAAAGTGATGGCTCTTATTCTAAGGTAGAATAAAATACCGATATTCCCACTGTCAAAATAATTTTACAAGGCTACATAGATAGAAAAAGTAATAGATCCCTATAGCCATGTGAACTAAACATCAGAAAATTATTCAAAGAAGATTTATGAGGCTAACGTATGATGATTCTGGTTCTGTGAAAATTTAGATTTCTATTACAAATATTTTGGCCAAAAAAAATCACTTAAGTCACTGATCTCTTTGATTTTATACAGGTTACAATACTTAAATAGATGAGCATGCATTCTATTATTCAAATATGAGGCACAGACATTAGGGGATGTCTTTTTTGCACAGAGCTAAATTAGTGATTCTCAAGGGATTTACTAAGGTCATTTTGAAACTATACCATAATTTGCAGGAACCACTTAAATAAAAATCAGGCAGAACAAAACACCTAGGGGCACATTATTCTGGGACAACTTGCAAGAGAAATAATAGATGCAGTATCTGCCACTACTATTAGAGAGACGTGAGCATTTCACTCTTCATTCATTCTAATAAAAAGGTCCCCTAACAGCCACCCTTGATGATTATATTTTACCTAATTGCTTTGTTTTATCAGCTATGGAAAATATATATTCTGCATTACTAATCCCATTAGTGCTTTCAGAGGAAATGTCAGAATAATTAAATTTTTCAATGATCAGTATTCTGTCTTTCTTTGTCAGGTTCTTTCTGTACTTACACTATCATGCACTGTCATGCTGTTTTGTAATTTTAAAGCAAGGTCAGGTACTAAGACAAAATTTTGCTTTGTATGAAGCTTTGCTTAGCAGGGAATTTTAAGCCTTTAGAAACACCAGCATTTAATAGAAACAATAACACAGTGTTTCTTCAGGAAAATAGAATGTGCTTCAGTGAAAATCTTTGATAATGATAACTCCATCCAGAGAACCAAAATATCAAGTTCCGGAATTATTACACCAGTCTAACTTGTATGCTTGGAGACTTCTTGGCCAAGTTCTGCACAGCCTGTGAAAGCTGCAGACCTCAGGTGGGATGAGCCGTGCTCTGAAGAGTCCTGTGTCTAGAGTAGTGGCTGACATTAGATGGGATGAATTTAAGGGAAGGTGCTCAGCCACAAATTCCAAGTACAAACTCCAAGATTTAAAAAAGACCTTCTAATTTCTATACAAAATTTTCTGAGATTGAGAGCACACAAACATAGCTTGAATATGTATGTGAAAGTTGCCTAACAAACAATTTGAGAAGATGAATAGAGAAATAAAACAGATGGGCAAAATCTCAAAACGCGGTACAATATTTTTCATTTTCCTAGACATATTTTGGATCATAAACACTGTGCTTTCTCAGATCAAATTTTGGTATTCACGTGCCCAGTAGTTCCTGTATCTTCATACCTGAAGTCCTCTGTGGAATTGTTTCTATAAAAGGCCTGCTCTCCACAGTGATACTGTAAGACTATGGTCCATTGTTGAGATTTGTCAGGTTAGTTCAGCCAATTTGATACTGTCTCTATCAGACACACTAAGACACTTCATTTTCTGACTTGGAAGACGTTGAATCTGCTATGCCAACAGTATCTAAGCTCAGAGTGTGAAGGTAATAGATTTCTTATCCTTGCCTCTAGCCAAGATACTGAAAATATTTGCAACTGCTTTTAAAGAGTTCAGCTTTTCTGAAAATTACTTCACAAAGACAAAAAAGCCTTGGGACACTGAGCATGGTGGCCTTCTGTCAGGAGGATGAAATTTAGTCTTGCTGGAAGGGGAAACCTAAAGTACTTATGGCTCTTGCTTTAGTTTCAATAGTTCTCTGTATTTGTTTTTCTGTAGTAACTTCCAGCATAAATCTACACACTGCAATGTAGCCTACTGAAACCATGTTAAAACAGAGAAGGCAGGTGTATTGATATCACTACTTAATTCAACTAAAAGATTTTGGTTAACTGAAAGGTACAGGTGTGAGCAAGAAGACACTTCATATCTACTAGTCTGCCTGTTCCCTATGATTAACAGTCTTGCACTTTCTACTGCTTCTTGCAACTCCTAGCATACAGCTCTGGAGGGGAAGCTAGAAGAATCTTGATCTGTGACTCTCATCAGATTGTATGAACTCAGAGACCTGCTCTTATGGTATTAATAAGTTAAAATATGCACATGAATCCATGAGTACAGCTCAGTAGAGACATATTACTTGGCTATAAAGCAACAAGCATGACCACGTTAAGAAAAAAAGTAAAATGTTGGCAGCAATTTCCAGCAAGAAAGGTAAAATTAGCTCTTTGCTTCTATTAGTTTTTAGTGAAGAGTATTGAGACAGTAGTTAAATAACGTTACCGCAAAGGAGAACAAAGTAAAATGTGCTAACTGTAGTTTTGTCTTTCTCTTGAAGGTTTCAAAGAAACAGACCTTGCAGGTTCAACACTCATAGAAGTACCCCAAACTCACTGGAGTCTGGAGGGGGAAAAAGGAAGAGAAGGAGGAAGCCCTTCTGCCTCAACCAATGATACTGCCTTTAACAATGAGTGAGGACAACACCACCACTGATGACAAAAAGGGAGGGGTAATGTGTATGCCACTGGTTGAACAGCAGTACTAAAAGATTTAGCCATGAGGCCATTGTACCAGGGACAATAGTACAGAGTCAGATACAATTTTTAAATTTACATGTTTGCCCTGCTTGGATCAAAATCCTTATGTGGATAGATTTTTATTTTTTTTTTTCAAAAAGTCAGTCTGGCTCCGTCCACTTCTTCCGAACACAGGTTGAAAGAGAATTAACAACACCACCCTCCAAGCAACTTGATAAATAGGGCACTCATTAAAAAAGCAGGGTGGACTAGGATTTTAACTGGGCACCAGGACAAATTCCACTGGGGTACTTTCAGCCCTGAGCTCCTTTGCACAGAGCAAGTTGAGTGTCTACGCTGTGCATTTAGTGGCCTGATGGCTCCCAAGGAGAGTGTCACAAGTCATAGCATCTCTGTGATCCAAGCCATGAGTGTACTGCAGCTCATGGGTTTGCCTATCTTATGATCTTCCCACCATGTGCTAACTAATGCATCAAGCCTCATTTGCTGATGGTCCTTACATAATTCTGTGTGAAGTTTAATGCTATTTTGTTTCAATGTGGCACTACTATGCACTTACAGTAGAGATGAAAGCAAAATTTCATAGTGCTCAAAATCAGCCAGAAGTTAAATGCACTATCTCTGTTTACTGACATTTTGAGCGCTTGGACCTGGAATATGCAGCTTATCAACAGCATTAGAAGTTACTTCTTGGAAGTAAAAGTCTGAGGACTACTTCTGTCACTCAAGTATCTAAAATGCCTTCAAGTTCCTATACATTAGATGACCTAGAGAGACATTCAAGTGTGTTGCCAGATATTTCTACTGATAAGAATGTACTGTTATTAGTCAGGCACGTGATCAGTGAAACTACCCCATAACAGCCAGAAAACAAAAATGACCTGAGGAACAGAGGCATGCACACATACCCCTCAGCTGACATTAGCATAAAGAAACTGCCATGGCTTGCTCTGTTTTAGAGGAAATTCATAGAAGTTTTCCTCCAATGCAGGCTACAGTGTACTGGTATGGCTGTGATAGATGAAGTTTGGGGGGAGCTTGGTTCAATTATTTTCTAAATGATTAAGCCTACATTGAGACTGCATCCAGCTCAGAAGTGCCAGGCCATGTCCAGAAATTCACAGTAGTCATTAGTGCTAATTTGTTTTGCACATTCAAAGATAAGTTTCAAAAGTCAGATTGTCTTGCATACTGAATTATCTGTATTATTGATCACTATCATTGTGCAGTTATTTAGAAATGCTGAATTGAAGAATTGGTCTCTTCATTCATTGATTCATTAAGAGCTTTTGGCAATTTTTCATTTCATTAGTTTTTGATCATGCAGGTATGTCCTTGAAGTGACATGGCAGAGCTGAAGATGCAATTAAATTTCAGTCTCTTTCTGATAGCTTCAGGCTACAATCTCAGATTGCTTTCCAGTATAGGATACTTTTTTAAAAAAATAAAAATACATTCTGAAATGTCATTTTGAGGTGAAGACAGCAAAAACTAGTTCTTTACATTATTAATTTCTGTACTTTAGGCCACTATAAATTTCTTCTCTATATTCTGAGATGATATAATGTAAGTTCCCCAACAATGTTTCAAAAGCAGGTAAGAAGCATTAACAACTGGACCATATCTCCAGAACTCACCTGATGGACTGGCAGAAATCCTTGAAGTTTTAAAGATACAGATAACTTCCATTACTGGACTAACTAAAAGCTGTAATTTAAAGTACATTGAAATCACTGGACAAAAGCTCCCATTGACTTAAAAGACTGGTAGAATAGACATCAAAAGTACTTATGCCATTCCTGAACACTTTCCAAAACAGCCACTGCACGTGTGTTCATGTGCAAAGATCACAAACACTGAAACCTTTGGGAAATGAAACCTACTGTTTCTCCTGTGTTTCCTCCCTCCTTGTTCCTCCTGTCATCAGGAGCAAGTACCTGAGTGCCTCTCAGAAGGTGTAAGCACACTTCCATAAATGTTGGAGGGGCATAACTGTGAGGTTATGAGGTGGATTTCAGGCAAGTTACAGGCACAGGTCCTGGGATTTTGACCAGGCCAGTTTGTAAAATAGGATTTCAAGCTTTATTCTCCTCAGTGTTAAAAGTGTATGTTGCTATGAAGTACAGTATTTGCAATACTGACTTGTCAATAATGAATATTTTTTCTTTTTTGAGATTTGGAACTAAAGAATTAATTTCAGATCCACTTCAAATCCCACTATTTTAATGTTAATTACTATTTTAATGTTAATTACTAAAAGTGCAGGAGTAATGCCTTAGCTCTGCTTGGGCCATCTGGTAAAATTCTAAGCTTTGCAGTTTGTTGATCTTCAGAGTCACTCTGCAAGTTATATAAAATAAATATTTCTGAATTCTACAGCAGTTACAACATTAGTTAACATTTTAAAAATAGAACAACAAAAATGCAGAGGTTCTACCAATAAAGGCTGAGGATTCAAACTGACGACAAAATAATTATGAATTCTGGAGAATGCAAGGATCTATTTAAAGTAAATAAGCATTCTTATTTTTTTTCTACAATGTTTGACTGGGACTCCATCTTCTGATGTTTTTCTGAGATGCACCTCTGTAAAACTGTTAAATGCAACTGGTCAGCTACACTTTGATGTCTGACAGAAGCACTACAAGATAATAAGGCTCTTACAATGCCGTGACAAAAGAAAATGAGCACTGCTTCTGAAATTGTATAAGACTTGCTTCTTGAAAGTAAGACAAGCTGTACTGAAACTTCATTGAGGAGAGATTTCCGCCAGGCTAATAGCTAATTATCTAGAATGGTTGTGCCTTGGACATGACACCATTAGATGGTCCCCCTGACAACTGTGTCTAAGGACACAAATAGCTGTGGATATGGTCTTTAAAACCCCAGGATATTTGAGTCAATGTTCATTGAAGCAAGCCCCCACTGGTTTTATGTGGAAAGATGTGTATAGCTAAACAGGGCAGGTTCCAGTCTCTAATGCATTTACCTCTGGATTGCCAAAAGTGTGCTATATATTTATATACATAAGGTGACTACTTTCAAGATTAAGCTGCTACTGAATAGTTTAGTCATATACAAGAAAGCAGGAGAACAGCTTGTCAATCAAATCTGATCCCCTGTTATTACAACCAAAACACTGCCTTTCATAGACCTTGGGAGTCACTTATGTAAGATCCTGCATGAGGGTTACTTCTTTAAGTAAAATTTACAATTTCCTTGAGGAAGAATACAGAGTATGCTGGATAAGAATTAAGCACTCAGCCTACAAAGCCCTTTGCTAGCCGGTGCAAAAGACCTCTGAGCTAAGAGTAGCTGATGACCACACCTAACATATCTGCTCACACCTGATACTTACAAGTTCTTAAAACTTGTGTTTTTCTAACTTCCAGTCACTAAATTCATGATAGTTATGAATTAAATATGTATTTCTTATTAATTAAATAACATGCATTTGTGTTTGCATCTCCATTTTTTAAAACTGCTCCCCAGTCTGATATTGTTGTATTCATATACACGCTATAACAATGCACAATCTAATAAAGCAAAAACTCATCAAAATAATTTCCATACAAAGCAAATCAATATGCAAATAACATTTCCCATTCCGTCCATTTAGTCAATACCCTGAGTAATCTAAACAGCAGAGCTGCAGGCCCCTTGAATGCAAATGAAAGAAAACAGCTGGTGATATATGCTTCCACATGGGCAGACTTTTTCAATAATGGGTTTTCTTTCATCATCAAATTACTGAGAAAGTACTTTTTAATCTCATTATGCTCAAGTTATTCAAACTCTGATAGTCATGAGAAATTACCTGTAATACTGATTACCACAGACATGAACCACCAGTGGCCCCTGATCAGCTGCATCGATATTGATCTCTGGAAGAAAGTGTTGATTTTGGTATCTTACACACAAACATTTAGTGGCCAGTCTCCTTGAAAAATAGTTGGGCCACAATAACCTTATGGAACTGTATTTAGGAGTAATCTTTCCACTAATCTTCTAAAAAGCTTCTATCCATGTTCAAGATCAAACTTCCCCAAAGATCACATTCTATAAATGCAAATCTCTGCCAAAGCATTGATACAGGTGGGTGCTAGGGCACATTAGAGAAAGAAGCTGGGACCTGCATCTACCCTTTGATTTGGCCAGGTGGTTCCTGCCTCCATACATCTATCTCCTCTATCACAACCTCAGATAAACTGTCAAGAAGAAAAATTAACTCCTGGACCCAACCCTCACATACCAAAACCCAAAATTTATAGGTACCAGCAGGGGAGCTAGCCTGACAACAGTTTAATGGAATGGCATTCAAGCTACAAATGTGATAGAGTATGTAGACTCTGCGATTCCTCTGAAGTACACTCAGGCCTGGAGACTCTTGGGTTGAAATCTTCCAGGAGTCATCAGGGAAAAAAAAAAAAATCCTAAATTTACCCTTTCCTCCAATGAGTTGAAAGAAATCTAAATAATACAGGAGATGAGAATTTCAATATTGGCACCCTGAAAAATTTATCACTCTTCTAATACTTAGTGCTTTTGATCTCTGGTTATATCAAAAAGCATACAATACTTTTTTTTTTAATTATTATTTTTTCCAGACATCCACTGTTTCCACACAGCTATGGGGAAAATTACCCTCTTATAATGCAGAGAGACACATAGTAAAGAAGTGTCTAGACATCACGTTTGGAAGGGACTCATCAGGATCATTGAGTCCAATTCCTGGCCCTGCACAGGACACCCCAAGAGGAACTCCGGAATATCAAGATATCATCCAGTACATTATTCTGCTTTCAGACAGGTTCAAAGATATTTTGCAGGTCCTTCCTGATGTATCTCCAGTTTCCTTTTATACCCCCTTAAGCACAGATCCTTCAATGTTTCTAGCTAGCCAGTGAGATAGCTTAAGAAGCTCTTTCTGCTGGCCCATCTTTAGCTTTTCCGAGGTTGGTTAAGCCCTACTGCCTCTTGTCTTACTCCGTAAGGACATAAAGTAGAGCTGAGTCTACCCTCTTCATCAGACTCTTTTATGTACTTTAATACTGTAAAAAATTCTCCCAGTGATATTTTTTCCCTTTTTTTTAACACTCAATAAAACTTTTTCCTTCATGTTTCCATATAGGTCATGCTTTATTCTTGATGCTTCAAAGCAGATAAAAATCAGATCATTTATCAACTTTTTTAAAGGTTTTGTTTTTTGTCTTTTTTAAACACCTTATTCTTTTTCAGTTTGTCTGACTTTTCACAGTGGATGTCAGTATCCCATTTGAAAAATCATTAATGCTGAGAACATAAAATGACTTTTCAATTTCTGAATGTGTGTTGTGTTATTCAACTTGTATTTAGTCTCTAGTCCACAAGAGATACTCACCCCTTCCACACTGCCTGCAGCATAACCAGTTTTTTCTCAATTTTTTACTTCTGTCATTCTCTTTAAATGCACTACTTCATACTCAGCTTTACTAAATATCACCTCAGTGGTTTGGGGCTATCTCTCGCAGTTATCAAGATTACTTCAAATTGGACACTTCTTTAAAGGTATTTTCAGTTGCTTTCCCCTTTGGTGTCATCTGTGGATTTTGGAAGAAGATTCCTGTCCATCATCCTAACTGTTAATGCTGGTATTGCCTATTACTGAGTCAAGGAGAGAGACTCATGCGCCCCTCCTTGATATGCCCTCTAGTTTGACAGATCCCTGTAATCACTCTGGCTGCAGTTTGGAGCAGTGATGCACTCACCCCATAATAATTTTATAGATTATGATCCATGTATAACTGTGATTAAAGCATTGCTCATGGTCTTAAATTAGACTTTTAAAGTCTCCAGATTGGCATTTGCATTCTTCCTCTCCCACCACCCTCCACTCGTGATGGTAGTATAAGCCAGAAGAAAGGCTGTGTGTAAGCTATTCATCTTAACATAAGAAGATTTGCCTTCAGTAAAACCTAAATTCACATTTCTCTGGATTTAAAGTGCTGATTTAAAGGAATTTCTAACATCTATATGCTTCCAGTTGCCCACATAAATACTCGCTTCATTTTATCTGTCTGTTTCTTCATAGCATTTCTTCACCAGAGGAAAAAAATACAAAGCATGTTATTCTTTAATACTAAAAAAGAAATCCAAATACTACTGCAGGGTATTTCTGAGTCTGACAATAACAGAATGATGATAAGGCTACCACATTTAGTTTAAATCACTTTGGTTGTTCAAACACCCAAGGATAGATTTTCCACAGCAGCAGAGCGCTGCAGAGCCTGTAGGAATGTAGTAACTTTGGCAGAACTGAGAGAGAGAGGGTCCTGTGAGAGGCCTTTCTGCATCCTGAAGCAGCTGCTTCCACTTTTCTCTCTCTTTTGCTGCCACGCACACCTCCTCTCTATGGGACAGCGCCGGCACCCCGGCTTTGCCTTGCCGGGCTGGGGAGAGGCGCAGAAGTCCCCCGCAAACCTTGCCAGAGCAGCGCAGAGCAGGCAGCCAAGCTCAGCCCTGCGCTTTGGTTTAACTTCCTGGCTCGGAGGGCTGCGGAAGGAGTGGCAAATAGTTCAATGAACTCTTTAAATAGTTGGAATTGCTGGAGCAAGTAGTTTCCCAGAACTTCAGGTGCGTTTGGCCAAGTCTTATCATCTGACTGCGGTATTGTCGCTGAGAGAGCTTCATCGCAAATCGGCCGCAGAGGGAACTGAACGCCTTAATGATGAGGGTAGAAAAAGCCTGTATGAAATACACCTGAGTTTTGGTCTGGCTCTGCTTATAGCCCAGTATCTCAAAACTGGGTTCTCAAATTTGCTTATGCCTGGTTCTCAGACTGTGGTCTCCGGAGTTTGTGGCCTTTTTCATAAAGACTCTGCGAACGATAATCAAAGGTCCTTCTCAGCACAAGCCCCATCCGTGTGTTGCGAGGAGCCTCAACTATGTCATGTCATATAAACCTAAATGCTTCACAAAAAAAGTCTTTAAGGAGCCCACAAATGAGAAAAGCTTAATACTTCTTTAAGCCTGTTTACCATAGTAGCACCTAGGTACCCCTACATAATTGTATCTTATTTTCAAAATTTTAGCATATATTAATTATGTTCGTTATTTTAAGTGTCTTTGTTATTCTATTATGATGATTCAGGGCAAACAAAATTCTGGCATGGGTAATAAATTTTAAGGGTGTTTTAAGTTACTTGTAATTAAACAATGAGCTTATTTGCATTTTTTCCTAAAGTTATTTGTATGTTCAAAATAGGTGGTATTTTGAGAATGGATGGGACAGAATGTTTCTATTAAAACGAAACAAAAAAATTTCAGGACCTTTTTTTCTGAGCATTTTCTTACTATTCATTAATTTCGCTGTTCACAGATTGTTAAAATATTGTTTATTTCATTGTTTTACCTCAATTTCAACTTTTTATATTACAAACTGTATGCTTAAAATTCATTATGAAGAAAAGAACATCAAAAGTCTTTAAACTAAAAGAAACATTACGAACTAAACCAAAATTATTTTCTTCAGTATGAAGTCTCACCATGGCTCCATATGTGAACTATGAAAGGAGATGATAGAAAATTAAGGAAAGAAAAACCATAATAAAGCACAGATTGTTATATATACTATAAGTAGAGCCTTAGAACATGGACATCCTGTTCAGAAAAGAGGATGAAATATGAAAAATCTGTCAAGACAGCAGGCTGCAAAAAAGCAGAATAGTAAAATATTGCAAATGAGTTTAGGGACATATTCTGCCACTCTTACTGAAAGGGTACAGAATGCTACTCAGAGAGGGCAATACCTTGTGAGTAATCTCTTTCATTTCAATTTGATCCTTGCATACTGATTATGGAATTTGTTTACAAAGTGAAGAACATCAGAAAACCATGTTATTTGACCATGTTGTCTGAAATCACACAAGAATTTTGTTGACTTTTGCAAATAAAAATATATAGATGCTTAGTGATACTAGCTTTTGTGCTGGAAAAATGAAGGACTGAGCATTGTTCCATTATATGAAATTTTTTGGCCCTGACTCCAGAACATCAAATTAACTAAATAATTGAAAACAGAAGGATAAAACTTTAAAGTGAGTATGATATGCAGCTAGAATAATCAGGATAGCTTTAAAGAAAAATATTCACTAGCATGTTGATTTAAATTCTTCTAAGGCATCTTCCAAATGAGAATTTCCAAAGGAATTTTTTTTTAATCTTTATATTAATATGTATATATGCATGTTTTTCTCTGAGCACGATGAAATTGTTATCTTAATAACTGAGTCACACTAAATACCTAATCAGATAAAAGCCTCATTACACCTTAAAGTAATTCCTAAAATAACATTAGGTAGTCTTTTTGGGAATACAGATGCCATGAACAAAGCACACATTGATGCCATTTCAATTGCATACATCTTAAACTCAGTTACGATGATCCAAATATCTCCCTCACAGGTTTGCAGTGATGATATTGCGCTCTTTTGACTAGGATAAGCTCATAAAAAACGTCGTCTTCTCTCACCGCATGCATGGTTCTCTTACACAGGTCTGTCTGTATTCGGTGTAGCACCCTATGTTAGTTAGAAATCTGATGACAAAATAAAACAATAATCTGATTATTCCATTTCTTACTGGTACATGCCTATGTGTTTCATTCCCCCCCAGTACTGCACATGCCTTCTGGCATCAGCTGCAAGGAGCAAATCTTACGATGGCCCAGTTAATTAAAAGCATTCCAAAGGAAGAAAACTGTGTGTAATAACATGCAAAAGGCACGGAAAGGTTTTGAGGGGGAGAAAAATAACAAGGATTAAAGTGACAAGGCTAGAGATAATCCTGAGCAGCTAAGCTGGTTCAAAGGTCTATAGTGCATGAACAACTGTAATCAAACCCTTTCAAACTTCGCTTTAGTAGTTTACAGAATTTTTTAGGGTTTATTTATTTTTTTTCTCATGTTAGGTTTTCATTTCAGTATTAATCCAGGCTGAGGAGGAGGAAATTGATTGAAAAGAATAGACAAAATCTCAGTATGGAAGTGGGAGGAGAAATGATGGAGAGAACCAGCCAAATATACAAACAGGAAACTTGTGATGGTATCCAGGCAGCTAAAAAGTAGATTATGGAAAGTGGGAGAAAGCAGGGGGACAAAGAAATGGAGGAGTGAGACAGAAAAAAAAAAAATAGTGGCATGTTCATTATTACCTTCCTAGATCCCAGTTATATCAAGAAAATAAGTGTCAACCTTAAACCTTCATGAGTTTATAATTGCTTTTATACTTTCTAACCTTAACAAGATGAGCCTGATATCACACACACACACACACACACACACACACACACACACACGCACACACAAATAGTTTACAGGCCAGTTTCAAAATTTGCTTTGCATATTATTGGATATACAATCTCTTTCCCTGTTTTACTCAAAAAAACTGTGCTAGTACAAACAAAAAAGCTGCTACCTGTTCTTTTTTTCTGTCTTAGACTGCGTTTGTCTTTCCAGAAATACAAGGATTTGGTTGTTTTAAACTGTCCCCCCACCCCCCACCCCCAAAGCTTCTTGTGGAGCATGGTGATTCTGGTTTTAGTTATTTTATTTAATTACAATGATATTTGATCGAAAGGATTGTATTCATTCCGTTGTCTTGTGTGTGTGGGAAAAGGCTGGATGTAGACCAGCTTGAAGGAAAGAAAACAGATTTGTTTTTATTTGGATTGAAATAGTGAGAAATAAGGCAAATATGGTTTCCAGGCCAATCACTACCACCTGCCTACAAATAAGGCTGGTAAAGGGAAACTTCCTAAAATTGCTCAGCTGCAGCTCTTCATACCCAGCGGCACATTAAGCAAGTGAAGTCTCAGACAGTTGAAATATTCAAGTGGTTATGTGGAGATGCAGTGCCTTGTTTTGGCAAATAAAAAGAAAACACAAGCAGCGGTGTCGTGCTGGTCAAAGCTGCTTCACTCCCCGTGCTGTTCATTGACTTCCTCATCGTTTATCCTCTTAGCGAAGTTAAAAACCACGTCAGTTAGGTACAAGGCCCCTTTAGATCTCCTTTGATCTTAAAGTACATTGTTGTTTTCCTATTCTTCCTCTTCATAACTTCCAGAAGCCATACTTATTCAGTCAAAAAGCCTGGATGTGTTTCTTAGCTAATCAATTTGCTTTCAGTCTTTTCTTTTTCTTTCCTTTTTACTCCAATTTCTTCTTCCGCAGTGCACCCCTCAGTAGCTGTCAACAGTTTCTTTCTGTCTAGGGGAGTAGGAAAAGAAATAAATTTTCACAGTCAGAGTCATGTCCAGCTGCCTTCAAAAGGCAGAAATTTACAATATACATTCTGTCACATTGCTTTGTAAGTGTTGCACTTTATCAAGGGCAATGTATCGACAGGTTCCCATCAGGAGTGCTGGGGTTCACAGAAGCTGTAGAAAGTCTTCATGTTGCTTAGAGAAAGATGAAATTTTTTGAGTGCAAGAGTGATCAAAAGCTGATGCTTCCCTTTTGTTCTCACTTTATTTCCTACCATAACAAAATCAATTTTGTTGTCCAGTGCATGAGGAGTAATCTCAGATACTTGTAAACCACTGGGAAAAAGCCAATAAATGGGCAAAATTAATGTGGCTTTCAAATATTTTCTATGTGGAAACATTTTTTCTTTGAGAAGAACTATGTTCCTTCATTATCTGCATTCCGTCTCTGAGAACTGCCCTCCCTTCATTATCCAGAGAATCAAAGATTAGTCATTGCCCATCTGTGTCTTTGCCCAGTATTAATTCTGTGATTGAAAGTAAAAAGTGCTGTGTCTTTTGACTTCTGTAATAGCTGATAGAATTGATCTATAATTTAAGCATAAGACATTAATTGTAAACAGGGTAATGGAGACCTGAAAGATTTTTTTTTCCTTCCTTCTACCCAAAGATTTCTCAGAAGAGGAAACCAAAAAAAAGAAATTAATTGCTTTGTTGACATGTGATGGAAACCAAAAAAGAACTGAAAGAGACTAATGGCTGGGCCTGATCCTTACGGTCTTTTATTGTATTAGGGAAACATTTCTTTCAAAACTGGAGGCCTGTCCTAATGAGGGAATGGCTTGTGATTTGTAGCAGCACATCAAGGCCTGGCCCTGCCAACTGTGCATATGTGTGGCAGGAACAGCAGTCACACTGATGTCTGACAGCTTCCCACACGAGCTCTTGTATGAAAAAGGAATAAGGAAAGGAGAATTTGTCTGGGATCCTGCTGAAAGGTTTGCAAGGGCTTCCGCTTACAAGCCTGCTGCACATAAGAGAGAGTGATGCCAGCCTTTTACATCATCTCTGTGCTTGTACAGATACACAGAGTGGGCAGCTGAAAGAGCCAGAGGAGAAATGTGATGCCCTCGTAAGGAGCCAGTGGGAGGGAATGTGGGACCAGCTCCCACAACACAGGCAGATATTGCTTAAGCCCAGCTTGATGCCCTGAAGATCCAGAATGTGGAGGTGAAAGCCTGCAAGTGATGCTACAGTCTTGGCATTGGGGCAGGAAAGCACATGGCTGGTCTGCAAGGTGCTATATGGACCAAAGCAGCTTTCTGAAAGCAGGTGCTGAGCATTCATCTACCTTGTTTTCCTCATTTCTTCCTTTATTAATACATAATTTATTTAATGAAATTAAGTAAAAAACAATAGTGGTTGCAACAGAAAACTTATAACCTCACATCGCATCAAAATATGAAATTTAAGTTTTATGGATGGGAGGTGGTCTGGCTTTTATGACTAACCTTTGTGAATTTTGCAGAAGCTATTATTATTATCAGGACACTGCTGGAAAAATTGCTACAAATATTCAGAAAAGGCTGAAGCAAGGGAATATGTAATTATTTTTTGAAAGGGAATTCAAGAAGCTAACATTCTAATCGTAATTTTTGTTTTATTTTAATGTAAAATTAATATACTACACATTTTCATGTAGTCCCATTTTGACAGACAGCATCAAAACTAAGTAAGAGCAATGTACACTCTGGCTCTCTTCAGGACAGAAAAGTACCTGTCTAGTCAAGCTCATTTGCTGCTCTGAGACAGCCAGCTATGCAATTCAACTTTTAAAATGTACAACCATTTACAATTAACTAAGACACCATCTCATATAAAAGATTTTTATCCATAGATTTAGTTGGGCATCCGCAAGGAAATCTGACCAATTGTGTCTGATTTACAGGTAAAATTCCAGACACAGGGGAGTTTTTTGTTGCTCCTGTTGTGTCATTATTATTTAGCCTGTATTAATTGTTGTGAATGTTTTTCAAAACAGCAATTGCATGCATAACAATTATTTTTGAGAAACCAAAGAAGTTTATTGATTCGGATGAATACATAATAGAGAAAGAACAAGTCAAGTACAAAACCCTCTTTTACGAACTAAACATCAGGTTTTAAAAGATGGGAACTTTGCAATAGGCAGCTTAATCCATATTCAAATATCTAAACAAAACTTGTTTTCAAAAGTACAGAGCATGCAGCATTTCTCACTAATTTCCCTAAGCACTGCCACACTAAAAATTCTGCTTCAAATAGATACGGGGTTTTGGGAGTTTATCTATTGACAGGGGAACTGTCTTCGGAGCTTAAAATTAAATACTGCTCATCTTCAATAGCAGAGAGTACAAAAATGAATGTCAGTATTTCGAGGTAGAAATACACTTAAAATTAGACCAAAACACAATTGCCTAAAACAGGGCATTTGGCAAAACTAATTGCTATTTATGCTAGCAGCCTACAGTGAGTGTATTTCAGCCCTGTAACAAAGATACCTAAATCCTGAATGGATTGAAATGAAAAACTTTATATTATTTTACTCTATGACACACTGTGGATCAGATTACAGTTCTTAACACTTCTTTATTCTCCTATTTTGCGTAGTCTTGGCTGGCAGTGTATTTGAAGTTTTCCTCCAGAACAGTTTTTAGAAGAAAGTTGGGGTTTGCTGTCATAACAGTTTGCTCTTCATGAAGAGATTAAATATTTCTTCAGAAAATGTGAATTCTAAAAAAAATTTCTTCTCAGAACTGCTGTCAAGTATTCCTTGAGAATTAGAGTTTAACTGCCTCAGGTCTCCATCAGCAGTTGCACCATAATGCCTTGGGAAGAGGCAACTTTATGCTACATCCCTGGACATGTACTATAACTATGCGTAACTGCTTCAGCAGAAGAAAATGTAGACACAAAGCATCAGGTGCAAAATTTCAACAAACAAGCAGTCATCCTTCTCAGAGAAAATGTTTCAATATAAACATTTCTATTGTTGTTTTTAGATGTGTTTGTTTTTGTTTAGGGGTTGGTTTGCTTGTTTATTTTTGAGGGGGATATCGTCAGAGAGACCAGAGCGCTGGCAAGGAAATGGATGAAATTTCACTCAAAAGTCCTTTTAGCTTTTTTATTTTTTTTTTTTTTATTTTTTTTTTAGATTAAAACCAGCTTTTCAGCAGTCATAGTAACTATTGTCTAACTTCTATTTTGAATAAACCTTAAAATTAATTTTAATTCAAGCTGGTAAATTTTGCCTGATTCCAATTTATCCCTAGTTGGCTGTATAGTTCTAAGGAGGGCTGTTGTCTTTGCTAAATCTTTGCTTAAAGATGACCCAGGTTTTGTGTGTTTTCTCTTAAGAAGTCCCAACCAGCCTTACTCATTAGGTCACTGATTTATAGAGCAAGCCTGGGCAGACCCGGTATTAGAAATTTACTTGAAATTCTGCTTCAAATCACAAACCATGTCCTATTTTATGAAAGGCAAATATATACTGAGTTTGTTTTGGCACATATTTTCCATTTTCTGCACTTGTCATTCAAGAAAAAAAGGAGAAGAAAAAACTGGATGGAGACTTACACAAAACCTTTTTTTTGGAAAACAGTTACATTTGAAACTATTTCATATATTGTTTCGGGAATGCCAGGCACAGATTGTGCCTGTGTTGATGCCAGCCTCAGCCTCACCTCTGCACCCTGAAGAACTTTTGGTTATTAATACAAGTTCTCTATTGGCCTTGGCCAAAATATGCTGTGGTCTTTTTTCTCTTTAAGTCTACAATGAACAATAACCTGGATCATTACACCAGAGAAGGGCTAAGCAAATTAATTCAGACCACACTTCATGAAAAAAAATTGTTGGAGGATTTTTCCACCTTCCATGCTCAAATATGAATAGTGAGCAGAACAAAATGCACAGAGATGGCAATAAAACCAGAGTATGAAGTACTTCTGATGAGATAAAAGAAATAGGTAGCAAATGAAATTATCATTAAAAATGAAAGAGCAGCATGCAGTTGAGTGAGCTTTAATTGATTACTTTTGTTTTCATGACAAGGATTCAAGCTGTGATCAAATCAGCAGTGATTTGTAGCTTACCTTAATCAGAGGGACAAAAGCTGCACAGCCTGGTGGGAACGAGGATGATGCTGCTGAAACGAGGATGACTGGCTGCTGAATGACACTGGCCACACCCCAACTACTCATTTTCATTTCAAACCATCAATATTTTCATTTTTCCACCCCTAGGATGAGCGGGCAGTATGATTGCAGTCGGGCAGGGCTGGCAGAGAATGCCCTGCCTGCTCACAGTTAGCAGTGAGCCAACAGTGGGCTCCTGTAGGCTGCTTGCTGGAGCTGTGCAAGGGAGCAAAGGGGTGTGTCTGGACCTGAGGCAGGCAGGTGGGCTGCAGAAGCATCTCCTGCACACCAGCTGCCATATCCACCTGCCCCTCTCTTGCCAGAGACACCATGGTGCCCTTTCCCATTTGTACCCAGCCAAGAGCCTGGTGTGGTGTTTGGACAAGATGCCAGTGTGCTCAACTTTGCTTCAGCAGAGGCTGAGTGGCTTCCATGAGGAAGCCTCTTGCAGGAGAATCTTGGAGAAGCAGGCTTGTGCCAGCAAGGGTGAGGCAGGACCATGCCCGTGCACGCAGGGCACTGCGGGAGGATGGACTTATGTGCATCAGCTGGTGTTCCCGACTGCCTGAAGCTTGGTACCTGATACAGCAGGGTACCAGTGGGAGAGGGGAAAGTGTGCCGGGGCCAGCAAGCTGCTGTCAGTGGGCTGCCAACACAAGGTGGTGGAGCGCTGTGGTGGTACCGGTTGCCTGTGGGCAATGGTTAGATATAAGGCAGGCAATAGCGTTATGAACCCTACTCTTGTCCAAACAGTTAGGAAGCATTTGGAAGGAGCAGTGTTAAATGTGAATAATGTATTAATTAAGACATCTAGCATGAAAAAAATGGCCAGGGTCTGACTTTCTGGTTAC
Source organism: Grallaria varia (assembly GCA_013396735.1). NCBI lineage: Eukaryota > Metazoa > Chordata > Aves > Passeriformes > Formicariidae > Grallaria > Grallaria varia. The sequence continues at coordinate 42,605 of VWZG01009041.1, forward strand.
TGCTATTTTCACCTTCTTCTCGTTGCAGTCAGAGCAACTATACCTTTTACTTATCCAAGTCAGGCACCTAGTCCAGTGTATTGTTTTCCAGCCTCTTCCAGACAGCAATATGAGCTCTCCTCACACCTTCCCATAAAAATTAGATTTGGCTAGATAATGGCATTTCAGTATCTGTGGATGCCATTGCTAATGTAAAGTGTGAAATGTGTTTGACAAGGGCATATTGATTCAGGAACACTAACAAACAATGATGATTTATAAAAGAAATTTTTTTTTTGTATAATTTTATAATCATACATTAGGAACTTATAATGTGTTATATCACATATAGGTACATAATGTGCAATTATGTATGAGAAAATATAAAATGTAATGTGCAATACGATATTGTAAAATATATTACGTTCCTTATCGTATTATAAAATCACAAAAATTGTTAGGATTGGAAAGGGACCTCGGGAGATCATCTAGTCCTACCCTCTGCAATGAAGGGTCGCCTAGATCAGGTTACACAGGAGCACATTCATGTGGTTTTGGAATGTCTTCAGAGAGGGAGGCTCCACAGCCTTCCTGGGCAGCCTATTCCAGTGCTGTAGCACCCTTAGTGTAAAGAAGGTCTTCCTCATGTAGAGGTGGAACTTCTGTTTCACTTTATTGTCTCTACTCCTCATCATGTTACTGGGCATCATTGAAAAGGTCTGGCACCATCTTCCTGACACCTGCCTTTGAGGTATATGTATGTATTAATGAGATGCCTTCTCAGTCCTCTCTTCTCTAGACTAAACAGGCCTCTCCTCACAATCAGTCTCCCCTTATAAGAGAGATGCTCCAGACAATTCACTGTCATTGTGGCCTCCGCTGGACCCTCTCCGGCATCTCCTCATATTTCTTGTACTGAGGAGCCCAGAAGTGGACACAGCACTCCAGATGTGGTGTTGCTAGGGCCAAGTAGAGAGAGAGGATCACCTTCCTCCATCTGCTGGCCATACTCTTCCTGATGTTACCCCAGGATATCACTGGTCCCTCCTGGCTGCAAAGGCACACCCTCAGCTCATGGTCAGTTTGTCATCGATGAAGATTCATAGGTCCTTCTCAGCAGCGCTGCTCTCTAGTAGGTCAGCCCTCAAGCTGTACTGGTACTTGGAGTTATTCCTCCCCAGGTGCAGGACCCTACACTTGGCCTTGTTAAACCTCATTAGGTTTCTCTCTGCCCAAATTTCCAGCTTATCAAGGTCCTGCTGAAAGGCAGCACAGAAAAAAGAAGGCATCAGGTATTTCCCCGTTTCCTATCATTGGCAAACTTATATGCATATGCATAATAAACGTACAGTTGAATTAAATAAAGCCATTAATTTAATTAGCATTTTTCAGTCTTACTGAAAGGAGTGATTTTGGTAAAGAGTGTGTGATTCAAGAGTGGCCAGCAGTGCTGGGTTCCTTAGCACAGTTTAGGATGCAAGCATATATAGCGGAGAACTGCAGCTGCATTACTGCCTCCCTGCATCATTCCCCCTGAGAATCCAGCCTACGCATTGACTCCAACCATTGTACCTTGTCCACTGAAACATTTCCCAGACCAAATGGTGGTGGTGGTGGGAGGGAGGGATCAGAAAGGTCCTTATCATCATCTTAAACTGTATGAGTCATCTGTGTGCTGCTTTTTGTAGTAGAGAAATATTTTAGAAGTAGCTGTGACATAGTCGTAGGGCCAATCCCTAACACTTACTAGAAATGTGTTACTGTTTACTCAGTTTTGCAATCAGCCATTGACTATGACGCAGAAAAGTATTCCAGGAATGTCTAAGTGACAGCTGCAAGCCCACCACAGTGGTCTCTTGTGTAAAATGAGCAAATCTGAAAACTGCATGTTCCTTGGAATGGAAACAGAGGGCAAATCCCCAGAAGATTGACCAGTCATGATGAAATAAAACTATTTCTATGCAAGCTTAAATGCCACTGGCTAGCTGAAGAGCAATTAAATGAGGAAAGAACTCAGAAATTAAATCAGAGCTGATATAATCTGAGAAAACAGAAATTGAAATAAAATCAGCCTAAATCAACACATAATTATTGCTCTAATTCCAAACTTCTGTGTCAAATCATTTCTTAAAAGGTACATTTTTCTGCAACATATTTTGGGTTTTTTCTGCAACTGTTCTGCCTACGTGTGGCTGCAACAGCTCCTAGTGCCACTGCTGTAGGATCTGGAATACACTGCTCCACTCTATACTTTATTTACATGTGTCTGGAACAAGCTTCCCATGGGACTGCCTGGGTACCTGTTCCTCTGGCTTCTCACCTGTGAGGCTACTGCTCAGGCTGTGCCCAGAAATCCCAAGCGTGGGTTTGGCTGACACTGCTCTCATGAGGAAATGCTTTACAAAGTCACTGGGCTTCCTCTTAAATGTCCCATATTTTATTCTCCTTTCAGTCTGCCCTCAAAGTGTGGAGAGTTGGGTGGTTTCCCTGTCCCTCTTCTCTGCTTCATTATGTGAAACGAAACATATTCTCTGCTATCTCCATCACAATCACAAGGGACTTCTCGGGTTTCTGTGCACCTGAAGCTGATGGCCCTACCCTTAGCTGTCCCTGGCCCTGGTTCTTTCAGCTGTGATCCAGCGCTGATGACTCATATTCTCCTAATCTATCAGGACAGCAACATTCTCTTGCAATTTTCAGTCACAAGGGCACCTTCCTCACGACCCTGTTGCCTCATGCAGATGCTTGCAAATGAAGGAGTTTCTCGTGGCTACTTACATGCGGCAGTCTTGTTCTGGCAGCGTTGCAGGGAATTCCATTAGACAGACTGGGAGGGGAGAAAAAATATTTTTTATCTCTCACTCTTACGATATAGATAGGATAATTATTCCTGGAGTTATTTGTACTTGGGGTGAGGGACGAGGGACATTACAAAGGTCAATTACTAAGCCTTTGCCCAGGTGAAAGTCTATTGAATTTTGCAGAAGAACAGCAAGAGATCCTATTAAGTTTACTTTAATTTCTTATTTTTGTCATTAGCTCCTTTCCAGAATAAAGCAAGCATGATACACAGACAAAAGGTGTGCAGAAATAATCATCTTCTGCAAATGAGACTGTATCCAACTCATGTAGACTGAGAAAAAAAAATAATTTCTGAAGTATGTGCCACCCCATTATCTACCATATCCCACTATTCAGCAGTAAAGGCATTACTGAGAAGCCTTACAGCTTTTACCTCTGAAGTGTTTTTATACTTTTGGTTAGTAAAAATTAATTGTCATGTTAACTTGATACATATATGTCCATCTAAGTAGTAACATGGGAGCTGCTCAAAATAGGACACACAATTAGTCCAATTTTTTTTTTTTTGCCACAACCCAAAACATACAAAAGTAATGTGAAAAATGTCAATCAGGTACAACATGATTGTAACATACTTTATCAGTGTGGCCTACCTTTTACACACAACCTGGTTACATATCACATTCATGAGAGACAGGGTAAAGAAGAAAGCAAACCCATAGTGTCTTCACCCTTATCTAGTTGAAGCGGAGAGTGATTTTTTTTCTGGCTGGCCCATGACAATCAACTTAATTTCTGCAGGCTGAGACTCGGTAATCTCTGCCATCACCTGCTCTCAGGGCAGAACCTGCACATGCAGTTCAGCTCTGACCTGGACTTCACTGTTTAAAGTATGGCTGTTCCTTACAGTGCTCTCTTGCTTTTGGCAGAGGGTCCGAGCACCAGAGGCACATCAAGTCTGTTCTAGCTCAAAACAGACAGAGACTCCTTGGCCAAACCTGAGATGTCTCAAATACTGTTTAGTCCATATGAGGCCACTGCGGTGTTGAGGCACCTTTCTTACGCAAGTCTCAAGAACTACGGCTGATTCAACATCTCCCAGACCAGTGGCTGCAATCTGTTCACTCCTTATGCATCAGCCCTGTGAGGACCCTGAGAGCATTGACTGCTCCTGTGGCCCTCTCCTTCCTGTGTTGGATCCCTTCTCTCTCATCATTTTCTTTCTCTTTCAGGACCTCAGTTATTTATGCATTGCTGTGGTGGAGCTACGAGAAAGGGCTGACAGGTCAGGGAGGGAGGGAGCTTTCAGGCTGTGGGACTCTGCAGAGCCAACTGTGCAGGGGTCCCTGGCAGCTGACTAAAGGAAATACAGCACAGTGGTACTGTACAGCCAGATGAACGAAGGATCAGGCTGGCCTATAGGGAGGTGGAAGGAAGCTGTCACATTCCCAGCATGACATTTGGCAGATCTTTAAACCAGAGTACACAAAACAGGCTGGTAAACTATCCCCCTGCCCCCAGGCATCAGCCCCCTTTTAGGAGCTACCTTACATGACCTCCGCCAGCTTCACATTGCAGCCAGTCTTACCCTGTGCCTGAAAATCCCACCTGCTTGTCAGAATGAAAGTAATTTCCTCAATATCGGAAACCAGGACAGTGCGGCTGAGGGAAAAGCCTTTGCTCTTACAAGTAGTCTGTATCAGGCTGCCTCCGATGGCTGTGCTTGAAACCTACAGTCAATCCAGGCGTTGCCTTTCGTTCGTAGGTCTGTTTCTGTCTGTAGAAAATATTGCTGCTGGTGACTGCTGCAATTCATTGCTATTGGCAGCTGCATGGAATGACTGCAGTCTGCCAGACTGGATTTTACAGCAGCAGTTTACACCCACTTTCACACCCACCAGCATCCTTTAGGGGCTTAGACAGGCCTGTTAGATGGCTCCTGGCTGAGGGAGGAAAGTCACGGACACTGATACTATGCACACACCCATGCTTTACATTTACAGATGCAGGGGCACCTCAGGCTTTCACAGGAGCAGTTGAATGACTTGCCCTGAAAGGCTGCACATCTCAGGAGGACTCCCTTTTGAGAACTGCATCAACTGGGGCATCCTCTTTCTCTTGCAGCCTTTTCAGAGTTCTTGGGTGACCACTATTCTGCTGGTTATACCCTGAACTATATTTGTGATCCTTTGTGTCAGCTTACACTAAAGGCATATTAATTTCCACAGTTTTTCTGTGTAGTAGACAAATCTCAATTCACAGCTTTGGCTGTCCTTCTCCCTATATCTAACATTGTTATTAATGATTGCATGTAGATTTTTTTTATGGATCATTCACTAAAGAGCACCTGTATTCCAAACTGACATCTTGCCACTGCAGATACAATAATAATAATAATAAAGTGAGTTTAACAGTCTTGCTATTACTGCTGATTGCTTCCAAAATAAATGGGAAAAAAATGTTGAAATGCTTGCTACCAGATTTCTTATTCAAGGATTTCAGCTTCACATTACAGAGAGGCAAATTAAGGACATACTTTACATCATTAGAAAGCATACATTAAATAAAGCTAAAATTGAAGCTAAAATTACATTCTTTTAGTGACTGCATTTTATGTGGTGGCATCACCCCTCACTGAGCTCTCAGAATGGGCTGCCTATTGGAAAGCTGAATGATGCCTCAGCTTTAAATCTTTAAACCTCCAAGAAACCAAATTAATCTCTGTGAATAACTTAATTGTTATTAAAAAAGAAAAAGAAAAAAAAAAAAAGAAGGCTGGAACACAGCACAGTTTATAAAGAGCTCCAAGACTACAATAATCTTTATGGAATAAATGATCCATCCATTCAGCTCAGAAGAGGGTAATTGCAAGGGACATCATAGATAAAACATCAAGAAAGTAAGTCTAACTATTTTTAGATGCTTCTTCTCTACCAAAGCCCTGAATAACTCTACTGACAAAACATATTCATTTCCCCCTTATGCCCTATTCTCTGATACTGAGTATCGCCTTCTATGGGACACGCAGCCACTCCACTGACTACAGGTAGTCACTGGATGTGAGAAAGAGAATGGCAACTGGTCACAGCTTTCCAAGGACATCTGGCTTCACAGCTAAGTACAGTCAGCTGCAGTCATCAACCTCTACCTTCAGGTAGGAAAGCATGGGTCCAAGGCACAATATACAAGACTCTGAAAACAGTTTGCAGAGTTTTCTGTGCTTTCTGAACAGGTTTCTTTCAAACACAAAATCAGTTTCAAAGTTTTCCAGTGTTTGTTGGTGTCTCGCAGAAGTCTAGAGTACCTCTGTTACAAGGACCTGTTTTTAAATCACCATCATTTTCCACACTGCCCTGTAAATTACTCTCTAGAATAGAGAACCCCAAACTAAAGTGGGTAATCCCAGTTTGCATTGTGCCTATTCAAATTAAAGCCAAGAGAATTTCAGCGATATCTCATATTTGTGTCAGGTCTTACAAAGCACAAAAAATGTTTTTGTTTGAAAAAAACAGGTCACGCTTGTAAAAACTTTGCAAGCTTGCATAAAAATTTCTGACAGCTCCTTTCTTTTGTAATGTTTCTGTAGGTGGTTGGTGCTGTTTGTGTGCCTGGCTGTGCTGTGCTACTGCACACCTGGGTAGTGCAGACCATTCAGCTTCAGTCACTTGCATCGCAAGAGGATCAATGGGTGATAAATAACTGAAGCATAAAATGCTTAACATTACTGATAATATGTGCACAGTTCTAGTGTCACAAAATTTTCAGTGATGAGTTTTACCATCAAAAGAGAAAAGAATATGATTTAGCATTAAGTAAAATACACAACCATAAGACAGGCAAATACTAATATTTTATCACAAGTGAAAAATCTGATACGCTAGGGAAGTTAAAAGGGCTTTTGAAAGATGTAAATGTGAGGTTCCATATTTATTGTACCTTTTCTTTTTAATTAGGTACATGTGTTCCACACTTAGGGCTGTATCCTATGGCTTGTAAACTTGCATTAGGATGTGACAGGAAAGTGAGAACTCTTAATATAACCTCTTATCAGGACTGCAAAAAATGCCTGACCTATATGCCCTTCCTTTTATGGATTTCTAAAATAAGACTGTATAGGACTGCCTTGAATGTGTTCTAGCTTAATTGGAGAAAAAACAAAACTGAGGAACTTGCAATAATGTTTGGAAGTTGGACATTTAATGGGAAAAAACAAATCCCTTCAGAAAGTACTCTAATTATAAATTATCTTAGCTGTTCTAAATATGCAAGTTATTGTAAGTAATATTCATATAAATATGCTAAAATTATACAACATATTCTATCAAAATGTCCCTAGATCTAATTTGCAGACATTTAACTGGATTGAATGGAAACTCTAGATCCTGTAACACTTCCACCTGTGCCTGTGGTGAACAGTCTAGCCCCATGGCCCTGAGTTGTGTCTCTCTGAAGAGACTCCCCTAGATTGTGTGTGTGGCTTAGTGGCTTTATTCCTAACATACTCAAGAACTTGCATTAGGCTATATGAAAACATGGTCTATTTGTTTGCATAGTGTGCTGGTTTTGTAGCTTTTTCTTGTCTTTAGCTATTAATTCTATATTTTTGTGCCTCCAACTTCAATATTGTCTTTTTTTTTTTTTCATCCTGACTGACAAAGAAAGCACTAAACATAGGGGTGAAAATAGTTTTCTGTGGAAGCCTATTAAAAACACACTCTCCATCCAGAGGAGAATTCTTTGCTACTGACCTATCAATTAGCCAGTGTTAATGTGTTTCATTCCAGTGGTATTGTTTTATCTTTGCAGTGAAACTGCTAAGCGATAGCACATGGAATGTGAGAGGGGAATAACAGGGCACTAAACAGCGTGTCCAAGTTAATTTAGGTTAATGGTTATTCCTTTCTCAAGGACCATGGCAATAGTTCAGCTTACATTAGGAGAATTTTCCTAACTATGTGCAGATTTATAGCTTTCCAGTTCTGCAGGTAATTTATAAAAGCTTGAGGGAGATGATGGACTGTTCATATTTGCTCAAGTATTCTCACATTTCCTGCTGTTGAGGCTGATAATGCCAAAGCAGATTTCTGCTCTACATTACAGAAAAAATGCTTGAAAAATCTGTGGGTTTTGCCAAAGCTGTTGATGAGCTATAGCTTGACAAAAAATTAGAGAACACTTTAAAATGTGCCATGCTTTCAGCCAGACTTCAGAGTTTGCCTGGATGTGTGTCAGATCTTTCTCTGATGACAAATCATGCAGGAAAAAATAAAACCCACCCCTTTATAGGATGTTTTAACTGAGATGGGGAACCTTGTGACGTTTCTTACTCTAAACTGTCACTGTGAGATAAAGAATTATCTTTTCTGAATAAACCTCTAGGTCAGAGGTAAGGGTTGGAGGCTTCTTGTTGCCACAAGATAAGTTTTGCACCTCAGAGAATTTACCTGGGACTAGATTTATAAATGAACTGAAAGCTCATGCTCTCTTCAGTGAGAGCCATTCAGCCCTGCACCCTAGTAAAACTGCTCTTTAATCTTGCCATGAGACTGTCCTCCATCAGTAAAAAGGGGTTGTACCATCTCTTCTTGTTCATCATGCCTACTGATGCTCAGAAAGTTGGTACATTAGTTCCCCTCTCCTATGACATTCCCAGGTTCTGCACAGCGCTGCATGACAAGAAGTAGGATCAGATGTGGTTTGGCAGACCAGAAGGTGAGTACATCCACTGGCACCTCAGCGTGGGCAACCAGAACCACCCAGCAAAGACAAATTACGGAAAGAAAGTTCAGGACCCAGCTCATTCCAGCTGTCAGACCTCACTCAGAAGCCCTCAGCAGCTGGAAGCCTCAGTTAACTAGCCAGAACAAGGTAGGCTGCTTAACACAGCTGAAGTGCCATCAGGGCATCCCCACTATATGGATAAATATAACCTACAAAGTACTGCAGGGTTTGTTGTAAAACTAAGGTGCCACCTTTAATCTATGCTTAGAAAGGAAGTGTTTCTTGCTTTGCCGTCTGCCTAGAGCTTCTCTGGAAGAAAGTTTATCCTTCAAAATAATTTGTGACCTAGGTTTATGATCTGGATGGGATTCAGACTTATAAATAATTTCAAGCCATCCAACTGCAAAAGGGCAAAAGGTCAATTACCCATCTCACCTCCTGGCACTAGTAAGAAAGAGCCACAATATTGCTGCCTATTACATGACATTGCATTCCCTATGACCTGTGTAAACATTCCTCATTTTTTAATTTGTTTGGTTTTTATTCTCACCCTAAGCCTTCTAATCATATTTACCACCAGGATGGAGCAGCAGCAAAAGAAATTTCTGCATAAACAATAATGCATTTCAATATTTTAAACTCTGCTTCAGTCCCCTTGGACTGAAACTATTTTGCAACCACTTTTAGTGTCTTTAAACAGGCTCTCACAATTTAACACTTGCTCGGAGTTAGGTAAATTAAATACTATTTCATGTGTTTTCACAAAGATAAAAATTTTGGCAATAGCCTGTTTTGTTTTTTGATTTGGCTGAAGCAGATAGTATGACCAAAATACTGAACAAGAACATTTTAACCGTAATACTTGTAGTGGATAGAAGCCAGACTATGAAATTATATTTCTCTTTATTTTTTAGTACTACAGCATTTTGGTGAAGAAAACGTCATTATTGGTTGGTTACAGGGCTATTGCTGAAGTTAATTTAAATTACTAACTGGTTAAAGTGGCTAATGTTCTTGTAGAAATTGAATTTGGTGCAGAGAGGAAACCAAGTGTTTATTATCATGTGGACAAAGCAGACTGAATCCTACCATCTGGACACAGAGCTCTTATAAACAGCACCTCCAAGTGCAGTTGCCATTTCTGATACAGAATCTGCTATTAGATGGGAAACTGGTGCCACACTGCTGGCAATTGCCCACTTTTTAATGAAAGCCTTGAGTTCACTACATCAGGCCCATTTTATTAGACAGAAACCTGTAAGACTCCAGGCCTAGAGCCACAGCCGAGGTGCCTTGTTACTGATGATCAGCATGGCTTTTTTCCTCGTGAAACAGTAATTCAACTTTGATTCCATGCCTAATACAGACCTGTGGTTCTTAGGAAAAGCACCTGCCTGTGAAAGGTCACGTTTCAGGAGGCAAATTTGTGTGCATGGTGCTTTAGTTTGTATTAGCATGTCTTTTGACTCCCTTTGAAACGTCATAGAGCGCAGTTTTGGAGCAGAAATGGCAAACAAGCTTGCTAGCAGTGCAGTGGTATCCCTGTTAATGATCACTAAGTGGCTCCTGCAACCCTGGTATTGTTTTCTTTAATGAGAAAACCAAGAGGATGTTGAACTCAATTTGTATCGACTGGCTGAGTAACTCTCCAGACACTTTTCTTCAGAGATAATAGCACATTATTTTAACCAAAAGCAGTCAGCAACTACTGCTCAAATATTGACGCAACTCACATTAAGAACTCCCACACAGAAACCTGATTTTCTGTTACATGTTTATGCACCAGTCAACTTGTGAGTTCTCAAGCATCAGTAAGAAACACGATCACAGGGAACAGGGAGAAAAAAATATCATTACAGACAAAAAAGCTAAAACAATGAGCTGACAGTGACTTCAGCAATCTTTGTCCCAGTTTCCCTTTGTCATGCTGGATATGTATGTCCTTGTGTGTGCATGTATGTGCATGGGAGAGAGAGCATGTGAGTTCAGATAGAAAAGAAAATACATATTTTTTTCACAGACTACAAACAGCAGGTAAAAAGCCATGAGGCAATTGTGTGGTAACTTGTCTTTTGAGCAGGAACTTTTTATCCACAGACATCACACGTAAGAGAGTTATGTAAAAAAACAACAGCCTTGACTCTCACCTCCTACTGGTGTCAGATACTGTGCAGATGAAACAAATCAAATCCTTACCTGCTCAGCAGCAGAAGTCTTTCTGCTTTTCCAGGAAAGCTTTGAGGAAGGATTCTGGTGTTGGCTAAAACAGCTCCTATGTTAAAAAGTGATTATCTGTAATTTTATCAGGTTGATAACTGACTGATGTCACCATACTGCTCTTGCAACATGACAGGAGTGCAGCTCCTCTGAATATTAGGACACTTTTTGCTTGTTCCCTTCTTTACCGCAGGTTTGTGAACATTTAACTACAGGCTGCATTTTTCAATAGATATTGAGCTCTAGATCAAATGCATGTGCTGAAGAGTTACGGCGGACGAACTTTCCTCTCTTGAGATTTCTTTGTGTTTATTGGAGATTTAGGGGGTTTGTTGTTTTATCATTTTGTTTTATCAAGCTCTCCTATAAATTTTAAACATGAAGACTATGTAAGATTTTGGGATCTAAATCACAGATTACCCTGGCATAAAGGGTCATTAACATGGAGGGTTGTGGTCATTTTACCTACCATGTTTTTCCTCTGAAAAGTGTTTAATCTGAAAAACTAACAACATCCACCATCAAGGTAATGTTTTCTGCCCCTAAGTACTCACTTGAGCCTTCTGAAATGAAGTTTTTGTTGAGGAACTGAGATGGCTTCTCAGGTGGAGTCTGAAGCAAACCGGTCACAGATGACCAGAGGGTACACAGGTATCAGATTTAAAATTTATAACCCAAAACCAGCTTCTGATGGGAAACAGAGAAGATGGAGGCAATCACGCAAGTGACTGGAAGCTTGTACTGGAACAGGGGTTGCAAGATGGCACAAACTTGTAACAGACAGAGGGGTTTTTAAGTTACAGTAGAGAGGAGGATTGCCATGCAGGAAGTAATCTCATGATTACTCGGACAGTTCTAACTCCTGTGAGAAAAAATAAAAATGAGAAATGAAGAAATATTTGATTCAATAGCAGGGAAAAGAAAGGCTATCCTTTAAAAGGATTAGATCAAAATAAGGAATACTTGAAGCACAAATATAGATGCTCTCAGTTACTGCCAGGAAAGAGGCTTAAAGACACTTTTGGTCTTAGCCAGCATGATGGCTCTCATTATGGTACATTAATTACTGTAATCTGTGTGAGTCATTTATATCCTAAAACCACTCCCAGCAAACCAGTCTAGCTGACATTCCTCTATTTTCATTTTCTACATAAATCCCAACCTTGGGAAGAAGAGAATGCTCTCTTCAACCCATGCCTTTTTGCAGCACAGTGTATGTTAATACAAACATTTTTACTACTAGAAAGTATCTTCTGCTCCAATCTGTACCTCAGGAGAAATCCTAGCTCAGTTTCATGGGAAATCATAGGCAAAGGTGGGCTTATTACGGCCATGGATAAGTAATCGGTAAGGATTAAAATAAACACAAACCCATCTATGGAGTGTTCTTGGGAAGTTATGAATAGGAAATCAAGGGAGTGAATTACTCTAATCCATGAGATTTGAAAATACTTCTACTCATCTCTGTGGTATGGGTTTGTGGCAATTTTTATGGCTGTTTTAATATCAAACACATTTAACATTTCATGGGATCAGGAAATACCATAAATATGGCTTTAACTGTAAGCATTGACTTGAAGAGCACTCATACATTATGGCACCTGAATAGCATCAAGAAGGAAGCTTCAAAGGGAATATAAAAAGGTAAAGAAGTTTATCTTTCTTTTCTTCTGTACAGAGTCCGAATTTATCACTGCAAAACTTGGTGTTCCCTTGCAGGTTAGTACTGTTTCCACTAGTAAAAAAAACAAGCAAACAAAAAGTATGGCTTAGAAGATCACAGATGTGAGACTGAGATTTGAGTATGCACGGTAAGGATCTGTTCTTATTTGAGGAAAAGTGTTAAATGAGCACAAAAAGATGTTCAGGGCATGTTGACACTAAATACTTGAAAAGGGCAGAAAAATCATTACTACCAAATCTTTGAAATGACACTAAAGAAAAAGTTGTAAATACTAATCAAAGCAGTTGATTAATACCAATCCGAGTAATGAAGACCAGAAGAGTTGTATGCTCCCCAACCTCCCACCCTAGAATCCAATTTGATAAAAGGTAATTAATTAAATGATTTAAAATATCCAATACCATCTCATGAGAAGTTTTGCTAAGGAAGCTGTTTTCGAAAGAGTTAATGGCAAGGAAAAATGATTCCTTATAAAGATCTTTACAGGACTCATTTACTCTCATTGTTGCAATAAGCAATCACATTCACCTGATACAAAACCAAAGTGTTTACTATTGCTAAAAATCTCTGAGCTCTATTTCAAGAATTTTATCTTGGATACATCACTATTATAAACAATTTTTCTGTTGTACAGGGCATTTCACATGGCCATGACAAGAGAAAGCACTCTCTAGCACACAGATATAAAAGCAATTTCTTCTGCAGCTGTCCTGTCATCAAAACTTTATTTAAAAGTTGGGACCTTAAATATCTCATTTATTCAAAATTTTATTTCTCTCACTTTCATTCAATATCTACTGCTGTAGCTAAGAAAAGTAAAAATTCATTCAAAACCCTAGGCTTATTGATTAGCAAATACTGTTGCTGAATCCTGGAACATATATTTTGCTATTGTTAATTACCTTCCATGATATTTTAAAATCCAAAGCTATTGTTGGATGAAGCTGGTAGATAAATCCTTCGGAGAAAAAATAACAAAAAACCCCCAGTGTAAATAACATCTTCCTTCTGCATTCCCAGACTCTAGGACTGGATTATGAAAATGGTTAAAGTTACACTGATTGAATTTTTTTCTGAAAATTTCCATTTCTGCTCAGATGTTCATTTCAGCTGAGGAATTGCTATAGACCAATTACAATAAAACAGACTCAGTATCACTATAACACTTTTCAGACAGCCCTTGACGTCAGTTTTACAGGATGCATTTTTAGCAAACCTCACTACTGGCATAAAATCACTCCTTCCAACTGATATATACTCAGCAAGGTAGAGCTGTGATCAGTTTCCGACAAGCAGAAAAGGCAAGGGGAGAAGTATGTGAAGTATGTAAGAGTCCAATCTGGATCCAAAGCCAAGTGGAAACAAAAGGTTTATCAGTTCCCAGTACACCTCTCAGTGTGCTTTAACCTGCACTATGGAGCAGTCTCAGGGCATACCAACTGGTGCGGTGATTTTTTTAAAATTTAGTGAATAAGGTAAAGTAAAGGGGTACACACTCTAACTGGTGATGGGTGTTCGGCCCCTGAGACTAGACTGAAACTAGTCCAAAATCCATGAGTTCAGCACCAACTGTTTGGCTCTACAGATCTACTCCTCTTGCCTTATCCTTCCTGCCAAAATGCCACCTGTACTGTGACGCTCACTGCTTGTGAGAGCATTTCCATCCCTTCTGGTTAACTTCATACTAACAGCATCACCAGTTAATTTTCCCCCTGATTCTGAGTAACAACCACAGATTTGCACAAATACCTGTTGCAATCAGACTGCTCTTTACTGAGCAGCTATTTGGCTTGATTACTCAGGAGGTTATACTTCCAACAGCCTCACCCTTAGCAGTTCCCAAAAAGCTTCTAAGTTCCTGTGAGTTTACTGGAAACTTTGCCAAGCCTCTAGTCACATTCTTCTATGTTTTTGTTTTCACTTCTGCCTATCCTTGCTACTGCTGGGGTGGAAATCTTTGCCAAGACTCCCAGGTTTGCATATTTCCCTCTTTGTACCATCCCAGTTAGAAAATGTTGTCGCATGGCAACACAATGCAAAGCATTCATTTAGGGACACAAAACAGTCTAACTAAAGGCCATTTCAGCCACACACAGATTCATTTTTGTGGAGAAGACTAGACAGAAAAGGGAAAATGTCCACAGATCCCAGAACCCTTCGTTATTCGGAAGAATGGCTTTTAAATGAAGTCAAGCAGTGTCTTGTTTTATCATTCATTTATTTAGCAAAGAAAGAATGAATTCAAATACCCCACACAATGAACACATATTATTCCCTGATATCAAGATGCAGATTCGCTTGTGAACACTTTTAAATGAATCTGTTTTCTTACTATTAAAGTCATCTTGTACTGTGCATGGATTTATGCAGAAGCAATACATTTTGGTCTCAATTCTGTAAACACATTAAAATAAGTAACTTGTTACATCCACACCACTGATCTCAATGTGGTTACTTATGTGATGAGTGAAATCAAACTCAAGAGCCTAGCTTTTGCCAACCAAAATTTAGGCACCCAGATGACACTGAAAACTAGAAGTATATTTCTCCAGGCTCACTGCAGTGCGGGTAGAGAGACATAAGCCCTCGCCAGGGTGTAACTCTGCCCATCTAAGGATGTTTCCCAGAAGAGACATAGAGGGTGCTGATGGCAGCTACAACCAGAAATTGGCCAGATGCCTCAAGCAGAGCAAGATAAACTTGGACCAAACTGTTTACAGAATTGATCTCATACAGCAAAGCCATTACGCATACAATTAACATTAGGAATGTGCTCATGTTGCGCTGATTTTAATAAAACTGGTCCCACATTTAAAGAAGTGAATATTTTCATTCTGTAATTATGAGGAAAAAAATATTGAAACATTTAATCCTATTAACATTTTACTTGCATCTGGGACCTCTTCCTTTCTTTTCTCTTTAGAACAGCCATATGGTCTGATGCTCTGAGAACTTTCTTCACTAACTTAAGCACTTCAGTAGCTCTTGATTTGTACATTGGCATGGCATTTTTGCAGAGGTTGCTGTGGAGCTCTGGTAGAGCTAACTAAATGTACAGTGTCCTACACCCATATGAGACTTTAATCAGTACTGCTTAATAGCCTGGAAATCAAAGCCATTTAAGCCCCATTCTTTCTTCCACTTCCTTATGAAAATCCTAATCCTATTCAAAAATCTCTTGATTAGTTTTAGCCAAACTACACTGCTTCAACAGCAGGTGACTGTAAATGGCTGGAAAAGCTTCCATCTAAAGTAACTTTAAAAGAACATAAAGATCATCAGACTCAAATCAAAGTCCAAGATACATCTGCAAGCACAGGAGTCCATTTTCTAAGCAACTGAGGAACATACACTATGTATCAGACATAAAAATAAGCACAAAATGTGTACTCAAGCATACTTTGAGTTAGCCAATGAAAGTATATACCATGCAGGATGTCACTGGCAATCCTACTTCCTCCTCCCTCCATGTAGCAGGGCCACACAGAAACAGCTTTGCTTAGAGAATTTCAATGTATCTGTGAAAATGTTTGCATTTAAAATAGAGAAGCATTTTTAAACATCTGCAATCAGTGCAAAAGTTGTTTAGTAACACTAACTACTGGCTTCAGAGGTAATATAATTATTTATCCAGAATAGAACGCTTTATCCAAGCGAAAGGATAAAGGGTATTTGAGCATGGCATTTGATGAGAAAAGGAGTTGATTTTCCCTTTCCAAAACCAGAACAATGCTTTAAGAACCAAATTTTACCCTTGCACAAATTTGAGAGTTACTTTGGCTTAAACAAGATTTGCAGGCAAATGTTCACTTGCTACTTTTTTGACAGAAAGAAAAATTAGAGCTTTCATGAAGAAATAGACACCTTTAAGTAGGGGACTTGGCAGTGCTTGGTTAATGGTTGGACTTGATCTTAGATGTCTTCCAACCAAAATGATTCTGTGAAATCTTCTTTTCACCAAAATGTGTGTAGCCTATTTCAGAAAAAAAAAAAAAAGCTAAATAAAGTAAGGTAAAAATTAACAGAGACTGCATTTTGCTTTGCTCCATGTGTTAGGAAAAGCTGTACTGAATTACCTGGGCAGCGACATAGAACTCAGAAGATGAAAATACTGATACAGGCAGTGTATCTGGGATCCTCTCAAATTACATGAGACACAAATATTTAATGGCTTTAAAACCTGATGTTTCACAATCTAGCTTGACAAGATCTTACCATCAAGTTTTTCTCGCTGTGGAATTACCATGTTTACCCTGCTGCTTCAGATAGAATTTTGAACATATTTCTGCCTGGGATATAGAACAATGAAGTTTAGGAAGCTAAATGAGAAAAAAAGTTTAAAAAAATACACTTTTCTGACAAGCTGGCATAGTGCTTCAATAACATGGGAGTCGCTCAAAAATCTGGAACACTTGAAATACTCCTTTGGGAGATAGAAGTGTGAGCAGACTGAGTGTCTGTTAAATGCACTTCTACCTATGATCATGCAGACTTAGCCTAGGGTATTATTACCACATATATAACATGTATCTAACATATGCATTTATCCACAAAAAGAATGGAAAACAGATCACTGTAAAGATAGGTGAATCTCAAACTACTGAAGAGTTAGAAACAAACAGCTAATTTCAGTAATTTTAATTAAAAATGGTTAAAATAAAAATACATAGTTCAAATATTTTTAAGATATTGGTCTCATAACTAGTAGTCTAAATATAAAATCCATAAGATGGACTAATGTGCTCTTAATACAGGGGAAGAAAGGAACAGTGTTGCGCATATGAGCATATATACATGTGCTGTTTTTTCTTGGCAGTAGCAGAAATATAGTTTTTATTTTATCTTACTTAAATATAAAATTTTATCTTTTGTCATGAACACAGCAATTCAAATACCAGACTGATTATGATTTGGAGAGCTTTTTCCCCCCCTCTATCTCTTGCAGAGAAAATTTTCTCCTACCCAGGGCAATCAGCTAATTTCTTCCTGGGAAACCAAATCTAATGTACAGTAAAAAAAATCACAAATTACACAGAACAAGCATTATTATCCTTTCTGGGGATGAACTGGTCTGAAGGTGAGGTGCTTTCATTTGACTGAGCTAGCATAACAGGGAGAATTATTCAGCTGGAAAAAAATAAGCAGCTGTTCTTAATTATTTTCATAGATGGTAAATATGCATTCATTTTACTGCATAGCTTTTTGAAGACCACTTGCCTTGAATTTTTTTTCATTTTTCTGCAGAACAGAGATTGGAAGCATAGTGCTGCATTCAGATCTATCTTCATTCCAAAATATAGCTCACCGACATCTGTAGATACAGTGTTTACCCTGGCTATGTAGGGGGCTGGACCACCAAAGTGGTTCTCAAATGCAGTCTCACATATCAATGTTTCTTGGTACTTTTTGCCTTTTTCTTTTTGTATACATAGTTGTGAATCATTATAATCTGTACATGTTTTTATCTATTTGCCTATCATAACATAGCCTAATTAGCAAGGGCTCCAAACACAGAATGTAAATGTTTCCACTCTGCTTCTCCTTGCATACCTCCCTAGTATTCTAGTGTGATGATCTTTGCTTTTAGCCAGAACATGAAAGCCCAGTTCTTTAATCCTTAATATTCACTTGTAATTTCTTCTCACAAGCTTCTGAGAATAGCAAATGCTGCCTTACTATTACATACTCTGGAAAATCTGACCCAAATCCCTGACCTTTGCATTTTAGTTATACATTTGTAATTTCAGATACAAAAATAACAATGTCATGAATGTGCATGAAGATAGACAGAACAAAGAAAAATGGTATAAAACTGCTTTGTGTTTCCTCACCTGCCACTACCAAAGGAAATAAAACTGATAATTTAAAACTCCAACAGTATTTTAAATATTTACATCAATGAAGTCCAACATGATCATCACTTAAAACACTATAAGAATGTTCCTCTAGGGGCTGACTGATGTGGGTCAGACATGGCAAAGAGACAATGCTTTGCAAACATATCCACGTTTTCTGAGCCAGCTTTGTTTGTCAGACACGTGCATATAAAGTAAAAACTGGAAAGAAAAAAAGCAGATCTATGATTATGCCTACACACCCCCAGGAGCCAGAAATGGCACACAAAATGCAGCGCAGCCACATCATTCTGTGACCAGCCTGATGGCGAGTGCTACAGCAGAGACAAGTGTGTTCCCATACGCACACACCAGGGAGAGGAAGCCTGTGGAATGGCACAACTGGCACAAACCCGCACGCTGCAGCAAGGCTGCTTTACTAACAACACACAGAAAAACTTTGCAGTATGCCTCTCCTATCTGCCCTCCTCCATCCCTGTGGGACTTGCCCTTCCACATCCTCCCAAAAATTAAACCGAACAAGGTGAAGGCTTTGTGTGACTGGGCCTGGCTTGCAACTGGAAACCGCTGACCCTGTAGGTGTCTGGGTTAATTACAAGGATTGTATCCCTTGGTGCAGCCTCAGTCTCTGCACTCTGAACAGCTGAACTGCAGCCAGAGTGATTTACAGCCAGGGGAGATCAGCGTACAGAGCCCAGAGCTGCTGCAGAGGATCACTAAACCACCACGTATCTTCTTGTCGTCGTTCCCCGTGAGCTCTTTTCGGCGGTGTGAGCTTCAGGAGACTGCACAGAGGGCTAACAGCAAAGCTCCCTTTTTAAAGCTCAAGGAAATAAAAGACAATGCCTAAAAAAATAATAATTAGATTTGTACTCCTGGCATAGGTTTAAGGGGTAACATTATTATTTCTTTTTAAAAATCAGGAATTACTTAGTCACTTGTTAGAGAAATCTTACTGGCAATTTATGAAACTGAGCGAAGCAATACAATCCTCATGAGTGGTCCAGTGACACTGAGGGGCTACAGCTGTCCCCCACACTGAAGGCCAAGCTTGCACTCTGCAAAGAAAACATCATGTCACAAACAGGTGGTTTGGGCTTTTGGCAGCAATGGGACATTGATGGCTTGGATTGTGCTTGAAATGTCTCTGAACTTCATCTCTGAAGCCTCAATCACATGAGCAGTCAAGAAGCACAGGCCTTGGGGACTGGGGGGGTTACAGGAGGCCAGAAAATACACAAGCCCATTAGTACTCATCATAATTATTAAAATCTGTAAAATAGGTATTAGAATAAGTCTTTCCAGTAAGATGCGGGTTGAAGTATTTGTTTCTCTCCTCCAAAATCAGGTTGTTTTTGTTAAATGCCTGGGAAGAAGAAGAAGAAAAAAAAAGAGAAATAAGAAAATTAAAAGGACAGAGGAAAAGTAACCACTAAGCACAAAGGCAATTCTTGAAGTAAATATCTGTATATAGTAAGCCAGACAAACTGCACTGAGAAATACCTGTACATTTACAAAAACCTGTATTTGCAATTCGTATCTTCTTACATAATAACATTCATACAGAAAGCAATCCTACTCAGTAAGTAAAGCCAGGCACTTTTCCTCCAATACTACAAAATTAATTTTATGTTTCTATGAATTTTTTAATCACACATATGCATTTCTTCCCATTAGAATGATTCACTTATTATCTTTTTAGTGAACAAGAATTTTTTTCTCTTTACTGCATTAATTCTCTGATTCTCAAGTGCTGCATGTTGCAGAAATGTCTGAAGGTCTTAGGATGATAAATCCTGTTTTCTAAAAAAGTAATATGGGTATTTAAAGTATGAATTTTCAAGGGGTTGTGGGCTTTCTTTTTATTTATGTAGCTATCCAGACAGATGATTAGTGGAATTTGAAAAAGCTTTAAATTAGATTCATATTCCACTGCTGACAAGAAAATCCAGACTTTTCTTGCTGTTTTTAATGAATTCCTTTAAAATGTCTTTAATTAGAAAGAAAAATGGAGAAATTAAAAACTGGATTATCCAGGTAGGATTTAAGAAAAATCCTCATTTCCAAAAAGCTTCGCAGCTGCATGAATTGACTGTGTGATCTGAAGATACTGAACTAAGTATTTTCAGAATGCACATCCTTAATTTGGTATATCTGAAAAGCAGACCTATTTAAAAGGTCACAAAAAGAAAATGGCTGTTTGGGAATAATGATCAAATGATATGGATATCATTATAGACTCTCAGTAAAACTGTATGCTGTTTCATAGAATATTTTGGGTATAAACACCTCCTGAGGGTCTGACCCAGAATATATTCACCAGATACATCCCCTGTATGGAGACACAGTGCAGGAAGATGAACTATGCCCTTGACTCTGGATCATCAGAGACAAAGATTTATCTTTAATATATGTCATGGTGATTGTTAATGGCTCCATTTACTTCTTGAACAAGCCAGTAGGGAACACAATTAGGCAAAAAAATCCAACAAAACAAAATTTGAGTGGTCTGCTTTTTTCCAGGAAGGTTGTTGTATAAATTAGACACAGACACAAAATTTAACTTCTGGGATTGACAAATAAAAGGATCTGCAATTACAATACCTCAAGTGAAACCTACTTTTGTCATTAACAGTCAGCATAATTTGAGCCCAAATGCCACTGCAGAAAACTAGTAAGTAGAATTCTTTTGATACACAGTAGAAATGTTGTCTGGGAGTACATAGTTGCTCCCAACCCAGTTCTCACCTTGATGGCTTCTACAGAATCGTATTTGTCCAGTTTGTTGATATGGTTGGTGATGCTGGTATTTAGAGGAGCTGGTGACACCGGATGGATGACCGTTGCGTCATGGGACTGCTGTTGGTATCGTTGGCAATAAGTGTAAACAAGCAGGGTAAGAAGGCAACCAAGTATCGAGCTACTTAATCCCACTGCGATCATGTGAAACATGTTGAACTCTGCAGAGTGGAGAGAAGATATTCTTAATTTCAAGGAAGTAGCAATAAAAGCTTAAACTTGGTGAAAAATGTAGACAAGTGTTTGATTCAAATAACAATAAGGGAATTTTCATGCGTTTCCCTGAAACAATTGCAATGGTTTACCCCTATAGTAGTAAATTCATTTTACTTCCTTGAGGACATCATTTTAAGAATCTTAGATACCCCTGCAACTCTCTAAGTATTGAGATTGAGATCTTTGAAAGATGCCTAAACAAGTACAGAACTGAATTAAAAGATAAATGAATTGCATTTTTTAGGTTTGAATAGTTCATCACGATTTTTCTTCAGACTGTATAACAAAGTTTTTTATATATAAATTATTTATATAATGGACATAAATAGTTTTTTGCTTTGTTTTTGTTTCTTTGTTTTGTTTTGTTTTGTTTTTGTTGTTGTTTTTTTTTTCAGTGAACTACAGTATCACCCCCTCTATGGCCTTTCTAGTTCTTTCTGTTATACATGGTGACTTGTGGCAGAACTAACAAAATCCTGGTATCTTTGAATCACATTCCTGCTTTCCTTAAAATGTTTTCCATATCTCCTGTATTGGATGCATGTCCCAGATGCAGCAGCATACACTCATCCCTCCCCTCCTTTGATTCTTAATGGATATCACTGTTTCTGTATTTTGGCCAATTGGTTCCCTTCTTCAGTTCTCTGAAAATTTTCTTTATGTAAGGGGAGAGTGAGAAAGAAATGGTAGCATTTTAGGGGAAAATGGGAAGTAGGGATAGATGGACTACTTGGAGCTCAGTGTGCTTTTAAGCATAGCAGCCAGAGAGTGCAGTCAACAGCTTGGAGCCCAGCTCTCTCCAATCTGCTCTGCCATTCAAAGGTACTGTGGGATGAGATGATAGGAAACCCTCTCCACCTACACAAGGATTAAAATTGAGAGGAAGCTCATTGTTGCATGAAACTGTAAGAAGGGAATCTAAAGCACAATCATCCCCTAATGTTACTGAATAAACCCCAGGTCAGATATGGCGCCAGTAGAATTAGATCAAAATAAACAAATTACACTGCTTTCCATTGCTATTTCAAACCAGGACTGTGCTTTTTGATTGGGAAACAAATATCGGTGAGACGCTCACGTTGGAAATTTCATCTTAACATTACTGAAAATTTGTTTGTGGCTGCCTAAATGTACAAATCAAAGATTTTAAACTGAAATACTGGCTCTAGTCTTAAAAACATCTGTTAGACCTTTATCACTGTGATACACAAAAATGGGCCAGCACATGGGTCCTACTTTTTGTAAATGCTTAAGGTAGGACCTTTACATGCCTACTGGGTACTTAGAAACACAAACTAATATAAATTATCACTGAAATATCCTTCTAGACTTTTATAAGAGTTTCTTAATGTTGCAGAACTTGGCAAAATGTTTTCAGAGTGCCGCTGCTAATTAGTAAAAAAATCAAGTTACATTATCCTGGCTCCCATAACAAGTTACCATACAGAAAAAGTACCCTTGCATAACCTCTGTGTTTTCATTGTCCTTTATTAGGTTAAAAATGCAGCTTATCTCTGCATGGAAGAATACTAAACCCAGCCAGAGCTATTACCATGACAACACAGACTAAGCGTGATAGCTCAGCCAAAAAAAGAAAAAAAAGAAAAAGAAAAAAAAGAAGTTCATTTTCCTTTTTCTTCTTCTTTTTGTTTGATGGTTTTTAAAGTTTTTCCATTCAAGACTTGTTTTGCTAGCATCAGGACTCTCTGGAATGGAACTTTTTATTTACTTTTTAGTTTTGTCTTTGGCAGTGAAGCTGAAAATGAGTCCCAGATAGAGTCTGAGCTATTAAATTGGTTAGTAGCCTGGTTTGCTGCTGTTTATTTGGAGCCCCAAAGAGGTTATTGAAGTTATTGTCCTGAAAAAGGTGGAGCAACATTATAAATTTTGACCTACTGATAATTAGATTATTATAGGTATTTCTTTTTGAGACAAGGGTGACTGCCATACTGAAAAAGAAGAAAACACAAACATCCAATAATGCATGTTCTTGTCTCTAAGGTCACCAATGATTTAATGAGAAATTCTGTAGTAACTACATTTTTCTGTACAAGTAGCTACTTTTTCTGTGCAAGTGTAAATAATGAGAATGCACCATTTAGAAGGTAGAATAAGACTAAGGGAGTGGAAAAGGTGAAATGAAAGCAAAAAAACTTGGAATCAATATTTCAGTATTTAATACACATCTTGAGCTGAAAAACTTACCTCCACATCGTTTCTCTTCTATGCTGCTGGATCGTGCTACAGATACTTCTAGAAAAATAAATAAACCACTTAGGCCAAGAAGAAAAAAATATTGCTCAGAACTACTAGTTTGATAAATAGAGTAAGGATTTATAAATTCATTCTATTACTTTTACTTCAAATACAAAGTAAAAATTATTTTGATTGTGTGATAGAATTAATTAAAAGGTCCCATGACATCTTCAGGGTTTTTTTTATCCCAAGAAAAAGCAGCAACTTAGTTTTAATTCTCACCTTAAAACATTCCTGGAAATAAAAAGATGAAGTGCACATGAAAACATTCTTTGTAGAGCTTAAGCATGTGGAGAAACAGTTCATTTACTGAATAGTAAAATTAACTACAGTTTAATTACCGTGTGTTCAAATGGGCTCATTACTTTTAGAAGTCACATCTAGCCCTAATGTGAAAAATGGGAATATACATATCTTCAAAGAAGACAACTGCCAACTTCATGAATCTCAGTTGTAAACCAATAAAATGTAATTCCAGCCTGTATCCTTACCATTTTGAATTTGAAACAAATTCTGAAAAAATACTGAATAAAATCTGTTGGTAATCAAGTTTTCCCACTCTTTACTGTCAGACCATGGCTTCTGTGAAGGGAAGTCCTGTCTTACAAATCAGTCCCTTGAACCTCTCTGAAAGGGTCAAGGATCACATGTGTATGAGTGGGGTAACTGACACAGTTGACCTGGATTTCAAAAAACCAGAATTTTAAGTTCTTTGACAATGGCACCATGAGCAACAAATGAAATGTGGGAAGAGATACAAAACCAGACTAGTACTATATGCCCAGTTCTTACAATGGAGAAGGTTACCACTTCTGCAGGGACCTATGCTTTCCAGCAAAGAACTAGAAAAGCAATAGGCAAATGTGCTTTAGAAATTTGCTGATGATACATAGTTATGGTAACATGGACAAGGGAATGCTGTGAAGAGCTGTAGAAGTGCCTTATAAAACTAGGCAATAAAATAACAAATGAAACAGAATGTAGATCAGTGCAAAGTGGTGTATATATGGTGGAAAGAACTCCTAGCTTCACCTATAAAATGATGGGCTGTGAGTTGACCATTACTACTCATGACTGAGACTTGGGGGTTATGACAAGTTATTCTGGGATAGTATCAATTTAGCATTCAGAAGCAATCAAAAAGGAAAACCAAATGCTAGGTACTACCAAGAAAGCAATACTGGATAGAACGGGGCATCAGCATTACGGCACTTTACAAATCTGTGTGCTGTCCACACCATGAACACTGTGTACAGCTCTGCTCTTCCCATTCAAGATGTCTCTACTAGAACCAACAAACAGGCCAGAGAAGGGGAAGAATGATATACACAGAGATTCACTAGTGTCTTCATGAGGAATTAAGAGCAGGCACTCCACTTCCCAAAGATGATCCACATGCAGCTACTGCAAAAGGGATCGCAATTTTTTACCCTTCTTCACAAGCTAAAGCAATGATATTTTCAAAATGATAAAACATCAGACCTGACAGAACAGCACTCTCACAAGAGAGTTAAAGGCTGAAAGCATACTTTGTCTCATTGAGACTATTAATTCACAATCATAGAATCATTTCAACTGGAAAAGACCGTCAGGACCATAGAGTCCAATCATTAATAAGCACTGCCAAGTTCACCACTAAACCATGTCCCTAAAAGCCACATCTACATAGTTTCCAAATACCTCCAGGGATGGTGACCACCACTATCCTGAGCAGTCTGTTCCAGTGCTTGATAACTCTTTTCATGAAGAAATTTTTCCTAATACCAAATCTAAATTTCCCGTGGTACAACTTGAGGTTGTTTCTTCTTGTCCCATCACTTGCTGCTTGGACGGGAGATTCCCCCCACCTGACTACAATCTCCTTTCAGGTAGTTGTAGAGAGCGCAAAAGTTCCCTCTGAGCCTCCTTTTCTCAAGGCTAAATAATCCCAGCTCTCTCATGGGACTTGTGCTCCAGAGCTTTCTCTAGTTTTGTTGCCCTTCTCTGGACATGCTCCAGCACCTCAATGTCTTTCTTGTAGTGAGGGTCCCAGAACTGAACACAGGATCTGACACATGGCCTCACCAGTGTCAAGGGGACAATTTCAGGAGGAGGGGTAAACAAACCAGAACAGCAAGAGAAGAGGTGGCTCATTTCAGATTCTGAAAATGCCTACTTTCCAAAACAAGATGTATAATTTATATTGAATTAAACTGGGGATTCAAAGAATGTGAGCATTAACAGAGCTTCAAAAGTCTTAGAAAAAGGGGGAAATACAATGTGGGAGGTTTTGCTTTCACACTGACATTTTTCAAATCCCTTTTAGAGGAAAATAGTATTTGGAAGTATTATGCACCATCCATAAAAACACTGTTTAAATTTGTTGATGTATTTGTTATATTCTACTATACCAAATAGTCACATGAAAAAAAGGTTGTTGCACTGAGTAAACATAGTAACATTTCAAATGATACAATAAAATGTAAATTTCTCTGTCTGTGAAATGACAGCTAGCTTTATTTAAATGTACATAGGGAGAAAGATGACTGTTAAGAGCAGTGCATTGTGACCAAGCATACTGTTGTGTGGATTTAAATGACTGCTGTGATTTAAAAACCAAAAGCATAGTCATGAGTTTCGACAAATGTTACATAATAATACATAACATGACCACCTATCAGCTACTTAGCAGTTAGGGGGAGATCAGGACTGAAGCAAAGTTAATAAGTTTCTAAACTGTTATTAATTTAAGGGACTTCCAGATTAAGTACCAAAGCACCTATTTTGTATATGCAAACCACAAAACCTAGAAGAGTATTTCTTTAATAACCCTAAAGTCTCAAAAATACTTAAATTAAAATAAAAAGTGAACTATTTCTACTTGCTGTCTGCAGTCCTCCCCTGCTACCAAGCAGGACAGGAGGGACCTGTAGAATACTGTGACAATGACTAACCAAAGTCCCAGGTGGTGACAGTAGGGACAGCTCCACAGCACTGGGTGCCAGGGGCAAATTTTCATGTAGACACCAGGTCTAACAATATCATCTCTACACAGTAGACCAACATGCTTTGGCTGATAAAAGGCAAGTTCTGCTCCAGCTCGTGGCTCTGCACAGTGCAGTCTGGAACAGTGCTATGCCTTGCTCCTGAAACCTTGAGAGATTTCACTAATCCTTCAAGGATCTGCTGGATCTCACCTGGTATAAAGTTGGAGTCCAAAGCACAGGTTCGGCTCTCTGTGGTGTTGCCTGTGCACTGGCTCCCCACGGGAAACAAAATGATGCACTGACGAGTGCGGACCTGTAAGCCAGATGAGTCACAGTCGGACCACTTGGACCACTCGGACCAGCTGTCTGCAACAGGCAGAGAGGGACACACATATAGACACTGTGATTAAAGGCTTCAAGTACACTGAGTGAGAGAGAAATAGCTTGAATTTCTGAGTTATGGCAGAAGGCCTCATTCCCCGGCTACCACCAACTATCAGAAGGCTCCTTTATTTTGATAAAACAAAAGCAGTTCAGCTTTGGCACAAGTCTCTGAAATGCAGAGTGTGATGGTAAATTTGCTGCAGACATATTATCGTTTTGGCTTCTGCCAAGGCCTTTGTTTGTGGAAGTGAGAAGTCAGAGGGATCCTACAGCAGTGTCTGAAAGAGTGATTACTGTGTAATTAATTCTGGTCTAGGTCATTAGGGTGGACAAGGCCATTGTCTTTGTTTATGTACCTGACAAGCAGCAATGTATGCTGTAAGAGTACATATTCCAGATCTGTATTTAACCACCAAAATAGTAGTATTTTGAAGATTTTAAAAATGTTTTTCTTTTAGCTTCTGCTATTTGGGCTGTAGAAAGAACTCATCAAGTATTCTCACATTTTCTTCCCCATTCAGTTTATTGTCGGCTTCTATTTCTTTCCTAAATTTCTTCCTCTCCTTAAATAGTTTTGATTAAGACATTTTTATTTCATGCCTGTGTGATCTCAGATACTTCCCTTAAATGAAGTGAACTGATCTCATTCCCATGAGGTACTGTGAGTTTACCGCACTCAGCATTCTTACAATTCAAGCACAAGCCTTGCTTTGAGAAGAGTCTTCTGAATTTGGCAAATATAGAATCATAGAATTGATTGGGTTGGAAAAGACCTCAGAGATCATCAAGTCCAACGCTTGGTCCAACTCCAGTCTGTTTACTAGATCATGGCACTCAGTGCCACGTCCAATCTCAGTTTAAAAACCTCCAGGGACGGTGAATCCACCACCTCTCTGGGCAGGCCATTCCAATGCCTGACCACTCTCCTTAAAGAATTTTTTTCTAATATCCAACTTAAATTTCCCCTGGCAGAGCTTAAGCCCGTGCCCCCTTGTCCTATTGCTGACTGCCTGGGAGAAGAGACCAACCCCCACCTGGCTATAACCTCCCTTCAGGGAGTTATAGAGTGATGAGGTCACCTCTAAGCCTCCTCTTCTGCAGACTAAACAACCCCAGCTCCCTCAGCCTCTCCCCATAGGACTTGTGTTCTAGACCCTTCACCAGCCTTGTTGCTCTTCTCTGGACCTGCTCCAGCACCTCAATATCTTTCCTGAACGGAGGGGCCCAGAACTGAACACAATACTCCAGGTGTGGCCTCACCAGCGCAGAGTCCAGGGGAAGGATCACTGCCCTGGTCCTGCTGGCCATGCTATTTTTGATATAGGACAGGATACCATTGGCCTTCTTGGCCACCTGGGCACACTGCTGGCTCATGTTGAGCTTCCTGTCAATTAGTACCCCCAGGTCCCTTTCTGTCTGGCTGCTCTCCAGCCACTCTGTCCCCAGCCTTTAGCGTTGCATGGGGTTGTTGTGGCCAAAGTGCAGGACCCGGCACTCGGCCTTATGGAACTTCATCCCATAGTAAAGACAGAGCTCAGTTAAACTTCCTTCTTTCTTCTTTTAGCATTCCCATGGAGATAGTTTTTATGATTTTGACATGGAATAAAGAGTCTTACTATCCAAATCTAAGTTGTTTCTACACCAAAATTTTAATTGATTTTATGCCTATATGATGCAAATTTACAAATTTCATTTTGGTTCAATTGAAAAAGTATATATTATCTAATTTTGATTCAAGTTAGATTGAACAACATACAACCTTGTGAATTAAAGAAGCTTTTTTACACTGTAAATCAGGTGGAAAGCCAGGAAAGTTTTACATGGTTTTGGACCCCTTTCAATACACTGCATAAATCCAGCATACAAGGTTCACATTTACTCGTTACTTTCCCTTTGTTCACAAAGGAAAAAAAGATAAAACTCTCAGTCATCTAAAATTTAACAGATTCTAAGAGGAATATTTGAGACTGCAGTCTTGAAAAATGTCAGTCAGTAGATGTTGTTTATAAAATGGATTTACTTAGCTGCTCAGGTAAGAACCTGGATATTGATATTTATGAATGATTAGCAACTGTTTGGATGAGGTCTCCTCTGAACAACAGGGCAAATGCCTCAATACAATCAGCTTGTACTATCTTGTTATTGTACGTAGCAAGAACACTCTACTCAATCCTTTGGCTTTTCTGTTTCTTAGGAAAGGTACTGGGAGGGCCTCATTTGCAGAGTGGACAGCAGGAGCACAGAGGCAGATGACATAATGTAGTTCAGTCCCACTTCAGTGGGGTAGGAGAGCTGCAGTGGAAGTCAAGCAAATGGACAAGCTTCTTCCTGCTTACATAATGTAGCTGTTATCACCTCCAGTGTCAGCTGCTGCATCTAAGTAAATATTTAATAACAATAAAGCCCTGCTCATTCAAGTTTAAAGGAATGTTGCTGATTACAAATCTTAGTCCAGCTCTCACGGGCGGCAGAGAGCATGCTTAAGCCTGGGCCAAGACTTCAGTAAAGTCCTGGTATAATTGGGTCAGTAGGTGCCAAAATACTTTTGAGCCTACTAAATGCATCTTGATGGCTGGTGCACTTTGCAGCCCCATCTTGTCCAATGTGCTTTTGGCCTTTCAGATTCCTTGTTGCAGGAACTACATCTCATGATAAAATAGAAACTTCAGAGTACACATAGATCATGCTAGGTCACGTATGGGTAATGACAGGGTTACTGTTTTATTCTGTTTTGGCTTTAGGGGACCTATAAAAGATACAGTGCATTGGGACCTTCCCACATATGCCACAGAGGGCATCTCCTTCCCATCATGAGTCCCCTGGAGCACTCCAGACACTACAGCACAGGTAATCAGTGAGCCTGGTGCCATGCTGAACAGCTTCATCTGGCACAAGAATCACAGAAGAGGAAAGAGGGGACATCAGTGTAAGCACAAAAGGGATGGTCCTCCTAGTAATGGTGGACTCTTGTAGCAAAACCGTGCTTTGAGCAATGCCACTGTTGGGAGCTCAGAAAGCCACAGAGAAGTAAAGCATCCAAGACTGAGAGACGTACGATTTCAAATTGTCAGACCTGCCCTTTGTGGAGCCACTCTCTCTGCCATCACAGGGACACTGAACACATAGCTTTTGCATCCACCTCTACTGACTCTGTTATCCTGAGTCAGCCCTTTGATTTTTTCTCTTCACAGTATCTCAGGTTCTCTTGCACCTCAGGCAGGCTCCTCTCAACTTCCTCCCCAGTTCTTTGCAAAAGACATGAGAATGTAAAGGAGAGTGTGGACTGGAGAGGTGTTTAACCTGGAACTGCATTTCACCTATAACATGGAAAGGCTTACTCATGACATATCACATCTTCTTTCTATGGAGTCTTGGCTGGCTTTGAAGCCAGGTTAATTTCGAGCAGTTCCTAAGAGACCCCTTCGTAAAGAAGGCAACTCAGAAAGTTCAGATTAATCAATGTAAGAGTATAAATTTCTTTCATGCAGAACTACATCATAATTTCTAAATGCTCAACTGCTTTATCCATTATTTACATATGTGAGTTAACAATTCAAGGACAAAATGTATTTTTGCCTCTTACAGCAGCAGTAAATACTTAAGGCATAAAATACTGTTTTATTCAGTACATTGCAACTTATTGATAAGTAGCCTATAAACCAGTAATGATCAATACTGCAGTGTTTCCATTCATATCAATGCAATTGCATTTGGGTAAATTAAAACAAAACCCACAACTCAATGACAGAGCTTCAGAACTTTTAAAATGAAAGATGAGAAAAACCGATGTATTTTGCAGGCACGAGTCTGTTACTTTTCTTTAAGCATATACTTGAATACTTTCAGTTGGATTTGCCAATAAACTTCCATATCCTCAAGAAATCCTTAGTATCAGGATTGCAGGAAATTTGGTACTCTGCTAGTTTTGTTTAGGGAAAAAAAGAAGTGTACTATTTCAAATGCCAAAAAATTTTTGCTCTTTTCACAACCTAAGAAACGTTACAAATCATTTCCATTTTTGCATATGCATTTCTATGTTGGTTGGTTGCTCTTAGATTCCAAGCGTCATTACTATTCCTTTCCTATATTAAACATATCACTCAAGCAGTGGATGTCACTAGCAGTACTTTTAGATCTGCAGAAGAAAGAGCCACTCTTTATCTGGTTCTCACTAAAAGAAAATGGCTCTGCAAGGATGTGAAATAGCAGTAAAAAGTTGGTTTGAAATCTATTTTGTAAACATGGGACAAAGGCTATTCTCACAGCTAGCTGATGATGTGCTGTTTCAAAAATCTACAGCAAATTTTCAGTGAGATTGAAATATTAATAAAATATTACAGAATGTGAGAAATAAATTTTAAGCCTCCTAAATGTTATTGTTTTATAAGGGTTTCCTTTTCCTTGAACCTAAATGAAACTTCCTCCTCCTCCATTCAACATCCTCTCCAAAATCTGGGTAACAGGCAGGTCAAAATAAGATGAAAACATTATTTACAAATGTCTGCAAACTGTCAGTAATAGGAAAATGGTGGGAGCAAATAAATGCACAACAAGAGAAATAGCTACAATAGTAGTGCAATGAACACACAAGCTCTGACCTTTCAAAGATGCCTTAAGGATCTCAAGGCAGCTATGTAACTTCTACAGACACTATTTGTCTCAAAAAATCAAATCATCAACTGATTTCTATGTTTGTTTGTGTTTTTTAAAAACACAATACAGTGTGTCGCATCTGTTTTAATTTTGACAAAGTAGGTACTTTTATTCTGCTGGAGGACATGCAGTGCCTAGAAAAGGAAATTAACTTAAACTGTAGTTCACCACAAGTAATAGGATACATAAATTCAAACTCCTGGGGATTGTGCCTTCACATGCACAGCCTCATCATATGAGCAGAAAACTTTTGTTATGAGTCTAGGAGCCCTAAGTGAAGCAAGTAATACAGTGTGACATCAGAACTGTTTTCCTTTTGCTGCTGCCTGTAATCCACTAATCAGCAATAAATGAAAGTTTATGTGGTTTTAATCTCAATTTAATGAAAAAAAATGAGTTTCCTTTAATATGGGTTAAAAGGCAGAGTCAAAGTTATAGAAGAAGACATGATCCATAATGTCATACAACTAGAGACATTTCAACTACTAAGTACTCCACAGTCATTTTAAAATATGAACTCTTTGTTCCTTAACATCCAAAGTTGAAGAAGGTATTTTACAAAGTACATTAAGGTTTGCTTCATGTTTTATATGAAAACAGGGCAAATATTATCTACTTGAAGGACCTTGTGGAAAACATGTCTAATAGTAACCTCATTAATTTGTTTGCTGTGAATGTTTATTGTTATAATAAAAGCACTTCTTCATGATATTAAGTCTCACAAACTGTTTGCATGATCCACTTCAAATATTACACAATTTTAGCAAATCCAGATCCAGATCTGGTAACTTAAATTTTGATTTTCAAAGAGAGAGGGAGGAGGTGGTTTCCTCTATACTGTATCAAGCTACTATTTGATTTACCATAGCATTATAGAATGTAAGAGCTGATTGGGAAAGAAATTATTTGCTTCCAAATAATAGATCCAGGATGTGATGTTGCCTAACTGTTAATGTCTTATTCAGTGGCACATAAACAACAAAGATGCGTGGGGTGATTTGCCATACCTGGACAGGGCTGTGTGTTGCAGAGTGCTTCCTCAGTGTGCAGTCCAAGGCAGATATCTCCTCCATATGCTGGTGCTGGGTTTGTGCAGGAGCGGGTTCTCATGTAATGCCCCCCTCCACAAGTTGCTGAGCACTTTGACCAAGATGACCAACAAGACCAGCCTCCATCCACTGAAAAGACACAAAATATCATATTTTTCGACGCTGATATGAGCCAGGACAAAATACATCCCATCTTTCTCATATTCTGTGGATCTAATTCATCCCCCACTGAAATTATTGGGCATTTTTAGGTGCCACTGGACACAGGCCTACAAATTTGATCTTACCATAATGCAATTTGATTTACATATTTTAAAAGTCGCTAGTATGCTGGAAAGCCTAACAAAGTTACCCATCCATATAAGACACTTTCAGTGGTACCATAATATCTTTAAGACTAAAAGTCTTTTCTCACTTGTGAGGAAGCAAAATACCAAAGTTTGTTTAGCAGAAGTATTATAAGCTCAGAGTAGTTTTACATTGATAACAAAACACTTAGCCCAATAATAGCAACAGAAGGATGGAGGAATCCAGGTTGGTTTTTTTGTTTGTTTTTTTTTTTGCAACCCAGCTGGATTGCCTTAGACCTACAACACATTTCAAATGATCTAACACACTTGCAGGGTTTGACGGGCCAATATAAAGTTACAATCTTAACACAGCTCTAGCATAGATGTGAGCAGCAGAACAATGGCAGGAGTTCAAAAAAAGCACTATACATGGACAAAAAGGAGGTGCCACCTTAAGTTTCAAATACAAATTGTTGAGGAATAAAAGTTTACTTCATTGCCTGCAACAGACTGGTTCCTTTGCACCCTCTGTTCTTACAGCTACTGCTCCAGGATGTATTTCTGGCTTTTATGGCCATGTTGCAGCTCATCTGCCAAAGGTTTCCTTTCTGCAGCCACATGACAAAGTCAGATGTACTTCTCCCAGGGACAGAATTCTTGCTGCAAAATATCTCAGTATTTTGTTCATTTCTCTTTCAATTTTGTTTTTGAAAAAACAACAAAAAAAATTGAGACTAAACCCTAAACTTTCAAAGTTTTCATATCCCACAAAAAAATAATTTCTTTTTAAACCTCTATTTGAAGTGTTATCACTTGTTTTCTCAATTCTTAAGAAAGGAAATCATTTACCATGTCTGCAACTGATTGAAATAATAGTGTGCCATTCAACCAACACCAAGAGATGCGCCAGTAAGTATGATAAAGGCAATGTCCCAGTAAATTTTGCTTTACAATAGCATCCTAAAACAAGCAGAAGTTTCACCTTTTTTTATCCCATCACTCATAGCAGCAGTGGGCATTTTACCACATATGACAGAAACTTACTGTTATCCACTTTCAAAAATACTGGGTAAGTGCCCGTTTCCTGTACATAATTTTTTAAGACATTCTTTGTAAGACTTTACTTTGTGGTTTGTTGAAAAAATTGATAGTCACTGAAGCCTCCAAAACATCCATCTAGCATTTCACAATGACTCTTGATCTTTTCTGTTCAATTAATGAAACAGCCTTTCAAGGAGTAGTTTCTACTGGAATGCTATTTCATGATTATCTCTTACAACAGTAACAAAAGAACCCAGCTTACAATGAAAATATCTGTATTCATTTGCATTCAAATTCTCTCTTAGATCAAGATATAGAACATTTTAAAAACAGTCATTTTGGTTTTGTAGGATTGTATATCACAAATGCACTTGGTGAGTCGAGTAGAACGATCTCTATGCAAAGGCTTCAACAGTGAAAAAATGACATAGAAGAATTTTGATATTAAAACCCCTATGTACATTTTTAATGTACTTGCAGATACAGCACAGCCTCAGGTTCTCAACTGCTAATCAAACAGGTAATTCACTAATGCATACCGTAGGCTATTTACTAATCATGTAAGCAAAGTTATTGAATATACAGCAACTTAGTCCCTGTATTGTTTGTTTGCAACATTACCCTAAACATCAAGAAAGCATGAAGTTGGCACTTCCTTGGTAAGAACTGCAGTTGCAAAAACTTTTGCAAGTAATGTGTCTGGACTCTGAAGCCTGATTTGACAGAGAGGATTCGTGGAATCGGGTATTATATTCCAAGTATGCAATTTAAATAAATTATTTCCATTATTAAGGAATTTAATGAGTGTTACTTTTTTTTTTCCCAGGATATATTTATCAAACAAATCATCTAGCTATACAGATGTATGAGAGGTTTTATACCACCTATCATAAATAAATGCTACATCTCTGTAGAATACTTGACTTACTCTTTTATTCATATTTCTCTTATTCATACTTTTCACTGGAAAACAAGTATGTAATTTTGCCTGAGATAACTCTGTTAATGTAGTATATTATGCAAGCTCATATCTAAGAAACCCACAGGTTATTTGTCTTCAGTGCAGGTGAAATATACTGTGCAATTTTATAACAATTTCAAGACATGGTATCTTTTATTCAGAACTTGCCTCTTTTTTCTTTTTTTTTTAATAATGTCAAATAAAAACAGAAGCTGTTACCCAAGCTATTGATTTCATGAGATATTTAAGACTTTACCTTTCTAGATACTCACTTTTTAGTGTTTTTAATTTTTCTTTAAAGTGACCATTGACTAGCTCAAAATGAATAATCAGAGGCACGCCTACTGCAGCACATGGACTTCCACAAAACAGAATTGATTCTGCCTGAGGTTGCCTAGACAGAATATGAATTGCCTGCAAACATTACCTATGCATTGTTCACTATAATGGAGGCAGTGACTCCCAACACTTTTCTATTTATGTTTCGATGGATCAGAGACATAAATGCATGTGCATTTGGAACTATGACATCAATCTATAAGTGGTTGAGAACTCAGAGACCCGATGTGACACCCAGAAATGTCACCATGTTTCACAACTGCAGTGATCAAGACTGTACTACATAACTTCAGATGTAAAGGGAGAAGTAGGTCTTGGGAAGATGGGAAAGGACAAATATAATAGACAATGTCAGATTTCATCCTAGTTGAGCTGGACAGTGCAATTATAACCGGGTTTTCAAGCAACTATTTATTGACAGGCTGCCTTCCTAAATCTCTAGCCTTTCAAGGACTATCAAAAGTACTTCTTTTATTTGTCCCCAGAACTTTCTCTTTTCAGCTACAGAGGATGATAAGGCATCATCATGGTTAAATAAGATCAAAGCAGTGGGTATTTACTGCTTGAGTTTTTACAAGACCTAAATAGAGCTCTGTGGTTTCTTTCATCTTTCTTTAAGTTGCTTAGCAACACAGAACCATCTGGGTTTTTTTTTTCCTTTTTTTCCTTTTTTTTTCCTTTTGTCATGGAGTCCTTAATGTTATTTCTGCCTCTTATAGGAGGAAAAATACACAGCTGCAGGGAAAGTCACTACAGTTTCTTTACATAACACTTTTGTAGAGCTGTTGGACAAAAGAAAGTCGTTAAAGCAGTTCCACAATGAAAGATTTAAAGAGTCTTTACATTTTCTGACAATTGCTGAGGTTGATCCCTTTAGGAAGAAGGCTCCCTTCAGCTAGCAGGGTGCTCTCAAACAATACTCTTTTCTTTATAGTAAAGCAAACAACTTTTTGCCTGCTGGCTGTTGTTGAGGTTAATAAATATTTCTACACTATAATGAAAAAAACCCACACCATAGGGAAGAGGATGTACCAGGAAGAAACAGTGTACAGAAACGGGATCTCCTGGGGACATGACAAAACATCCACACTACTGGAGAATTTCCAAGACACAATTAAGTAAACTGGATACCCTGCTATGCACTTTGGGTTTTACAAGGAAGTCGAAGGAAGCGTGGGCAGACACACACTGACCTCACCTAAGAAGACAGATAGAATTGCAGGCTCCTTCATATACTGTCTGGTCTCATTTCAAATTTAAACAACCAAAAAGCCCTAAACAAAACCAATTTGTTTTTTTGTTTTGTTGTTTGCTTTTTCTTTTTTTTCCCCCTGCATGTGTATGCCTTTAGGTTTGTAACTTTTCATGTTCATCTTTTTAAAAGTATGGCAAAAGAGAATAAAAAATGCTGAAAAGTCAGTCTTTTCTGTATACATGATTGAGTATAAAAAGAGGGGCACTAGTCCTGCCCACGTGCAGAAATGCAAAAGTTAGATCTGGGGACATGCATGTTGGGCAGCCTACAGACCCAAGAGAAGGCTGCTCCCTTCCAGACACCCAGGCATCATCCCCTTCCACATCATTTAGTCTCCAGCTTTTTCCCAATCCTGTAGGATATTGCTACATGTTTCAGTGTGGGGAAACAGCAATTTTTACATCATAGTTTACAAAGTCAAAGTCTTGTTTCTGTGATGCTACAGATACCTTTTATTCATAAAAGCAATGCTGGATGAAACAAACAGTCAACATAGTGCAATGCAGAAACAGAAAGGCAAACCAATGCTTCTAAGGAAAGAACAACAACAAAATCTAAGGATCCACGTGGGTTTAAGTCTGCAACTGAGACTCTTAAGTTAGAAAAGCAATAGTTGCTTTAAAGGGCAGTTCATTCCTCTTCTTGCTGGCTACAGAAGCAGCCTAGAGAGATCAATGCACATGGAGAGATGAGCCTTAGCAGCCATAGAGACAAGCTTTACTGGAGTAATTTTTTTTCCTTCTGATTTAAGACACTAATGCAGGACAAATTTCGTCTGCTCTTTTAAATACATTCCTGCTTCCCTGTGGCCAAGTATGACTCCAAAGGAAAAAAAAATACAAGGAAAAAACCCCACAATAATGAAGAAAAGAAACAATATACAATATCTAGCTTTAGGGGATGCATAAATAACTTATGTAGTCTTTCCAGGAATTTTGTATAGCTGAAACTTGTTATTGTTATTAGCAAGTTTAGTGAGATAGGAATTTATTCAATTCTTCTTAGCCAAAATGTCACAACCAAATGAAACTAAAGCTACTATAATGAAAACATGAAATTGGTAAAATCCCAGAATATTGCCATGAAATATCAGAATTTCAAATCTAAGAGATGGCAATTGTCCTTTTTTTTGGATACACCACTATGCTCTAAGGAGAAGAGGGAATGGGAATTCCTGTAGCTCATGCTACTTAGTGGGGCTCATGTAGCTCTGATTTGCCAAGTGCCCCTATACAAAAGAACATAAGAGAAGGCAACAATAAATGAAACAAAAATGAAGAAAAGTTGTCTTTTTCTACAAAAATAACCGAAGAGATGTGTAATACCATGAACTAAGGCAGCATTTATCATGTTTGGTTATTATTATTTTCAGGCAAACAGATCTTTTAACTAACTAACTAACTAACTAACTAACTAACTAACTAACTAACTAACTAACTAACTAACTAACTAACTAACTAACTAACTAACTAACTAAACTAACTAAACTAACTAGCTAACTAACCAACCTAAGGAACTTAATTAATTAATTTTAGCTAACTAATTAAAGTCCTTTAATTTCTGTAGATTTGCAGAATTTACCATCCAAACAATGCTTCTCTTCATTATTGATTTCTCCTCATAAGGTAAATACCTTGCAAGCCCTCAAGGATAACAAAACCCTGATATGAGTGATTATAGATTTCTTTTTGTAAGTATTTACTGCACATTAGAAATTCAAAAAACTCAGAAAGGTCAGTGAGTATTCACAGATCCTTTCCATAGTAACTGAGGCTATTTACATCTATGAGGCATAAAAAAG
Source organism: Grallaria varia (assembly GCA_013396735.1). Classification (NCBI taxonomy): domain Eukaryota; kingdom Metazoa; phylum Chordata; class Aves; order Passeriformes; family Formicariidae; genus Grallaria; species Grallaria varia. Next base: position 80,873 of record VWZG01009041.1, read on the forward strand.
GAGCTGAGGCACAGGGCCAAAGCATAACTTGCTAGTGCAAGACAATAGTTCAAATTCTCTTGCCTCTCAAAGTAGTTTAGCCACATGGAGGACATGCCTTTACCCGATACTGGCTTGCAAACTCTTTCTGTAAATTATTTGGGAGAATGCTAGTTAGCTGAAGGTAAAATTGTATGAGGGATCATTCTAAAACTTGAACAATAAAGAAAAATCATCTTCCAGGGCTGGGTACAATTTCTGGTCATTTTCTGGCACTATTCAATTTATGATTATACATTCAGCCTTCAAATACTATGAATGAAAAGCAATCTGCCCAGTGACTGCTAGCAATCTGCACATCAGTGGACCATTTACTACCGTGGAAAAAATTTCACTGTTTCTCTCTCCCCTGCAGGTTCAAAAAAGATTTATTAGTACCCACTAAAGGCAGGGTCTAGATGACATCAGCAATTTTTTTTAAGTTCTGGGATCCTGCAGCACATTTAACCACAAATTGGTGGCTATTAATATATTAATAAGTGTATTTTAAATTATGCTGTTAAATGAAGACGTTTAACCAGACAAGACAGCCTTGTACCCTTTGATTGCTCCATGGGCTTTTCCATTGTGTTAGCCCTTCAGAGCACTGAGTATCGTCCAGGATGACACTGAGCTCAGATTAATTCATTGAGAAGCATAAAGTCCTGTTGACTTTCAGCATGACTTAAACACTGCTCAGTGTATTTCCCTTCCACTCCTCTTTCTCAGCAGTTTACATTATGAGGGGTTGATCCTGTCTGCAATAAGCAGAAGTGGGAGCACAGCAGAACCTGAGCCTGCATTAGCAGGAAGGATTCTTTATTGCTGTCATTGTAGCCCTTCCTACTAACCAGGATATTTCTGACAGTGTAATGACTGAACTGCACTGTAATTAAATGGTTCTGTGCCAGCAGGTCCTTACCCCGAGGGAGCTCAGGTAAATCTTAGGGAGCATTAAATTCTTATTTGTTGCAATTTTATTTCTAGTACTACAGCAAATACTTTCAGGTCAAGGTCAGAACAAAACCTCCTCACATTCCTTCGCCTTTTTGCCTGCACCACACTTATCTACAAGGACAAGAATGAACTATGCAGACTCCCTGTTTTCCTCCCTGATGCTCACCCTGGAAAGAAAGGCCCAACACATTTACTCCATGTTTATCTACAACTCAGTCCTTGTGAGGAGTCTCAATGAGATCTCAATGTGAGGAGAGCTCAGTGAGAACTGCACTGATACCAGCCTTTTTCATCAGCATCAGTAAGGGCTGTGTGATCAAAGCCTAACATGGACATTTTAGAAACTCACTCAGATTGCTATGGTAAGAATTACTTATAGAGTTATCCTAAATATTATAAGCACCCATGAAATCCAGTCCCTAATACAGTGGTTAACAAGAAGGCTGAAAACTGATTCAAACATGATTTTCTTTTCCTGGCTGCTCTCATTTGTGTTTGTGGGGTCTGCTAGGTTCGTACATGAGAAAGTGTAGCAAAGGCTCTTCACTCATGTATGGCTGATGTCTGCCCTTTCTCGATGTTGTCTCATGAATGTCAACCTAACAGATATTCATGTTTAGCCCCAGTTTAACCTTCTGCTGCTTTCATTAAAAATTAAGATAATTAAAATTCCTTGGTATATTTCTCTAAAAAAACACATTCCCTTCCTACAAATTAATAATCAGGTCAAATTTATGGATAACCCTTATTCTGCAATTATTTTTTACTCTCCCACATCTTAAAGAAAAAAAAAATCAATTACATCTACTGCTTGCAATGTTTTGCCTTCAGATTTATCTGAGAGCTGACTTAACCCCCTACATTTCTTCTTAGTTACTGGCAAACAGTAGTTCTGTAGCTGAGGAACTTTGTGATTCCTTGTTGCAGGATATGATACATCTAAATATTTCATTCAAGTTGCACATCTTTATTCAAATTTGATTTGCACTAAAAAGAAAAATGACACTTAACCTATGAAGAAAGTTATTTGATATATTAGAACACTTCTTGTTTCAGAAAGGCTTACCACACTTTATGTCTACTGATCTTTTAAAATATTTTCAAATTCAGAGACAGCAGAAAAGGGAATAATTTTTGCATAAAGTTTCAAGTTCTGCCTTACAACTTCATGTATTTTAGACTGAGATATTGGCTTTCCCATAAACAACTAGGGCCTCTACAACAAAATTATGTCTGCATAACTGTGTTTTACTTGTTAAATCAATTTCCCTCATAACATATAACAGTGTAATAGACGCAGAACTAAATAAAAATACCACTTCTGAAAACCATTGACTTATTTTAACTTTGAAAAAAATCCCATAAAATTCCAGACAACACTTAATTTGAAAATTAACAGCAACGGATGAACGACAAATCCTGCCCTGTTTTATAGATAATCTCAGCCCATTTAATGCATGTACTGCAGTTATTACGATATAGTAACACAATCAGATATCTTGAAGCATGTGAGCAGACCTGTTAGCTAATACCACACCCTCCACATGCTTCAAAGGAAGCTGAAGGCAGTATCTTATGGAGGGATTCCCTTTGCAAGGGAAGAAGGAACTGATGAGGAGATGTTAAATCCTAACTGGCTTTGATGCCTTAAAATCTAGGATTATAACTCTTCCAGCACTTTTAGTAACACTTTAGCTGAGTACCTTTGTATTAGATTCCTGAAATATTGTTTAGTATTCGTCATCAAGGATTCTAACGGACAAAGATTGTAGCAAGGTAAAGAACATTTTATCTGCATAAAATGTTCTTAGAATAAGACACAACATGCATATCACTTGCTATAAGAGAGTCAAAACCATTCAGAAGGCCCAGAATCCTTGAAAATGGTCCAAGCAGGACACAGAGAGTTGAAGAATTTTGTGGGAGGATACGGGATCCTGGGACCACCAACTCAAATGTGGGAGGTGTGCCTGTGGGAGGACCTGGGGAACAGACAACTTTCAGGCTGAGTGTATCCCTATGCAGTAATAGTTAGATATTATAATTAGATGATACTGTAAGTTTATAAAACCTCTGTGTGTGTGTGTGCATATGCACCTAAGACATCTTATTAAAGAGCTGTCTTTTTATCATTCTATATTAACATTGTCCAGAGAATTATTTCTTCGATTATAGGCAACAGCTTCACCTACTGTGCACATCACTGGGGGGGCTTGCACATGTTAGTACAATGGTCTCCTAAAACCTTTGACCTAATGTTTTACTGCCAACCTTCAAATTTTTTCACAGATGAACAGCGCGGTCACATGAAACAGAATTGTTTATAATTTTATTACCCTGGAAAAGCAAGGCATTATGATTGCAGTCCAGGAACTAATAAATTAGAGCATGCATTAGGACTGTGCAAACGTGGAGAAGATTTGGGTCACAGTTTTATAATTCTCTATTGTTGGCTTACTGCTGGTTTCCCTCCATCTCACTCCAATATGGCTTGGTGTAGAAAACATGTCCACTCTTCACTGATCATGCTTCTAAGGTCAGAAAGAAGCATATAGTCTTTTTCTGTATCCCCTCAGATGCTCACACTGTCAGATAGAGAAGCTACACAATCAGCAACTAAAGCCAAATTCCTCCTTGCATGCAGCAAGAAAATTTCACCAGAAAGTGCAGCCTTGTTATGCCCAAGTGCTCTTTCAGAGCTCTGATGGCTCAGTGGGTGTTACCCCAGATCAAAACAATGCAATACAAATACTCATATTAAAAAAAACCAATGTATCCATGATTTAGGGACAGAATTTTAACTTGAAACCATATATATATATATATACACACACACATTAAAACACACACACGTTTTATGATAGTGATATACATGTAATACATATATTGCCATAGTAATTCTTCAGATCCACACTTGAATAAATGACAAAACTACAAGTGCACAATAATAAAATATGCATCACTGTTATACATAATTAATGTAATTAAAGATGTATGAAAGCTTATTGCTAAATTTATTTGTTGCTACTGGAAAGAATTGAGTCTTTCAGTCTTCTACCTTGCTATTGTTTCTTACCTCGAGTTCTTTCTTCCTAATCCAATAGCACCTTCTTTCCTTTGTGTGTTCTCCTATATCCTTCCACTTTCTTTTGCAAGAAAGCCTCTGCAAAGCTCAAGAGCCTTTCAATTTGGATGTCTGTTTTATGGAAGGTGAGAGGTGACTAAAACCAAGATTTCTTTTTTCCCCAAATGTCTGAGACGCAACAATGATTTATAATCCAAAGTAGTTTTTGGTAAACATATATTTCACTTGTAATCCTTTTCACAGAATCCTAAAACAACTTCCAATGAAGGAGAAACTCAAGGTTCCAAGAACAATCTTTATGGCCTACTTGAATTACCGTTTAATTTGGTGATCAGTCCTGAGCCTAATTTGTTGGAGGCTCTACACTCAAGAGCTAGCATAGATTTAATGCCAGAAACCACTGTGATGAAAATGATATTTTGAGTTTAAATAAATACTAGGCCAGATTTCTCATGTCTTGCCAGTAAACTTCAGGGTTTTTTTTTCCCCTGTAAGTTTATATACTAAAATTATACTTTTAGAGTCAGTCTCACACATGAAAAAAGACAGAGCTGTTAGTACTGTTGATGATAAACTGATTGACATCATACAGGACTATTACCCAAATCCACTTACATTATATAGGTAAATTGGAGCTGTAATTGATTCAAAAACCAAAACAACCCCCAAATCCACCAACAGAAAAAACAAACAAACAAAAAACCCACAACCAACTGTTGCAAGAAATAGCCTTGAAGATGAGCTATTTTATTTTCACTTCTCTTATTTAATTTGAATCTTACCTGGACAAGGTAAAATGTTGCATTCCTGGTACTCTAGAGATGGGCCAAGGCAAGGAAGGCCCCCATACTTGGGCTCAGGATTGCTGCAGACCCGTTTGCGGTTCCGTATACCTCTACTGCAGTCACGACTGCATTGAGACCATGGAGACCAGGGTGACCAGGCACCGTTGATGGTATGAGCAGAGTATCGTCCAGAACGCAAGAAGTCCCCCGACAATCCTAACAAAATAAGGATTGAAAAAGCAATACTGAATTAAAGGAGTATCACACCCCAAAACAACCTCTTCCTCTTCAAATTTACTCCTAGGCTTCTAATACTAAGTAATACGAGCAGGAGAATCTTGACCTTTAGTCTCACCATCTAAACCCCAGTTTCATCTCAAGAATCTATTCCATAATAAAAATTTGCACAGAATCATTTGCATAGAACTACAGCAAAGAGTTGGATCCAACATTTTAGTTACAACTTTATGGCTGTGTCAGCCGAACTAGGCATCTACTCCACCTAACAATGATAAAAATTATCTTTCCCTTGCACAGGAATTATCATCGGAAAATCTCCAAATATATTACATTATTGTCTGTGTTTTAGAGAAAGAATGTGACACAGGCCACATGACTGAGCTCCCTGTGACCAGCTTCCCTGGTCCTACTGCAGGGCTTTGCTTGCTTAATGTACCCAGCCTACCTCCACTACTGTTTGTTATCCACAGAGGCTCATGGGTATCCTAGGCAGGAATGTACTGTACTTATCCTACCCATACTGAGACTTTAGACAGTGTCCACTAAGAACTCCACAAAGTCTAGCAAAACTGCCCTTTTGTGAAGAGCAATGTTTTGCCACTATAAAATCCCGTTCATTTTCCACTGAGTTGAAGTGTTCTAAACCACATGTAAGATATGGCAGTAAGCCTTTTGGCAACACACACACACACATACATGATAGAATACTTCCTAGTTAAAATAACTGTCTAGCAAGTAGAAAAGATATTTCCTAAGTGAGTTTAGTACAGAGAAAAGGCATTAGATTAAACAGCAATGCATGAAGTCCACTACTTATCAATGAAAGGGTACACACAGATCTTGTTCACAGCATACAACCAATATGCCTGGATATAGTCCGGGGTGAACTTCTAATAATCTGCAGTTCATTTGAGTATCTTTGCCACTTTTGGGCTTGGTCCTGCACAGAAAAAGACTCCCTCAGCTGTACTCAGCACAACAGTGAAATCACACTCGAGCTGCAGCATTACCGCTAAGCATCACTACTAAGCAACCCCAGCAACACTACTGGGATTTCCTACTGTTGCCAAAGCAGTTTACCTTTTCCACCCCTGGAAACTCTATGACTGATGGACCAATAACTGTTGCTTTTATTAGAAGTGTTTATTTAACTAGTTGTGATGAGAGAAGGTCCTGAGAATGGTACTTGGAACAGCAGAGGATGTGTCTGCCTCTCTATGCTAGAACTTCAGTATTGTAAATGTTAGTACAGATAAATGGTATCATCAGCAGTGGAGAAATGCTGGGTTTTGTTTGCAGCTGTAACTACAGCACAAATGTCTATTCTAAAGAAATTGTTTTCTGCCCTACCCACAGGCATAGGCACTGTGGGAGTATCAAATGGAGATAAAGAGAAAGAAGACGTACTTAATGATGCTAAGAAAACAGAAATAAAAAGTACTGTGAAGAGTCTGTCCTGGACTCAACAGGACCAGCATTCTGCATAACTGGAAGTTCTGAAGGAGTTTCTCATTTGCAGTGCCTAGTACTGAAACAATTACACCCTATTTCTACCTGTGGTTATGGCATTAGTATCAATCTTAAGTTCTTGTCTGAGAAGCACACCCACAATAATCCAAAAGTACATGAGGGTTTGCACATTTTTATTCAACACTTGATAACTGGTAGTATTGGAATGATGATGCGCGGACATAGAAATACTTGTAATAAGAAACTGTTGAAATTAATAAGAAAACAGCAGAACAACAATATAAAAATGACTAAAAATGCATAAAACCTTTCAGGAATTATAGAGGGTTATATTATATTTCTCTCCCGCTGAGCCAGATTCTATTACACAGATATTAAAAGTAGTATTTTAAAAACATGACATGCATACAAATTCAAAAAAGGAGCAAGTACAGAGAAACAGTATGTGAATTATGAATACAGGTCCAATTTCCTGCTCTGTAAGACCCTTTTATTTCTGCAATTTTGCATCACTTTGGTCATGGAAATGCTCAGCTTATGTACACAGTGAGCTGTGAGACCAAAATAATATTTTTTTTTTAGACCAGAATTTCAAATCAAGGGGTTTTTTAGTTATTAAATGAAGAGCAATGCAAACAATGGAAAAGGTATTAATCGGACCAGTCTGCCAGTCATTTTCTTCATAAATCATTGCAGGGTGTATCACTTCATAACAATTTCAGAATATTCTGAATATATTTTTGCAGGGCATGTGTAGCTTTTTAAGTCCTAAGGAAAATTTGTGACCTTATATGACATTACAGTATTAGATTTCTTGCTATTTAAATTAGGGGAATCTCCTAAGGGAAAGCTCTAAGGTACTTTAGCTCTGAAACAGAAAAATATTCTAAAGAATCTTTTCACTGTGGAGTTTGGTCTACAGGAAGTGTTCCCTTGTGTTTTCTTCATTTATTATAAGGAGCTGTAATTCATACAGCATTCATAGAGGGACTTTCAGAACTTTTTCTTCAGATAGAAACTACATAGTAAAAAAATTAACTATGCCATTAGTGGCATGAAAAATAACAGGATCAATCTACATTCTGGAAATGCTGTACAATATATTCCTTGAACAACCTTATCGCTTTCTACAATGAAGTGACAAGTTTCATGGATGAGGGGAGAACTGTGGATGCTACTTAACTCAACTTTAGTAAGGGTTTTGACACTGACTCCTCTAACTTCCTGATAGACAGGTCAACAAAGTATGAGCTAAAGAAGCAGACAATGTATTGAAAACCGGCTAAGCTCCAAGGCCCAGAGGACTGTGATCAGTCATTAAAAGGCCACCTGCAGAAAAGTCACTAGTGATGTATGCCAGGGGTCAGTACTGGGTCCAATCCTGTTTAACACGTTTAACACCATCCTTCGTGACCCAGACAAATTTGCTGATGATAGAAAACTGCGAAGAGTGTCTGATAAACCTGAGGGTCATGTCGTACTTTGTGAGGTACTGGACTATATAATTTGGTCAGCAATAACTCAAGTGTATGTGTGGGGGGGGGGTGAAGGGCTCACAGAGTCCACACGGCAAGTCTCCACAGCTTCATGGGGCAGCCCTGGAGCAGATAGTCACAAGGCAGCCTGGGAGCCCCCTTACACCACATCCCCTGGAACACCTAATCCAGCCTCTGATTTGCTACATCACCGCTCACTCTGGAGCCACAGAGTGGTCAGAGAGCCAGACGTCCCACCTGGGAGGGGTAGCGACAGGGAGCAGAACACATGAAACCAGCAACATGCAACTCCATCCTCTCTGTCTCTCTCTGTGCTACTCCTTTTCCCTCTCTTAATCTCTTCTGTTTACTACTTTTCTTAATATTTTGGGTAACTTAAAACGAGTGGGTTGGATTTTGCTGGGTTGTATAGGTTAGCATGCGCTAAGTCAGTGCTTCGTGAAAAGCTTTGTTGTGGCTGTATGTTACCCCTTTTAAACTTTTGCAAAATCCTTATTTTCTCCCATATTTTAAACTTACCAGTAAAAGTATCTCCTGAAAAACCATGTACAGCATTCTCTCTTTACTCTACTTCAAGGTATTAAAGAAGCAAAGGCTCTCAAGACATTCAGTGGGCAAAGTTTTGGAGCCTTGTATATTTTTAAAAGTGCTCCACATCCCCCTCCAGTAACAGAAACCAGACTGTGCCACCCAACAGAAACCAACATTAGGTCTTCTGTTTTTATCAGCTTACTGTCCTCAAGACAAAAATGTATGGCGAAAACAGGATGCAAGGGCCAATGCCCTTTATCAGGACGAAAGGGCCAACGCCCTCAGTTTGGTAACAGTGAAAGTCTAGTTGCCAAAATAACATCTTAGTACCCCCTTATTTAAAGTCCATCTACAGAAATACTTGAGAAATCTTGCAAAAAGAATCATCAGTCATAGCAACATCAGTAAACTAATGAATAGCTTTCCCAAGACAGACAGAACAGCTATAAATCAAATCCAGATCCAACCTTTATGATAAGCTCATCGTTCAAATGTTTTAAACTAAATTGTTCTCAGGAAGCCTCTGACTGACTTAGAGCCCTGTGAACAACTAGAAGGTATGAATTCTGCTTGCAGCTTACCCATAGGCTTATTTTGGGTTGTTCAGAAGTTGTACTCCAGTAATAAACTGTGGCACACTGAGGCTAGAAAAGGGATTTAACTACTTAATCCCAGTACAATTTTAAACAGGCATCTGCGCTACCCAAAAGTGGAAATTTTCATGAGTAACAGCAAGTACTGCAAAAACTTCAGTAAAACCAAACAGTGATTTTGTGAACAAAACAACCATCAACTTCTAAGATCGGGGAAGAGAAAAGATATGAACTGTCATCTAAATGGCAGACTTTTATTTTAAGTGCTCATGCTTTTTTCAATATGGGTAAAATTACAAAGAAGTTAGCACTCCTTTGCTGATGACTTATTTGTTCCATAATGCACATGTAACAGAAAATAATTGCCTAAACAAATTACATAATTCTGATTTAAACAAAGATGATTTGATAATTTCTAAGTAAATTTAAAAAACTTTTTGGTTGAACTGAAGTAGTTTTATAAAACCACAAGAAATGAATCCTGTTTGGAGACATGTTAAATTGAAAGCGGCCTGCCCTGACTAGCATGGGAGAAAAAAATCTGCCTTTGCAAAAGCCTGTAATGAGACTATGATTGGCCTGACTCTGCTTGAAAACTGCAACACTCCCAGCCACGTTCAATTAATTTGTCTTAAAGTGAGGCTCTAATAAAGCACATAGTTTTATAATAATTCCCTATTCTAGCCTGTAGCTAAGCAATACATCTCTAAATAAGAGAAAAGTAGCTGTGACACCTGATAAATTATATTACTTGACTGATTTATGACTTACGCTCTCCTGTTCCAACCTAACAAAGAAAATGCAATTATCCAAGCAGTCTAGGTTCATGACTTTGGGAAAAGATCATCTGAAGCCAAAATTCAAGTATCCTGAATAATTTCTAAATGACAGCATGAAACACTAAACATGAAACACTCAAGTGCATCAGGTAACAAGGATAAGCAGAGATTCTTTCAATGTTGTCACTTTCTGAAGGTAGCCTGCAAGTTATCTGACAATATTACTGAACCATAGAACTTATATACCTTGAGGCCTAAATACCTACCACTTACAGAAACTTATAGAAACTTTCAAAACATAGTAAAATCTAAATGGCAAAATGTAATGGCAAACAACAATGCAACACAAATACAGCATATTTAAAATGCTCAAACAGTATGTAGATGGAGGATGTTATGATAGCATAAGAACTTTATTTCTTGTACCTAGGTATCCTGTATTTAAATATTTAATCCCAAAGTCCCACTAAGGAGTTGTTCTTTGTCAATCAAACTTGAATTTGTCATTGAATTCAGTTCTGATTTCCATGACTTCTTTTGTTCTTACTCAGAATACCGCAATTTAACTTCAATAAGACAGTATAAGAGATAGTATCTCAACATGTACTCCTCCTGACTACAGGACATCCTTGATTATCACCACATGTTTTGTTCTGGATGCACTACAGAATTCCTGTGGGTAACACTAGGATTTAATCAATCTTTTCACAAGAGATTATATCCACTAAAAGAGTAATTTAGACAAAATTACATCCTTCAAAAATAACTACTGTTTTACATTTGGCATAGAGAAAACAGTGACAACTGGGAATCTAAGTTCAGGTTTCCAGGTGCTTTTTATCCTTCTCCTTTTAAGAATTTGTGGTTTTTCTTCAGAATTTATTTTCCCTTCCCATTGCCTCCTCCCACTTCCCAGCCACTTTGGAAAAGAAAAAAAAAAAAAAGAAGAAAAAATTGCCTTCTGAAGGTATTTTGGGAGCTAACCTGGTAACTCTGGCCATGTCAAGTTCAAGTGTCTTGTCTAAGCTCATCACAGCTGTTTGCTTACACCATGGAAATAAAGTGGTATCTCCAGAGAGTGACTCATGCCCATTGCACAAGACACTTGTCTTCAATGGATCCCTCATTCCTCAGGGTGCTACATCTGTCTCTGCAGAGTACAATGGAGTCTAGATTTTGGTAATACAAATTTAACCTGGAAAAATTAGTCCACCTCATATCTTGTGAAATATTTATCTGCATATTAGAAAAAATGTTTTGAATAAAATTAATAGTGCTTATATAGCAGGTAATCTTACAAAGCATCAGTATGTTTAAGGAACATATTTAGCATGTTTCATAAGCACACATTAAAGCCTATGGTAACGTAATTTCTAGACTTTTAATGCTAGACTGTACAGACATTGCATTAAAATGTGCAACCATGTACAATCTCAGTTTATTTGAAATAGCTGTCTCTTTCCTATCTAAACACTATATGATAGCCCAGAGGCAGAGAACAAGATGTATTATTCTTTCCTCTTAATCAAACTTCAAATCAGAAAAGCATGAATACTATGTGCAAATGATACTTCTTGCTTGATTGATATAGAAACCTTACCACACTCAGGAGGAGTTTAAAGGGTTTCTGGCAAAGAAGTTCTAGCACTAAGCTCAGACTGCAAAGAAAGTTTGCTTTGCTAGCATCTGACAGTGAAACATGATTCTGCTTAACACAGCATGACTATAGTTGCGCAGTGGGAGATTATAGGCAATGAAAAAATTTCTAACAAATGGCTCCTATCTGCAAGGAACAGAGCACTGATCTTAGCAGAACACATCTTTGGTAATGAGGTATGCCAAGCATCCTGTACCAGAATTAATCTTTTTATAAAAGCCAGAAAATTGCTACAATTCAACATGAAGATAATGAAAAGAAAGTTTCACAGCATCCAGGCTCTGGACAGATGGAAGTAAGTTATGATGTTTTCTTGCTATCTAGAACCAAATTATGAAGGTGTCTGCCACAATTCATGGTTTCCCATTCTCGTGGGTTCCTTCTGTTCCAAAAGCTAGTTACTCTGCTTGACTCTTATTCATGTATTTTCTTCCAATGAAATCAAGGAGCAGTAGAGTGGTGGTGTTGGCACCAGTTGGCCCAAATCTAAACCTGGGAGCAGGGAAGTGCTCCTAATCCTGCACTTTAGAGACAATCATTAAGTTTCATCTGATCAGTAAATCAAAATGGTGCCTCCCCTAACCATTCCCCAGGAAATGTTCTACTCCATACTTCTCTGACATCCATAATCAGAAAATGACCACACAGTCCCAAAATAAAATGTGGCTATTTTCACCAGAAGTACATTGGTCAATGCAGCCACTTGGAACACTGATTGGGCTTGAACTTTCATTACAGAATAATTAAAGACTTACTGGCCAAAAGAATCGAAGAATGAGCACAAATTAATGACAAAATTATAAGGGCACTCACTAGGAAGAACAGACAGATGTGTAATAGTTTCTGCCCTGTCGAGTATTCAATATAAAGTATTTAAATATTCAGTAGTTTTGGGATTAGTCAGCAAAAATTCTTTGCCCAGATGAACATTTCTATTACTGTGCAATGCGGTTGGGGTCACTCACATACATTGCTCCAGTGATGAATTACTTCCAAATGAATCAAAGCTGCAGCTTCAGCAAGATGCAATGAAAAAGTACACCACCAGGAAATGCAGGAGTATTATGTTCAGAAGCAAAAAAGAATCTTCAAGCTAATCAGGCAAAGAATGCACCTGAACCACTCACTCCCCCACTCTTGTCACTTGCACGCTGCCCAAATGCTTTATCTAACAAAATGTAGAGGCTGTTACTTCTGACTGTATTCTGTGGGAGTCAGCTTATGCATCCAACTCCAGAAGAGGACTTAAGATCATGACTTCAGAGCTGAGAGAGGTGCCTTCATACCATGTTTAATTTCCTTGTAGCAATGTGATCTAGAACAAACTGGCTCTTGCACTGCTTTACCCTACCAACCTACATTCTGTGTCATGCATTGGCTTTCACATACTCCTTTCTTATGTGCTGACATCTCAGCTGTCAGACAAGAATATACCTAGATTCTCTTGTAGGTCTGCTTCCAGTTGTTGTGATAACCCTCTTAACCCTCCATTATCTGGTGGGAAAAATATTCTCTTTCTCATTTAATCTCATGAAATTTTAAAAAGGTGTCGTCAATGCCAAAGTACTGGAAGATGGTGAAAAGCACCACCACCACCTGACAATCTCATTAAGGACAAGAGAGGTACATCTCTCACACACACCAATCCCTGCAGAGCAAAATATTTGCTAAATACTAGTTTGAAATTCAGTTTGGATGAAGACAGGAGAATAGAAGAACCACCTGTGCCAAGAGTTGCTCCATGCCAAAATCTGCCTTGCTATCCAGACCTAAAAAAAGCCCAACATTTGACACTGCAGATTAACTGGAATGAGAATGACATAGAGCATGAAAGCCTTATCTGGAATACCATGTTTTCTCTTATTTCATACAGTTCACTATTGTACATTTCTTCAAAAAAAAATAACCATACTGCTCCCTCCAAAGAGGCACAGATGTCAAGTGAAACAACGAAGGTTTTATACAGGATGAAGGGCAGGAGAGCAGATGGAAGCTTCTAGTATTTTACCACAGAAGCCAACCCTGCAGCCTCCCCCGCTGCCAAAGCCTTGACATGTAAACCTTATAATGGCAGGAGCTTAACACTGACTTTCACAATAGTTGGGCTGTCTGAAAAATACTGAGAATTATAAAGCTCAAGGACTCAGAAACTATTCTCCCTTTTTGGTCTTAGACAAGCCAAACGCCTTCAGTTACAAGTTGGTTGTTTTTTTTTTTCAGCTAACCTGGGTCTTGCAAAGACTCAAAAGACTGTAAAGGTGAAACAGGTCTATAAGTATTAAAACATAGTAATAAAAAAGTTCAGTATTTCTTTAGATTACATGAATAAAATATAATAAACAAAACGATACCCTGATACATAATTAAAATAATGAATGAAAAGCATTAATAAAATTAGAATCACTGTCAGAAGTTTTCCTGTTTTGTTTTATATACATATATACACACATATAACATTTATAGAAAACTATGTATTACTGATAGGGAAAGAAAAAAACTCTGAAACAAAATAATTCCAATTTAAAGTCATCTAAAGTTGTAGAGATCTGGAAGGAGTTCAGTTTTCTATCTCAGAAATAAACCAAACTTTACATTATTAGCAGTAGGACAATATAAACTTTTATAATGCAAGTAATCCAGGTCCTAAACTTCTTATTTATTTAAACACCTGTCTGTAGGAATCTTACAGTTATTACTTTTGAATTACCAAGCAAAAATTCTTCTTAGCATCAGTATTCTATATTTTAGTTAAATATTCAGTAAATATGTTAATGTAGCACAAATTCTCCCCCAGGAAAAGCTCGAGAGAGTATAAGGAGGTGACAATCTTCCAAGAACCAGATTATTGTAAAGAAAATTAAAATAACCTGGTAAATCTCAAAATTGGTGGTAAAAGACACCTGCTTATTCTGAATGATGACACTATGTCCAGAAGACATACAAGCTAGATTCCCTGTTGTGATCACTATGTCCTCCTCTTCATTATCACTTCTGGTACACAAAACATCAGCAAGCAAAAACTTCCACCCTGTGCTAAAAATGGAACTGCAGACATCTCCTAGCAGGAGGCATCATGCAAACACCTTAGCTCTGCTTACCATCTGTCGAGCATCCACTGGTGCCATCGCTGGAACAGTAGCGCATTTCAATCCTCTGCCTTCCCACCTCCAGCAAATTTGGGTCAGGCAAGCGTGCTTTGCAGGTGTATCGGAAACGTTGTTCATAGTGACCACCGTTGTCTGAAATATTGACTGGGGTCCAAGGTGTCCAAGGAGTCGTCTTTTTTAACTCTGGGCAGGCATTGGTGTTACAAGGTTGATATTCCTGAGAGAAAATGGTCATGATGCATATAATCAGCAAATATGATTGTAAAAACACCCCAGAAACACTCAAAACAGACAAAAAGACAAGCAATTTAAAAAGCCTCTGATATTTTTTCAGCATTTTCAATCGCAGTAATCATCAATAAACTTTTAATTCCAGTTTCAAAATGAAAGTGTTTTTTCTGCTTCTAAGCAAGCACAGTATCACGCTGCTAAAAGGAATAATATGCCAGTACAAATCAGACCTATTACACCCATAAAAACAGTAAAGCAAACACTATAAGTACCATGATAAAGCAGGTCCACTGTAAATCAACAGTCACAAATAAGGTTTAGCTAATATGCTAAAGTTTTTAATTAAGAAGAATTCTGATAAACTGCAAATACAAGAAATAAACCAGAAAATAATTCCTTGGCAAAATCTAGTGCCATATGAATAAGCTGTCCATTTTGTGTATTGCTTATAAATTACAAAGGGGACAATAGACAAAAAATGTTTTCTACTACAGATTCTGGCTCCCTGAAGTGCATGTTAGTCATACCTCCAGCACTGTTAAACCTATCTTCGGAAGAAAATTCCCTGTGGACTGAATGCACTAAAAGGAACAGACCGCACTGAAGAAACAAATGCAGACTTATCCGTATTATCAATCCCCACAATATATGTCTTCTTATGATTATCACCAAGATCTGTAGGTCCTGCCTATTCATTTTCCAGAGCAAAATACACTTCATCTGATGCAAATGCTTTGTAAACTATATGGATGAAATTAAACAGCCATTAAATACCAGAACAATTTCCCACTGAAACATTATTAAAGACACAAAGAAATAGGCACCAGTGGGACAATTTTAAAATTATCTCTACCTCTGATTTCTTAGAGAGAAACTCAGGAGAAAATACCTTCTGAAAAGGAGCCCACTAAAGTTTGTAATTCCACTAAATACTAAAAACCTAAGGAAACAATAGAAATAATGGTCTTATCACATAGTACAACCTCCTTCTTCCATGCTGCTGATACCACCATGTTCCAACACGCAATACATTAGTTGGTCCTCTCTTTCCCATGGTGACAATAGCCTTTTTACCACTTTCCTCAGTCTACTACCTCTTCTTTCGGACAGTCTAACTTATCAACATACCCAATTAGGCGGAGAGCAATTGCTTTCAATCCATATTTTGGTTTAAGTGCAGTGATTTTATTTCTAAAAAAAGCTTGTTTGTCTGAAAGCATTTCTAGGTTTTCCATCTTTTAGAGCTGGAAGAAAAACCTCCCCAGAAAGCCCTGCCCTACCAACAGAGCAATGCACTAGAGAAATCACTGGTATGTTCAAGATTCTCATGTTCTGAGGCCAGATGAACTTGTGACAAACTTTCTGTTTTCACAGTTTTGTGGAACTTCACAAAGAAATAGCTCTTAGCCCAAAGGCTTCATTTAGACTACTCCTGTTCACTCCTCAAGGTTGTGCGAAATCCTTTCCCACTTAAAACCTGGTGATCACTACTACGGTGACTACATGAGTCATACTCAGGCACAATTTAGGAAAGAGGATCCCTTTAGAGGGATCTGAGTTTCTGCCTTTACTGGTTCCTAGGTCAGAAGACTGCAAAGAACAAGCAAACTATCTAGTCCTGTGCACAGCAGGGGAAGTAATTTCTCTATGACTCCCACAGGCAATTGTATAAATCAAGTATGTTTTACACTGAGAACAGAACATATTTGACTGTTCTTGCAGCACCTGAACTGTAAAAAAAGAAATGATGAAATTAACAGATCCCAGCCATAGCTGGAACTACCCTGCTTGCCGTCTGAACTGGCTACTCACCTCCAACATGCAGTCCCCTCCAGTGGCTGGATTATAGTGCATCTCTTTTAGCAAGAGCACTCTGCCTTTCCTTTACCCCATCCTTTTTTTTTCTTTTAAGACATCTAGCACTGATGGGTCTATCAGCTCCCTGCATCAGCTGCTCCACTATTTAGTAATCCTCAAAGCTAACAAATTGCAAGTTAATTCAAGACTGCACTTTCCCCTTAATTTAATTTTCCAGTCACTGAATTTCGCTGTGCCTTTATCAATGACACTGAAAGTGTTTCTTGTCCCATATCTACAAAAAATTTTCATGCCCAAGTACCCATACATAACGATAAAATAAGCTGTACTTCTTAAATCTGCACAGGATTTGAAACCTGATCTCCAGGTCCTGTGCACTCTGATGTCTTCCTTTTGTCCTATTTCCTTTTTTTACTTGAGACTGGACACGAAATTTGACTTGGCATTCTCCAAGCACTCTTATCAACACAGCTTGCAAAGGCAATTATGACCCTGTTCTACTTGACAGTCTGACTTTAATACATACATTATTGCATTAGTGCTTTTTCCTTCCACAACATTGCACAAAGAACATAAAGTAGACCCAATTATCTCTGATAACCTATCCTTCGCTAAATCACAGCTTTAAAAATACATACAGTTTCCTGCCTCACACAGGAGTGCATTTGACCATATTAAAATACATTTTTTTAGCTTCTGCAATTTTCTAGCATATTATTTACTATCTCGACAATCTTTGTCAGGCTCAAGCTTTACTGAAAATGTCTTATATCACTGCCTAGACTGTTGATAAAAATGTTAAGTGCTATTGACCCAAGAACTGATTCCAGGCAGACCCTGCTAGACACATCCCAGTAATTTATATTTGTCCATTGACAGCATATTTTTCAATTTGTCAATGAACTGGCTTTTAATCCATTTAACATTTGCCATACATTTCAGTTTTCTGAATCAAAGTATTTTCTGTTGGAAAGGCAAATGAACTGGAAAATGAGATGTGCTGTATTGCATTCAAACATCTTGAAATACAAACTCTTTTCTAGTAGTAAATAAGCAGGGAGAATTCAATCAGTATAGTAGCTACTACAATGTTTGTTTCAATATAGTCAAAATGGTCTAAAAGTTTCAGTTCCTCATTTCTATTGATTTTTGTACTCATATTTTTCAATCAAAAATAAAAGCTGCTATAAATATGAGAGCTTCTTTTATTCGATACGGCATCAACAGGTGAGGGTCATGTAAAGTAAAATATTTGAGATATGCAATGCATTCTTTGTAAAATCAAAAAAGGCAGCTGAGGAAGATGTTAATGTAGTGGCAGCGTATTGAATGTTGCTTTTTCAACACACAACTGAGATGAATGTGTCAGTTTACTTGCTTCTGGAAAGACTGACTACCAGTTTTCAGCATGCTTCAGGATGTGTAGTCCTTTCATACAGCCTAACAGAGGGTATACTCTTATGCTATGACATGAAATAGAAATAAAGACATTCCTGCAGAGTATCTGCGGAGACCATTTGTTACTTTTTCCTTTCTTCTTGCTTGGTGCAGACTTTATACAAAAGTTTGACTGCTGTCATGCTTGTCTATTCAACCACTAGATAACACCCATGAAAGATCAGAATGCCAAGGGGGAAAAAAGTTTATGTAGTTTACACAAAAGATATTTACAGCAGTAAATAATCTCTCTGTGAGGAAATTCAGAGGACTATCACCTCAATGGATGACTCTGTGAAGTTCTGGCACTGATAATGACCTGGCAGAGCCTTGATCTGATGCTGCAAAACTCCAGTATAAGCAGAACAATGATCCTATTCTGAATGGTCTCAGATTTGGGAGTAAGTAAAGGAGAAAGAAAAGGTAAAATTCATATCACACATGGATATATTATGTGCTGCTAGCATGAGGACATAGTCCAATTGGGAGGATCTGACAGAGACTGGGAACATGGAAACTGATAACTCTGCTTTGATTTTCCACTCTTTATCAGCTTGTCCAATGCTTGAGCAATTTACCCAAGTGGGATTTCAGGAACATGGCTCTCTCCAAAGCAATTCTACCATCTAGAATCATGGATAATTAATCATGTAACACATGTCTCAGAGGAATAAAAGTCTCAGATGAAACACTGAGGTCTCAGCTAAACAGTGGTAAAACAGAGCTAGAAAAGCAGTAAAACATTCTACTTCAAGAGAGGACTGAGATGTGGCTACTAAACTCCACCTCATTTGTTTCACATGGGATGAATGAAGAGTTGGGGTCAAGCTGTACTGGAGATTCTCTAGATATCCATAGAACACTTCAGGGGCTCCTGTGATAAGCACATTACTTCTCAGGGTACACTTGTGGACTCAGAGCAAGAATTACTTGAGGCCATTTACAGTTTACAAAAATATCACTGCAATAATTTAAGCTTAACCACATTCTCAAAGTTCTCTTTTCAAGTTGTCTTAAAACTTGTGGTCTAATTCACCATATCATGGCTTTCAGTTTAGGGTGGATTTAGTCAGCTGAAACTGTTAAATTACATCCTGGCTATACCCGGTAAGGATGCAGTAAGCTAAGACCTGTAAAGACTAAATTTTAGGGGACAACTCAACAGACCATGGGAATTTTATGCAAAATACACAAATAAATATATACCTCACAAAATATGTGTCTATGAAAATGATAAATTAAAATAAAAAGTCAACACAAAGAATACTGGTGGCAATATGAGAAAAAGCATTATAAATTAAAAACATAATTTGGAATCATAGAACATAACTATTGATTATGCCATTTAAGCAACTACCTTGCTTCTGTTTTAAAGCAATACTTCCTAGTGCTTGTGCATAATTAAAAAAAGAATATTAACATCATGTTTTCTAACAAGATGCATTTAGAATTAAATGGTTGTTTTAGAAAAGGACTACTAAAATATTATTTTCAAAACATCTTATTTCAAACTGCAGGGGACTATTGCTAAATAACATAGAAAAAATCTCTACTGTTTTCTCATGGAGGACATGGAACAGACTAGTCTTTTTTCACCTCTGCATAGCTACTCAGGTCCAATTCTGGAAAATTTTTATAATCTCTGAGTCTTTTCCTCCTAATTCAAGTTTTATTTTAATTAACCAAAGAGCATGATAGTCTGATATCTCCTTAGGAAATGAAGTCAAAATATTATTACATTTGAACTACAATTTTTTTTAATTAAAACCAAAATTTAGATAGAGAGTTCTATTCCCACTTATATTACATGTTTATATTATGGAGGGATTTCTCCTAATAAACTCTTATTTCTTTTATGTATCTAGTATGCCTATGTTAAATGCACTTCTTTAGTTCTCATCTGTGTTTTTCCTTTTAACCTGTTGGTGTAACAGATAAGGCACATAAATCAACTTTAATAGTCCATTGAAATATTTCCAGTCCAACAGTTTTCATTTAAGGTTTGCTTTTAATATACTGTATTATTTTTCAAATATTTTTGGAATCACTAAACAGTCCATTGATTAAAAAATACTTCTAAATTTTTGCTTTTTGTTCCATAATGCTAAACTCCAGTTTAACTGGACCAAAATAATTCTTCAGGTATGAAGACACCAGTAGAAAAGAATGATGCTGATTCATAAACTGACTGTTGCAGGATGTCACCTGGGACAAGGCAGGGCTGTAAGATATGAGAACGTGAGCCTCAGCCAACTCTCAGTCTTTGAGTCTGCCACAGCAATATGCAGTTAAAGGAAAGGATAGCTCTCACACACAACCAAAGCCCCAAACAAACATGGCAGTGTAAATAAACTCTAGAGAAAAACAGTTTCAATGTATAGGGGGCCTTTTTTATACATCAAAACACCATTTCTGAAGGATTAATACACCCTCTCTCTCCCTCTAAGAACCAAAAGATAGATAACTATCTTGTAGTGGTTGAAAAATGTACTCAAAAAAATCACTAAACTAAAAATAAATGGGTTCATTTATTTTCATTACAGAACATTCATTACTTCCATTTAGAAAAGCATTTTTAAACTAAAACAAAATTCAGTCCCTGATCATATTTGTATTTATTTCCACAATTTAAAAAGCCAGGTTCTTCAACCAAATGCCATTAAATAGACCTTATTTTAGTCATTTTGCTGTTACAATGCTATTTCAAAAGCATGACTTGCAAGAACACCCAAATCCCATTAAGTTCAAGTCATTAAGCAAAAATATCTTCTACACTGTAAATTTCACAGTTATACTTAAAAAAAAACAGACCTCAAAAGAATTTCTGAGATCCCCATTGTATTTTAATCACACTAAGACATCCCAGTTTGTAGGCAGTATCTTAGCTTCAGTCGACATCAACGGGAGTAGTTCTATTGATTCCACTGGAACCAGGACTTCAGACACTATTGCTCAGTGCAGAATCAGTCTGACAGAGATGTAAAGTAAGGGTAGGAGGTTGTGTCCATAACAGATTTTTAAAAATATTTTGATGGATAGAGGGAGGAAAATTTTTTATTCTATGCAAAAAGAACAGGTTTCTCCTGAAGTGAACAGATGTGTTTTCTGGCTCAAAATACTGATTGAGCACGACTTTCTGTTTCAGTTTTTAATATTTTAAACAAAAGAATTGGAAAAAATTCCATTGGTGCAAAGGGCAATTTAAAAGTTATTAAAAGATGGATTAGGATCCCTTTTCCCTGGATGAGTTCAAGGCCTGTTTGGCAGGTCATTGCACTAGGATATCCTTCATTTGAAAAGACCTGGGAAAGAAATGTAGCTCACTGATCACTCAGTACTTCAGAAGAGGGGAAAAGGAGGTTGTTCAAAGATCCATTTTGGGAAGTATGAGAGAAAACAAGTGAGTTGCTGTACCTTAGTGAGCTACCAATCAGCTGAGGCATGTGACAATCTGTGCATGTGGCTTTATTTGTAACATATGCAAATGCAAAAGAAGAGAGATTGTCAGATGGAAAAGGGTGATTTACTTTCCTGTAATAATTGTTTGCAATGAATTTCAAATACTCTTACTGAGAAGCTTGAAGTTTTTCATGTAGCCCTATAATTCCTGACAAAAATCTCGTAAATTGCTGAGATAGATATTACCAATTTAAAATATATATTTTTAAACTGTTTGAAATCATGACTATTGAACGTTAGAAGATAATCCACTAGTCAAAAAGGCATGAAAAGGCCATTGACTCATCGATTTTAGAGACTGATGCTTTGTAATCACTGGAAATCTGTCATTTCACATAAATGACCTTAATCTCTGACTTTTCTTCATGTAGGTTTCTAGAAAGAAAGAGTGCTATGTTCTTGTAAAAGGAGATCTCCAACAACAAATTTTTAAACACCAGAAGTGGAAGCAAATCTGGAACTTTGGTTTTCACAGGCAACACTAGAGTTACTTGGCTACTTTGTGACCTGGAAAGAGTTCGATCCGTAGATACCTGACGCTTACATTCACCCATTGCAAGCTGTAATGTTTGTCAATGTGCTTCTTCTTGGACTTTGCAATGGGAGAAAACTGTCAAATGTCGGCCAGGTTTGCCTGCCAGCTCTTATCACTAACTCTACAGGTGGTTAAAATAATGTGTAATTGCAAAATGAGAAGAAGAGAAGAAGGTAAAAAAGCTTCACACCCTGTAACCAAGGGGTTGAGGATAAAGAACTTCTGCGGAGCAAAATGGCTCCTTTCTTTAACAAGGCAGCTTCCAATTAAGCACAGTGGTAAAGTAGTTCTGGAAATGTACGTACTGAGGACACACTTCCATAATATTAAGACCTGGAAAATCAACTGTGTGAAAAGCCTGCTAACAAGAAATCCAGAAAAACAAAACAATTATTACTATTTTACATCCACCCATAGTGCACACTTTCAGATTCCTATTAATTTATCCATAGTCATTTATTATATCATCAGTGCAGCCTTATATTAGAATTAATGTTTTTATCAGTCCACAGTTCATCATTGATCTTATTTTCTACAATTAGACAATCTTTTAGGTCCAGCTGAGGTCTCACATTTTAAAATCAAAATGTGAGGGGGGAAAAAAATGCAACTACAAACCACTGGTACATCAAAACTGACCTGAGAGTATGGAACTATTAACTGCTTATGTAGTCATTTAGACAACAAGCACTCAATTGCAGCTATTTTGTTGTTTGTTTCAGTTTTCCACTCATTTATTATAAAGATTGATAAATCGTAGTTTTTTTAAACAATGGAAGTAAAAATTGAGAAAACTAATGCTGTAAAGAGCTGAAATCTGGTTTTGATCTGAAAATCTGATTACCCTAATAGTCTTACTGTATTTTTCATTTAAAGGGTAACTTAAATTATATACCAGTCACAGGGGGGAAAAATCCTATAATGTCACCACTCCTGAGATAACACCTTAAATGTTAGAGCAGTTTCTAAATTACAAATGTGTAAGTGATGGAAATGATAGAAACTGAATAGATGAGGAGCCACAAACTTTAATTCAGAGGTGCTAGTCCAAACTCAGGAGCTGCAGTGAAAAATAGAACTGCTCGTTGAAATGTGTTAAACTGTGCAAGTATTTAAACCCACTGAAAATTGATTTAGTCACACAAATGAGACACATTCAAAGATTTTGATCATCTGCACCTTCTGATGAGGTAGCAGAAAGACCATGCTCTGCGCTTCTGAAAATGAAGCCACTTAACAAGGAGTCTGTGTGTGGATTTGGAAGCTCAGTGAAGGTGGAAAAATACAGCTGCCAGAGATCCCTCCAGCACCAGATGAATTTTATATCATCTTCAAAAACTCCAAATACTAGGAAGCTCCAATTATCTAACACGAGGGAATTCAAGAATGGTAAGTTAATGTGCATATGAACATCCACATCTTCCTAGCTCAAATACCACTCTTCTGTAAATGAGTGAAAGGAGAAAAACACAACTCCCATCCCCCAAAGTCCTTTAAAGTAAAATTATTTTTTTTTAGATGTTGAAAGAATGGACATATGTGACAAAAGGATACAGAAGGTAGGTTAAAAAACCCCACATTATTCTATAAACCTCTTTTTCAGGCCTTGACCCAGGCACACAGAAGCAAACTGAGCTGAAAATGAACTCAAGCACAATTTTATGTTATCACACCACAGACATCTGCCTTTCCCCACGGCAGAAGTCCCAGCAGAGCTGACAGATGTGAATATATGCCCACACCTCAATCACTGCTGCTACAGTCAAAGATATAAGCACAAATTCATCTTCAGTTATAGCTTGCAATCACTGACGAGAAAGCACTGCAACCAAAAAGCCAACATATTTCCTTCTGCCAACTCCACTGTGGGAAAACATGACCTTTAGAAAAGGAGGACACCTGAGCTGGTTAAATTGCTGTAGCAAGCATCAGTTTAAGTCATATGTCATGGCCCCTGGCTATGTGGAGAAAAAAACTGCACAAAAAGTAAAAGGACAATCAAAATAATAGCATAAAAATTTACAGGTTACATGGTTGAAAACCAGAAATACAGAAACAGATACATGAAAACCATGCCCCTAGTTGCGATAATAAATGTAAGTTCAAATTACCTACAAACTTCCACAGGTTTGTGTTTAACATGCTCAGTAAGTGAAATTGCAGAGGCAATTACAAATATACAATTGTCTGTCATTTTCTCATGAGTGGGTATCAACTTCTCAAAGCTTGTACACTTAACACAGTATTCTCATCTAGCTTCCAAACTGTTCTAAAAGCATGCAGATCTCTCACACAGCCTCTGACATATCTCCACTTTCACCCAGATGTGCTACACGTCTTATGGCTTCCCAAAAAGCAACACGTCTGTTTAGGCAAATCTGCATCCGGCCCTTGCATCCTCCAGTGGAGCTCATCCTTTCACAGAATCATGTCAGAACTGAAACTCGCTTCACATTTTCTATTTAACTTGTGTCAACCTAAAAAACTCCCTATAAATCAATTTTTGTCATAAAACACTCTTCAGTTTTAGCCATTTTAATGGTACTGGTTCCATGTAAAGTTTATGTACAAAGGGTTTAATTTGTTTACATTGTATTTTTGAAACTCTGTGTTGCAAAGAAAAAAATTTTTGACCTTCACCCAGTTCCTGGTAAATGTTGCTTCTGGGGAAAGAAAACAATAAAAAAAAAGAAGGCACTAAAAAAGCACTAATATGCTGGCTTCATACTATGCTGTTTCCAGTATAAGGAAGACACAGCAAAAATAACTGTGTGCTTCCTTTGCATCTCCTCAAATATGAGCTGTTCTGTAGCGGCCATGACTCTAGCATAAAACAGATAAGGTTTTAATTGACAACAGCCTGTACATTTCAGCTCAGAACTTCTGAACACTATGCTCTGTTGCTCTGGGGAAACTCCTTAGAAGAGGATTAGAGCCCTTTTATTTTACACTCTGAAGTCTCAGCAAACAGGCTAAGCACTATATAGGGGAAAGGTGGCACTGCTAGATATTCAAGTCAGAAGGTCAGTGAACTAAAAAAAGGCAGAAAGAAATTACAGACTGCAAACAAAATTTAAAAAAAAAAGAAAAAAAGAGAGATGAAAGAAAATATCGTGGTAAAGAAAAGAAGCTGACCAGGAACAGAGTATGGTTCTCTGATACAGTTAAATCAAGGCACATTTCAAATGGAGCATTTTATGAGTTTCAACAAGTTGAACGCATAAGAACAATTTATTTTCTTAACACAATACTCATGAGAGCTCTTAAAGAAGGACTGTACTACTTAACATATACACAGGGCCCTTAGCTTCAGTTACACTCATGTCAGTCTTGTCACAAATCAGACTTCTGCATGCCCCTCTTCTTGAGATAAAATTCACGTAAACTCGTTTATGAGAGGAAGGAAAAAAAGGAGTAGAGCAAGGATTGACCCCCACTGCAGTGATCAACTTGTGCAGGAAAAAGTTTGTCAGTGAATACGTCATCTACTAAAATCTTTCTTTTCAACATAACAGAAAAGGAATATAAATAGTTACAAGCAACAAGAGTTGAGTTACGTGCCAAAGACTGGAAAATTTAACTGCAGCCCATGCCTTGAGGATGCTGAAGCTGCAGACTGCCATTTGGCCGTTAGTAACCTGTTTGCTTATCAAAGCAATACGTAAACCCACATTAACTTATTGGAAAAGAGGGCTGTGTAATGCACAATGTTGTATTTCAGATATTCCTAGCAATGTGGAGAGGACTTACTGCCAGTAACTGTAACCATTGCTGGAATACACAAGTCAAACTCACATGACAGAATTTTAGCTCAAGGCCAGGATGGGTGCTCTGAACTTGCACTGTAGGCTTTATAACACAGACTTAATTTTGACAGCTCAGTAAGCATTCTTTTTTGCATTTTCAGGACAATGACATTAACAGCTGGAAAACAAAAATGTTAGTTTTATTATTTTCCTACAAAAAGTGATTTGCGCTCTCTAACTATTTTGTATTCACATTGTGATTATAAATTTGAAATGTCTGACCATTTATAAAGAATTCTGCCCTATGAAATAAAACTCTAAAGGTAAGTTTTATCAGAACTACACCACTGGAGTAGTCTGCTCCTGAAGGACTGCACTCCATGGAACGGACACTGCTGAAGCAGTTAATGAAGAATTAGAGCTTGTGGGAGGGACCCATGTTGGAGAAGTTAATGGAGAACTGTCTCTTGTGGGAAAGACCCCACGCTAGAGCAGGGGAGGACTCCTCAGAGGAGGAAGGAGCAGCAGAAATGATGTGTGATGAACTGACCTCAGCCCCCATTCCCATGAAGTTGAACTCTGGAATAAGAGAGGAGTGAGGGAAAGGTATTTTTAAGATTAGGGTTTTTTTCTCATTACCCTACTCTGATTTGATTAGTAATAAACTAAATTAATTTCCCCCAGTTTAGTCTATTTTGCCTGGGATTGTAGCTGGTGAGTGATCTCTCCCTGCCCTTATCTCAATCCAGGAGGCTTTTGTTATATTTTCTCTCCCCTGCCAGGCTGGGGAGTGACAGAGAAGCTTCAGCATCCAGCAGGGGTCAACCCACCACATGGCAGGGATGCAAAGGTAGCTTAAAGTTCTACATATGGAAAGGGAAAATTATAGCAAAAGATTTTTGTGTTGTAGTGCTTTTTTCCCACTGGACAAGCTGGTAAGACATCTTTCTGTCTGACAGACTCCTCTAGTACTCAGAGAAACTTGTCACCAAAATACACAAGTTCTCAGGAAAAGAAGTCCTTCTTTCAGATGCCAGAGACAAGGCAACACCAATAAGGCCAGTGAAGGTAGAAAATGTTACAGAATAGGTAGGGAAGGCAGTCTGCTTTGTTTCTTATTTTTTTCCCAAAGAAGACTTAAAAAAAGATCCTTAAAGGAAAAAAAAGAAAAAAGAAAAAAAAAAAGAAAAATAATACAGAGAATGAATAAAAGATAATGGCACTGATCTGAGTTTGCATACCCACAGGAAATGTTACTGTGAATACATAAAATAGAAGCAGTCATAGCTAAAGAAATTTCACTGATAAGAAAATGCAGGTGTTTGGTAAGAATTTTGGATGAAAGTGTGAGGGTGCAAGCAGTTAACAGGATCCCAAGGGAGAGGGAAGAAGGAAGATGACAGAATGTAATTTTCAATAACCTTTGCACAGAATAGAATTCTCACAAATCCTTAAAGAGAAGTCTCAAATGTGGCTTTCTAAATGCTAATTCACCTATTCATACTGCTGCTGTTTTAAAAAAGCACAAGAAATTATATACTTTTTAATTATGAGTTCCATAATTCAAAAATGTGTGTATGTGGGACTTTAAGTTTGGGTCACAGTTTCTAGTACATCTTAAGACAGTGGCTTCTTATCACAGCACAGGTGTTTTAGTAAATATTTTAGTAGCAGTGAAAAGGTACAGAAGGTGAGGCCCACGTTGTGCAGTTAATTCTTGGTTTATATAAGAAATCACTCTGCAGACACTGAATGATACATGAACTCTGTCTTAATTGATCCCAATACTATATGAAACCTAAGAAATTCAACCTAAGCATTTGTGTGCCAGTAGAGAGGCAGGAGAGAGATGCCTGCAGAAAGGAGGAACAGTGCATATAAGTTTAAGGTGTACAAAATCATTCATCATTACCCAGCTTTCTTACTCTTAACATCAAGTACTGCTTAGACAAATTGTTTCAATATATGCTATTTTGGAGCAGAGTTTTCATTTAGCCTTTTGGTTTTGTTTTGGTGTGTAGTTTTTTTTGTTTTTTTTTTACTTTTCATACAAGCAAAAGAACACTTTTGTGACTGTTTTGCCACCTAAGATTGCATCTCTGTTGCTTAATTGTTCAGACAGTTCTGTGAGAAGTGAGAACTTGAAGCTGTTCCTTGAACTGTGGCTGATACAGCCAAGCAATTTCTTACAATATGGAAGTGTTTTTGCAAATCCTATGCCAAAGGAAAAGAGCTAATGTGATCACTCTGCAGGATGATAAAGAAAGTATTTGATTGTACAAAATGTAAATTTCATTATTTGTTTCCTTTGGAAAAACCTGTGGCAGATGCAACAGGGTAATTTTTTGTTTTTAAACAAGGACTCTGGAAAGAATCAGTCCAAGGTGTCAGGGCTTTATCCTGCTCAGAGGCAAAATGACATTTCATTTTGTATGTGTGAATGTTCCAAAGTGTGTTTAGCTAGCACTTGAACGCAGGATCTATTATCATATGGCTGCTCACATGTCTCAAAGACAGAAAACATTACAGAAAATGCAAAGCACTTTTTTATAGGACTCATTGACATTAAACCTCCAAAAAATTTTAAATCATTCAGTATTTCAAGTCAAATGACAGTAACATCAAATACTTTACATCCCCATCACTCCTTCCATCTATTTAGCCTCAGAGAAAAATTCTTCGCACAGGATGAAACTGAGTGAGATACAGAAACCACACCTCCTGCTATAATACTAGTAGATGTGAATATCACTGACATCCTAAAGCTGTGTTTTATCTGAAAAAGCTCCCTGCACCCTTTCTTCTAGCAGGAGAACAGTAGGAAGGACAAGTGTGTGCACAGACTGCACGCATTTCTAACAAAACAAAGCAATTCCTTGCTAGGGGGTCACATGGATTTACATGAACACCAAATTCAGATTTCTTAAAGACTCTTTTAATGAGGTCCCATGTGTACCTTTTATATACTGAAGAGTATTAATTTTAAAAAAATATAATTTTAGGCACAGGAGCAAAAAAAAAGCGATGAGAGGGAAAACTGTGTGTTTTATATCTACTTTGAGTAATAAACAGAAGAATCTGGCTCAGAGGAGCTTTTGATCAGAATGGCAACATGTAATGTTAAGATGATGTAGCTTTATCAGTACAGTCTATCATTTTCTGGCAAAGTAAAAGCAAATGTGGGCCTGCCTGGCATCACAGACAGTGAAATATGAATATACAACAGTTGCATTTGATCAAGGGAGTTACCTACTAATCACCAGTTACATGAGAATGGCCAGGACCAAATGACCAGGATGACCAAATGACCAATAATCAGGACCAAAAAACTTGACATATCTTTATTTGCCCGTGGGATAAGACTAGCCAGCATTAAGAATCAGAAGCTCATGAGGTAAGTGGCTTATTCCAGTGGATGTGAAGTCTACTACATCAATTCCAGAAACAGAGATATTATTTCTGATCAAGGTTACAATCACAATCCTTAGCTGAAATGGGATTTCCAAAACATTGATGTGAACACTAAGACATTCAGATATTGAAAATCCAATGTGTTTTGTTTTCTTTTTATGGGCATGGCAAGTGCCATTAAACCATTTGAGGCGCCATTCCAGCACGAATGGCCCGCCTGAAATCTAGTCATAACTAAACCACTAACATGCTCCCTAGCTTTGTAGCTCAATAAATGGGGAGTAAGTGCTGTTTTCAGCAGGCCATGGATTTTGCCTTAAGCTAACAAGACAGGCCCTGCTGGGCTTTGACTGGGCTTGTGTTGGTCTGTCTGAAGATTTGTTTTTGCATGCAGTAGCAATTATCCAATTACTAGACCTCTATTACCTACTTTGTTTTGACTTTTCATTAGCTCTGTATAATTGTGTGATGTAATGTCTAAAGCAATATATATTTTGTGACATGTTGTTACTATGGGTAGAATGATGGACCCCCTTAATAAAAGAAAGCACCGAGGAATATCAGAAGCATTGAAAGAAGCAGCAGAGAGCAATACCTGAAGCCCAGGGGCTACAAACATCACTGATGGCCTATTAATGGTCATCAAATGAATGCAACCACAGGAGCAAAGGAAGCCAAGTCATTCTTGTCAAGCCTCAGGGGTAGCAAAGAGAACAAAGAGCGAGTAACCAACGTATCTAAAACACACACTATGTGGTAAATTCAGCTACAACGTGAACTTGCAGATCAACAAATAATAAGAGAGGTATAAAGCCTGTTAAAAAAGATCCCAACCAAATTCTAAATTGAGAAGAAGGAAATCATCAACATCAATGTAATACTTCTGCCAACGGGCTTAGGATACTGTCCAGTTGCTGTAAACCCAGCCTCAGACTGAAACCATCAACCACAACATGCAGAGGGGCAGTGTGAGGGCAAGCCTAACACCAGAGAGGGGGAGACTAAAAAGTTCATGTATTTATGTTACCTGCATATAATTTAAACTATTTGATAAGGCTGTTATGACTGTTAGAAACATTAAAACTAATCATACTAAGATTAAATTCTTGGCTTTTCATGAATGGTGTATTCTTTTATGCCTGTAACAGGATTACAGTGTTAACAAATTGATGTGAGTCCAAAAAATCTCTTCTTTAACTTGCCTGCTACAAATTTTGCATGTTTAAGTATATTGTCAAATGTTCACAGGCAACTTTAATTCTGTTGTTATCATTAGATCCTACACTGGAATGCTTGAGTTTGCAACATCACAATTTCTTTAAATCTAAACAAACAAACAAACAAACAAACAAAACATGTTTCTTAGATGTTATTGTTATGAAGACTTTACCATTATCAACAGTTATATTACACTTATTTACCCCAATTATCTTTGAATTCAGAAAAGAGAAAATGGGAAATAAAAATCCTGTTGCTCTATATCTGACCTGCCTTTGTTATCATGTCATATCAGCAGAGACCTATTAATGTCCTGGCTTGATTGTGATTATACTATAATTATATCCATCTGATACAGAGGATGCAGATAGGACTGCAAAATGGAAATCTCTTTAGAGTGGAGACCTAGGGCAATAATGAGGAGAAGTACTAAAAATTTAAAATTTCTTTCTGAGTTTTTGGATACTTTCATAAAGGTTTAGGAATTGTTCTAAGGCAGAAACTGACATTTAACATTTCAACGTTATTTATTTATTTTATTTTTCCACAGAGTTTCCAGTTTCCATTTCATACTAATTTCAGAAAAGAATTAAATACAAACTTCTCATTCATAGCATGGCATTTCAATGCTGGAATGGAAATAAAGTGACAGAAAGGAATCCTCATCAGCACCAAATCATGGGGAATATTGTAGATCATAAAGTAAGTTCTGAGCAGGAGGCCTTGAATCAGGTAGAGCTGCTTCCTCCTCTGCAGGCAGCCAGTCATTAGCCCTTAGATTAGCAGAGGTGGGACGGTAAGTTCTACTGCAACACTTCAAATCCCTTCAAAGGGTTATGCAGGGGTGAGCAAAATATGGTTTCCCTCTTTTTTTTTTTTTCTTTTTTTTTTTTTCCCCAAAAATGAATTTATTTACTTCATTTGTTAGACTGTGAAGACCTAGCATGTAATGGTTTTTACCAACCAAAAAAGTGGCCAAGAATTTTAGAATTTTAGGTAGGGTGAAGAGGAGAATGATAATAAAGGTCCTGGCACAATTCAGCTCTGTTTTCCTTAGAT
This sequence comes from Grallaria varia, assembly GCA_013396735.1. NCBI lineage: Eukaryota > Metazoa > Chordata > Aves > Passeriformes > Formicariidae > Grallaria > Grallaria varia. Next base: position 112,505 of record VWZG01009041.1, read on the forward strand.
CAAAACTTTACTGTAACATAATCAAGTGGTGAACTGTGAATAATTGAGAATTCTTTCCTCAAAATTTGTAATATTTTGGCATTAATTACAGTATTTTAAATCCTTGAATGGGCACTATGCTGTCCTAGACACAGTGTAAATATAAGAAAATGCGGAGACATCATAATTTGGAAAGTCAGGAAGATGCTCTTCCATGCAGCAGGCATTACAGTTATTGTTCCTTGGTTCTTGATCTGAAGACACCAGCATTGCTATTAAATAAGCTATATAAGATAAACCATTATGTCTTCTAATGCTGTCTTTTGCCTAATCTCTCTGTGTAACCTGGAATACCACCCGTCTAATGACTCAGAAGGCCTGTTCTGCAATACTTTCATTTATAGTTGGGACATGCAGGACTTACGGGTGCAGATGCAGGTGAGATGCAGATTTTATTGACACTAATTCATGGAAGCCATTCATGCTTTGCTGCTTTTGCTGAATAAAACAATCTCAAACTCATGCAATAATTGATATTATTCAAAATAAGAGAAATGAGAACAATACTGTGGACTGAACCACTAACTAAAACAGGTAAGTCATTCTTTATCTAAACCACCACTGTACAAGAAAATGGCTTTCAGGAGACCTAGATGAACGTGAGTTCTCCAAAAAGAGCCTGATCCCAGCATGAATGATATTGATCAGTCAAGTCAGAGCTCAAAAATCCATTTAAACATTTTCAAATCAGTTTTGTAGCCTTCTCCTTCAGTATCCTTTACCTCAGGCAGTCATCTGGACAAACCTGGATTAAGTTGCTCCTCCAAACACAGGTGTCTGTTTTACACTCCCAGTATGACTGTGCTACTGATTCTTACTAAAATCTTACAATATGCTCGACTACCACATATGTCCTGAGCATACACACCCTTAAAACTAGCTATTTACGACCCAAAACATGTCAAAGATATAAAGGATATGTACCTTCTGTAACTTCAACATTAATTGAAAGTTGGACTCCACTATTAGATTTTAATTAGAAAGTGTTAGAGGTGGCTTTTTTGAGGTGAAAAAAAAAAAAAAAAAGTCTTCTGAGACAGTATAAACTCTGATGAGTTAAAACTTTGAGAGTTTCCTATCATAGAATAACTCTACCACTTCCTCCTTTACCTTTCAAAACTCACATCCAGAAAAGCACTGAAAACTACATTGTGTTTGTACTGAACACTTAAAAATATGTGAACATATGGTTTGCTAACTTTAATTAACGGAATTGAATAAGCACGCATCCATTTATGAAAACCCCTTGTTTTATGAACTTGTATAATCTCTTCACCACTTAAAAACACCAACAAACAAACCACAGAGCACTTAATATTTTTCCAAGGAAAATGTAGGGAAGGAATCAATTGGAACAGCTTTGTATTCAAAATCATCTGTGAAGCATCAAAGTTATGTTTGTTGGCATCTGTGCTCCAGCTGTGGAGTTTAGAGATCTTAATTTTTTTTTTTTTAATCATGTTCCTTATTCCAATGAGTAAGTACTTGGTTCTGTGCATTTACAGAGTTGGAAAGTTAATTCATCAGGGACTGTTCATACTCTCACAGCCTTTAATGGCGTTTCCCTAAAAGAACATGTCAACTTTGAAGCTTCAAAGGACATGTTTTTTATCTGGATCTTGACAAGTGACAATTTTAAACTAGTAAGCTAGACTTGAAAAAAAAAATAAAAAAATTGATTATACTCATTGAACTGTACAGAGAGAAAAAGATGTCTAAAAAGACAATTAAACCTGACAACAACCTTCCAAACAATAGCCCCTTGCATCCATAAAAAATACCTCTGATGGCAATGCTAAACATTTCTTTAGCAGTTGAGAATCCATTTATGGGCAAGTCCTTATCTTTTCTGAAAAGCAGAATGACAGAAAGTCTGAGACTGACTCAGGCATCCCTGAAATCAGATGAAGGCTTAGTTGACTTCAATGCCTTTTGGGTAAGGCCCTATTTCAGCAGTGACAGTTAAGCACTAAAACCACTTTGTGTGTCAGTTTGCGACTCCATACAAAGTATAATATGACTTTGAAGAGCCACAGAAACCAAATGTTGTATCTTTCAAAGATCATGGATTCTGAGCCCTCTTGCTTGATGTCTTGTAGCCTCTCTTAGGGTGGATGTGAGAGGTTATCAGGGTGCAAGTATGGGAGAAGGGGTATTTTGGGGCTTTTAAAAGTACTATAACTCTTAGGTAGTTTTTAAAAGTCCCCTGCAGGAACTCCCCTTTTACCCTTGACTAAGCAAACTAGGTCACTGGTTTATGAGCCCAAGGTTAAGAAACAGGAATACAATGACAAAAATGACTATATTTTGGCCCACTACTTTTTTTTTTCTTTTCTAGAAAATTAATTTTCTTTGCTGAATTCTGCTCCCATGAGAGGTGACTCTACTCAACCAAAAAGTATTAGGGAGCTAGTCCCTGACCTCTCCTTTACAGTACAAATGAACAAAGAAGATAGCTGAGGTCAGAACAACCATTACTGAGGGACTGGAAGAGGGACTTGACCCAGCAGAGCTCTACATGAGGAAAGCTCACCATGGCCAGTGTATCAGAGGCAGAAAACAAATGTTTGCTGTCATTCAAGAAATCTGAGGAAGGGCGGAAAGGAATCATCAGAACTAAACAGTAGGGAGATGAAACCACTCTTCAGAAAGCTGAATCAGCTACAAACAAAAAATGAATGGAAATAATAATGAAACCTGGCATATTTAATGTAAAAAAACAGTAAGGAAGATCAGAAAAAAATTCAAGGACATACTTTTTAACATCTAAAAGCTAAGACACAGTCCTACCTCAAAGACTTTAGGGACAGAAAGATTGCTACAGAGTCTACAGGCCCATTATACTGTGAAGCCATACAAGGGGCATTTAAAAATGACAAGACCGCACCAGGCTGTTAGTTGAAAACATAATGGCATAAACAGAAAAAATGAGCAAAAAATGTCACCAAAGAACATAACTATGGGAGCAGATATAAGAAAATTAATACTAGTGCCACATAGCTTTTAAATTTACCTTCCTATCCAAGGCCTGGAAGATTGTACATGTGATACCATTTTTAAAAATAGTTCAGGAATTTCAGGGGAACCATAAAAAACATGAGCATGATATCTGAATAGGGCAAATCAGAGAAATCATAATAAGGCATGAAATTAGTGGAACATGAACAAATATGACCTGCTGGAGAACAAAATTATATGCCCTGCTTTTCTATAAAAGGAAGCCATGGACTATCCGAGTCTCTGAAGGTGTCAGCAAACATGGATATAGGTGGTAAATTGATACAGTTTACTTTGAATTCAGGAAGACATTTCACAATGTATCTCAAAGGCTCTTAAGGAAACTTGCAGCTACAAGCTAAGAGGAAATCCATTACCTTTTCACAGATAATTAACTGCGTAAAAGATGGGAAACGGAAGAGAGGAATAAATGGCCAGGTTTTCACAGAGGATGGTGTTCAACATGGTCTGTGCTGCAAACCTGTGTGGTTAAATTTATTCATGGAAAGTATTGTAGTATCTGAAATGGCACCTACTTTCAAGAAAATGCCCTGGAGGCGGCACTGCAGGGGAAAAAGGAAAGGATAAGTATATAGTTAAGAAAGTGCATTCTCTGTAGCAGGCTGGTACTGCAGGCAGAATGCAGTTCTAAGAAGTAAATTTGTCAACAAATTTCCACCAAATAATCAAAGGTACCTACTTTATACAAGACCAAAGATTAATAGCCCATTCTCATCTCTATTTGTTTGAAAATATTAAGCAAAGCCCTTCTGTGACTTTAGGAAGGATAAATACTTTTGTAAAACTTTGCTCTCTCTTTATTTAAATTTTCCTTTCTTCTTCATAGTTTACTCTATGTGCCTCTCACAGCAGAGGAAATTCTGTTCATATATAGTATTCTTCCTATGAAGTTCAAGGCAACTGTTAGTTTTTTGAGACTTAGTTTTTCAGTAGGACTATCATGGAATGTCAGATTTAACTTTATAGCTAGGACATTTCATGTTGTTATACTTCCTCATTTTTACTTAGAAAACTAACCAGCAAATAAAACACCAATCATTTTCAAAACAAAGGAATGAAGGGAAAACATTTCCCTCGCTAGAGAGACCAGACAAAACTGCAGTTTTTAACTTTTTTTTTTTTTCAAAATTACATTCATATGGCCACCAGCAAGGTTTTTAGTGGATTAATTCCTATAATACATTATTTGCTTTTTTTCTTGCATTCTATGTAATGGATCATTTTTATATTTCATGCCAAATTGCCGATGCTAGATTTCACTATATGTCTAACATTCCTTTTAGCACTCCATTTCAGAAGAAGCTTATATGCATTGCTATTACTTACTTTTCTAAGTACTTTAAAACTCTTTAAGAAAATGCTCATTCTGCCAAACTATCTCACAGAAATGCTTCAATATGTGAATTGGGATTCTGGATCAGCTTTTCAATAATGGATAGGAGCACATAAATGTACTATTTTTAATAGGGACCCTAGTGTGTTTGCAAGGGGGGTTATGTGCTCCTATGTGAAAGTATACAGTGTACTTCTAGTTTTGTGAAAAACTGCTTAAAATTTTTGAAACTTCTGAATGAATCTCTGTTTAAGCTTTAAATAAAGTGAGCATAATTCATTTCAGATTAAAGCAGGCCTATAGGTCTTGGTTTTCCAGATAGAGTAACACCCAGATATACTCTATGGACTTCTGCTGACTGATGTCATTGAAGGCTGTAAAAAGATTTAGCTAAGTCAGGCAATGCTAAGAGATGCAGGTCTATTGGCTGTCTCTCATTCTTTCCATAGAGCTTGTACTGATTGGGATGGGGACAGTATAAACTTAGCTGTGGGAAATTAAATTTTTGCTAGTAAGCAATATATCCACAGTAGTATGACATTACCAGAACAGTAAATTGACAGAGTCACACTGTCTGAGCCATATACAGCGTCCTCACAAGCACTGACATGTAAACAGCCTTTTTAAAAAATCTTGGAATCTGCCACTGCCTTCATAAACAACCTTCATGTAACAAAGATGGGGTTGTTTTTGAGTAAAGGAGCAGTAACACAGAAGAGTCTCCTGCTGAGCACAGTGCAGATGTTGGCTGAGTAACAGCCTCATATCTGACCTGGTGCCTGGCAATCCAGCCTGTGTAATTGGCAAATAGGATCCGGGGTGAGATTTCAGTTTCCTTTTCCTTTTTAATCCACCAAGGAAGTGAGAGGTTCAACTAGTATCTCTGGCACAGCCTGTTTCTCCTTGATAGTTGTGCAACCTCCTGGCTGGTGTGTTGTAGAAGAAACACCAGTGCACTCACACAGTGGGATGAACTGCACAAAGAGCTGCCAAGGAGGGCACCCTGAGCTGGGGACCATCAAGGCATTGAGGATTTCCTAGTACTGTGTTATTCTGCAGAAATGTTCACAAGTTGGAGATTGATTTGTCACACTGCAACTTAACAAGTTTTCTCATGCATCCTAGAGGAGATCAACAGGGGTTTAGCAATTTGTGCCAGCTGCAGACCAGGTCAACCTCTCAATTTTAAATGCAAGTGAATTGCTAGCAGAACTAGAATGTCAACTCTACTATTTCTCTCCTACCCCATTCTCCAACTTTTCCTTCTTCAGACTGGTTCAATGTACAAAGAGATCAAAGTTAGTCTGTCTTTCCTCTGAATCAGATAGCCGAAAAATTACAGGTATAGCCTACAGCTGCTTTTCTCCATCTAGAACCTCTTGGATGAGGCAAAGCAAGAACTGCATATTGGGGTTGACCTATTTCTAGATTGCTCCCAGTCTGCATAGGGGCTTCATGAATTTCAAGTGAAAGATCAATCAACTCCTGTATCTTCACAAAGTAGTAACTGCTTCACTGATCTCTCATGCTAGAAATTATTATAAGAAACAAAGTCAGAGATTTTCATAATGTAAACAGAAAGGCCTGTTTTTATGACTTCACCTTTCTGATATTTCAGATAATATATTGTTGAATTAGAAAAAAAACTGTTCTGGAAGATATAGCATTCATATTTTTACTTTCAGCTTCATTACTCTAGAGAAAAGAAATATGCTATGTGATGCCACTTTCAAGGAACATAAGGGGCCCTGATAGGGGGACTGTGAGACTACATCCTGCCCTTCAAGCTGCAAGGACAAATCACTGGCTGTGCTGGTAAATGAGCTCACTGTTTGCATGAGTTGATATTCTCAGACATGAAGAATACAATCCCATCTCCTGGACTATTCAGATCTAAATATTATTACTTCAGAATGCTGCAATAGACTGAGTCACAACATCCTGAAGATACAGAGTAAGTTATAAATAAACACAATGAAAATGTGTTTTTCTTTTTTAAGGCTTGTGAACATGTTTGTTCAAGATGAATGTCAGAGGCTTTGAATAACCTAATGTCTTTTATTTGGTGGCTGTAGTATTAGTGCAGAGGTCTTCTAAGCCAAAGACTTAATGTGAAAGGGAAGAGGGAATAAAACATGGAGGAGGGAAAAAAAAAAAAAGAAGAAGAGGTAGTTTTAATAACTCCATCAATAAATATTCAGAATTTTTAATAATTATTTCCCAGCCTGATACAAGTTGGGTTAAAACAGGGCTGCCTGACACTATTTTCAATGAAAAGCACAATCCTATCACAGCCTAATAAAAATTACTATGATGCTCTGAGACTAAATAAGAATAAAAACTGGCAGATAAATATATTTAATTTGGATGGCGTTCCATTTAATTGCACTCAGATGGCTAAGGACTGCTGTCAATCAGCTCAGCTAACAAATCAGTCTTGCAGTCTTCAACAGTTGCTCCATTAGTGAAGCTATAATGGCAACAGCACATATTACCTATTCAGGCTTCATCCGTCCCTCAATTTACTGAGGCTGAATTGAAGAACACTGAAACAAAGCTCTGCTATACCTGAGCAGACTTTTTGCTATAAAATGTGTAAACACAATTATTGCATTTGCACCATACAATTTTAAGTACAGGTAACTAAACCTAAAAGGGACAAAATAAATCAGAGGGACAATTTGTTACAGATTCAACACTCACTTACAAAGAGGAACATTGGCAATGCCATTCTAGATCAGATATGCCTTCCCTGGTTATTGTCAAATGGGAGCACAGAAATAACCAGAATGCTAAAAGCAGATCTCTACATCTGTTAACATTCAGGAAGAATTATTTTAAACTTTAAAACTTTTGATTTACTATGGTATCAAAAATGTCATTTTTTCTATTATAATTCTAGTTCACCATGATATCCTCCACAATTTTACTTGTGGGGAGTTTTATTGGTTCTTAAGATTAAAGCCTCAATAATTTATTGCAACAAGTTACATCATTTAACGATGCCCTGAATAGAAATTAGTTCCCTTCACTGGCTTCACATTTCCTTAAAACTTAGTATATTACAGTAGAGAGCACTACAGAGTACACAGAAATCCTGGTGTTCCCTCTCCAAACTTGTCATTACCTTATATATTAGTCCTTCATATACTAGAACCTTGTCTGCTCTGATTTATCAGAATACCAATCTTTTGCCTTTCTTTGGAACACTTTCCAGAGCTCAGCTCCCTTCCACCACATATCATGTCTTTAAATACAGTAAGTGTGGCTACAGAATAACTTCATCTAATTGTTCTACCATGTTTCTGGGGTCATTTTCAATGCCGTGCTTCATGCACCCTTTCTTCTCATTGGTTCCTTAAGGTTGCAACTGAACTGGCTACAGTAAAATTAAGATTTCTACATACTTAACAAAGTCATATCTTTGTAACAGAAGAGACTTTGAAAATTTGTAGATGAAATCATAATGAGCTTTCATGACTTCAGTCATTGATACAATGCTGTCAGATAAATTCAACTTCAAAATAAGCTTACCTTTGAAGATAACGGCAGTGGTGGAGAAATCACATTACTTACAATATATCAGACCAAAACTGTGATTTCAAATAGCTTCAGTCCAGGCTGTTACAATCATCCCCTGTGAGATTACTTTATATATGAATCTCTAGACTACCTTTTTTGTCTCTATTGGAAATACTATGCTGAAACATTCTAAATGCTAAAACTGAATCTAAATTTTATCACCACTGCACAAACTTTCTGTCTCATAGCTAGTATCATAAACAACTCACACACCAGGGTCATTCTCCTGTCTTGTTCCTCACCGTGTTTCAAGGTGAAAGGAGTTTCTGTTGATTTTATGTTAAGATCATGACTTTGCAATTATGAAACAACACTCCTCATTACTATTACTTCAGCCCTCAAAGACTTCTAATGCCTTCTATAAGACATGCAAATCAATCTTTGTATAGATGATGCTCCAAAACCTCAGGTCACCAAAAAATATAATCCAAATTTTTCTGCAAAAATTACTAAGAACACTTATAAGTAAGATCTGTCTAAACTCATTCCTTTAGGAGATCTAGAGTAACCTCCCAATAATCTGAAAGTAGAAGTTTGTATCTCGTAATGCTGAGTCCCTGAGCCAAGCACTGTGCCTGCTGGGCCCAGAATGAAGAGGGTTTCACATACCTTAGCTTTCTGTGGTTATCAGATACAGCAATAATCAAAATTCAAACACAGAGCCTCACAATACCAGGTGTAGGGTACTACAACTAAGTCGCAAAAAGGAAGACTACATCTACAGCACAGGAACCACTGAGAACTGCAACAGAGAGCAACACCTGCAAGAGGGCACGCTCCGGTGAGCTCTTTAAGGAAACACTGTGGCAAACTCTGAATGCAGCCAATCAGACCTCCTATCTCTGATCGGTACAGTTCCCTACCTGGATGAAGGTACTTGGCTATCACTTGACCTGGAGACACAGACTGGCTGTTCCCTACATCCAAAGCCCTGAGAAAGCTTCTGCACAGTTACAGTAAAATTTGTTTCCTATGTTTTGGGTTTTTTTTTAAACAAGATTGGGACTTCTAAATCAAACACACCTCATCTACATCACAGGTACATGTATGTCCAATACAAAGTTCTCCAATGTGAGAACACTCACTTTGGCAAACCGAACTAATTAGTTGGCAATGATCCACAGAAGAAGTTATGGTATATGACCTGGAAGTCCCTGAAAGAACTTGCTCCAGGAATCTCAGAACAGGACTGCAGCCAGTGTCATGTGTCACAGGTTGAGCTGAATAGCTTTAAGCAGCATAGGTACAGTTTCATGGCAGCTAAAAATGTATTTCTCAGCTTTAAATTTTAAAGTTACATGTTTCTTAAAAAAGAGTTGCTTCACGCTGTTCTGGTTTAAGCAAGAAAGGAAACAACTTGCAGTTTAGCCTCTTTTTCAAAATTAAATAAATTGAGCAGCTAAATGATCACTAGATGTGTGGCTAAATGCCATCTTAAACAGCTCACGTCAGTTCAACCAGTTTATATTGCACATTTACCATGACAAGGCATGTCAAGTTGGTAAATCATTTTACTGATAGAGTTGAGCACCACCTGTACCATTGATCAATATGTTTTAGCATCTTCTGGAACTATTTCTTATGATTTTTAGTATTTTGTTTTGTTTTGTTTTACCCTTTTTAATTACTTGTCATTGCTTAAAATTGCAACAGTATATGCAGAATCAGAAGGGAGGCTCTACTTTGATAAATTTTTAAAACATAAAAAACCAGCTAATACCCACTGCCAATTACATTACAAACAGAAAAAAATTATTAGAAAAGGAAATTAGCATAAAGTAGGCAAACTTCCTACAAACAATACAATTTCCTATCTCTCATGCTTGAGAATTTTTGGTTTTGCAAGAGGTGTGTTTTTTAAACCAAATGGAAACTTTGAAAAGAACTATAAATAAGCATAATAACTATCTTATTTTCTGGTCCCTTTCCTAGACTAGACATTTGAAATAGTGAGATGGCAAGTATTTTAAAGGCAAACTCTCTTCTTTCTGATAGACAAAAGCACTTCTGAAAACCTTCCATCTTCAAATTCCCTTTAAAAACTTGAGGAAAGAAAAAAATTTCTGACATTCGTTTTTTTCCCTAAGACATTTTTTTCTTCTTGTGCCATAACAAGAACTGTAGTTTTTCTTCACAAAGTTTTGAGTTCAGCATAATTCCAGAATGTTGATACAATAATAACAATTAAAAAAAAAAAAAAGATGAATGAAAACCTAGGAATTATTTCTAAGAAAATAAAATTTCTCTCTTTTTTTTTNATTTCTCTTTTTTTTTTTTTTTTTTTTTTTTTTAATTCCACAGCAACATCTAGCATGCTTTGTTCTGATATATGGAAATTATATAACCTTTGCCAGTCTCCCAGACCAAAAGCTAAAATAAATGTATATGTTAGTATGACTGAAATTAGAACACAGACAGATATAAAGCATGTCACCCAACTTGAGCCTCAAACTAGATTACCCATTCTAGTAATAATTCTTTTAAGAAGTTTTTCTTTTATTACTGGCCTGAAGCAAATTCAAGCGAGATTATACTTCTCAGGGGAAAAGAAGCATTTCCAGAAGTAAACATACAACTTATCTGAGTACACTGTAAAATATGAAAATGTTTGTCCTCTGAGTCATAATAGCACAGTCCAAAGAATTCTACAGTTCCTCCTCTACTGTATGTTCCACCTGCATACATGAGACTAATATCTGTTTTGTTATCCACTTAAGCTTTTTATTACTGGATCTTAGCTGCTCCTAAATTTGGCTGTGATGGTCCCATCTCTTATAAGACAATTTCAAGCACTCTTTACTAACTTTGATTAACTTAAAGACTTTAACAGGTCCTTATGACTCCAGATTTTGATTTCAAGCTTCATCTTTTTGACCTTTATGAGTCTCTGTGGTCTAATTCTCCTATACCATAATGATTTATGGTTTTCTATATTCAGCGAAAATGCCTTCAGTCCTAACACTCTGGCCATCCATTTTCATGTATTAAGTGCACTTCAGCAAGAAACACATCTTTAAAATATTATCATGGCTTTCTCTCTTTGGAGTATTTATATGCACCAAAAGATTTATCATTATTATTTTATAAAACGCTATGTTGGAAATAATAGCAGGGAACTCTACTGAGCCCTGATAAAAAAGACCGAAGTGTCTTGGTTGATATCTGCCATAAGACAGATAAAGCCAAGGAACCAACTGATGAGAAACATGCAAAAAGCAAAATACAGGCAGTAGCCACCTGCTGTGATATTACAGCCTGGGAGCAATACTATCAAACTAAAAGGAGGAAAAACTGTTCATTAACAACTACGTGGTATAAATCATCAGGTGGAAACAGACAATAGCCATTAATACGGTAAACGCTGCAAAATGAGGACAGCTAAACAGATTAGGATTGGCTACACTGCAGTCTCACAGCCTGGCTGCAGACTGGAAAACAGAAGAGGCAGGCTCTCCTAGGAAATTAAATCTGGTCCCCTGATACTGCTGGCAAACATGCTGTAAGAATTCCTTTCTTAAGCCACATAAAACCAGTTGTTGTTGTTTTTTTCTCCCACAATTCCCTACTGAAAAATTGTTCTAAGACCAAACAATTGGGACAATTGAAAGGGGTCCCAAGACAGCATATAGTCCATCCTACACATCCGATGCATCAAGAATTTCTTTTCATTTCAAGATGAAATGAAGCCTAACATAGTTACCATCTTCTTAAATAATATGCTCTCCAATCCTCTGTCTACACGCTTTTCTTTCCACTTCACAGGCCACAGCTGCAGAGGGCCTATGGCAACTCATGCTGTTCAAATGTTCATCCTCACTGAAGAAGGAAAACAAGAAACCTGGAGAGTATCTTTGTAGTTTAAAGCTATCATCTGAAGGTTGAAAGAGAGAACTGGGCATTTTAAGTTCCTGAGACTACTCTCAGCTGTGCCTCTAATTCACTTGGTAAATGTTTGACTCAAAACATCTTTTACTCCAGACAAAATAAACAATAAACAGGGTACATTACCACTACTTTCACTGCAACTCTTCCTGAGATTATTTAGCTTCCCAAGTACTGAGAGGTAGTCGGAATGTAAGGTTTTTGAAGTAAAATAAATTCACTAAATATCTTGTACAACCTAAGTGAGTAGCACTACAGCTGGTAAAGAATGGAGAATAGTACTAATAAGACACATTAATTTCTCCTTTATTTGCTATGGTAAAAATGTGTAACTTGAACTGCTTTGAAAGATACACACCTACAACAATAAAAACAAAAATGTGTTTGAAGCAGAAGAACATCTGATGATGCTCATCATTCACAGGATTTCACTAATATAAATAGTTAATCCATTCAATTATTACAATAAGGAGTAAAAATCTCTCTGATTTCCCTTTCTTACATTAATTAAACAAACTTTTAGAAGAAATTAAGTATTTTCTTCTCCAGGTATACTTAGCGACAAGGTCCTGCTATGGCTGCAAAACCCCTGAATCAAGACACGCAACTTTAAGGTTCAAATTCACTGAAAATTATATAGAACACAGATTTTATACCCGACTCCTTTGTCTTGCAAGAACACCAGGGTTTACAGAGAATTTCTGATCTGGATGGGTTTCCATTGGTGTCTAAGTTTTAGCAACATAACTGTGTACTCCAAAGCTAGGGGCTTTTTTGAAACCATCAACACAGTAATTTTCTAATTAATAAAAAATCTCCAAAACATTTCCACAGCAGAATTGGTAACTATTCTGTGACGCAGCAGAGAATGTGCTAAATTATTAATACATTAAAAACCCCAATAGCACTGATCTCAAATCAGTTATAATAAGAAATTTTTATACTAAAAGTTTTCCTACATTCCTCATGGCACTTTCCAAGAATATTAGAGCTACATATTTTTCATTTCAGAGCATGGGAAGATTCTGTGCAAAACAAAATACTGCTATCTTTCAAAACATTATTGTAGGATAAACAGGGATGAAACAGAAAACCTTCATACTGTGATGTTTTCTACACTAGTCAGGAAGGTTTAACAATAGATCTAGACCATATGTCTGGTGTTTTTTTGGGGTTTTTTTTGTGTACCATCAGGGGGAGATAAATATTTTGGAAAACTGGATGTAAGTCTAAATTATAAGGTTAATTCTTAAAGTTCAGCTGAAACAAAAGAACAAACCTGTTGGATGTTTTCAATCTACTGAAAATGCAATTCTATCACCAGAATAAATTTTAAAAGGAGAATAAGTCCCGGAAAAAATGGACAAAATCTTAAAATTAGAAAAAGATAATAAATTATCCTTTCTTTAGTATTTAATTACTGCCAGTCTAATAAATAGACAACAGATGATGACAAACCTGAGAATTAAGCCTCCTCTCTGAAATTAGGGCATGCAAAAATTGGTTTAATATGTGGAAAAAAAAAAGAAAAGGTATTTTTCTACTCCTTCTTTAATACCCTGGAACAAAACTGAGTACATGTTTCTCAGTGAGCAACATTAAGCCTGGTCATTGAGCCACAAACTCTCATGTTTCCTTTGAGCTGTGCTCATTTTTGGTCACTGGTGAGATTTACAGCACTAACTGCCATTAACCAGAAGAATTTGTCTTCCACAGTGTTGGCCATTCCATATTTTCACCTAGGTTATGCTTTCTACATAATACCCCCTTCAGTGACAATCCAGTACTAGAATTCCAATTATCATGGAACACCATCCTGAGGTTCATCTTTTGACATCCACCTACACTTGCTAAGATTTTGCTTCAGCTTCTCTTGCTGAGATTATCCTCCTAGCATGATGCAAAGAACATATCACCCTTCTCTCCACGTCTCTGCTATGTTTGCCTCACTTCATCCACATACTGCTATGCATCATCACATTCACCTTCAAGAAAGAAATGTCCCGTTTTGATGTTCCCATCATTCAAAACCTGCCACCTATATTTGTTCAGAGATAAGAAAAAGCCCCTGTGAGATTTTACATATGTTTCTCTTAATAAATTGTGTATCCATAAAGCACTTCTATTGATTCAAATCATCCCACAGCAGCTTAAAAGCCTGACAGCTGCTAGGCGGCTGCTGTGTTGGCTACTATTGCTATCCAGTCTTACCTCAGCATTTTCCTGGTGCTTCCATGTATTCACTGATTGGCTCCTTATGCATTTAGATGTGAAGCTTTTTTTTTTTTTCTGCTGTACAGAACCTGATACACTGGAGGCCTGGGTTCATAGCCAGAGTTCCTATGTACTCTGGTCATAAAAATAAAAACCACCATAAACCTGCAAGGACACATCTGGACCAACTTTGCCTCAGGAAGCTCATATTCTAGATGATACTGTGAAAAAGCTGAATTATACATAATTCTGATGGATAAATTGTGTGGATTTCAGCACACACAAGCAACACAGAGACAAAAACAGTCTGGTAACTACTCATTTTAGGGCTAGAGCTTATAGACATGCACAGATGCTTTATGGATATAGGGCATTAGTTACAGGCCAAAAAATGGCTTCAAGTTGAGCTAGAGGATGTTTAGATTGGATAGCAGGAAAAATTTCTTCACTGAAAGGGTTGTCAACCACTGGAACAGGCTGCCCAGGGAAGCGGTGGGGTCACCATCCTGGAGGTATTTAAAAAAGATGTAGATGTAGCACTTTGGGACATGGTTTAATGGTGGACTGGGCAGAGCTGGGTTAATAGTTGAACTTGATGCTCTTAGAGTCCTTGCAACTTGGATGTCTCTATGCCATAGAATTGTAAAATCATTCATGGCATATGGCCATAGATATTTGCTGAAAAAAAAGGTGAAAATTACTTACCACGCCACAGCCAGGACAGTCAGGACCATTTTCACATGTCCTACGCCGTGCCTGGATGCCTCCTCCACACTGAGCAGTGCAGCGCTCCCACGGACCCCAGCCTGTCCAAAATACATGAGGGGGGCACAACAAATGCTCATTGCAGTACCTGTGAGAAGAGACAAACAAGGAGGCAAAGAATCTATTTAGTACCAAAACAAGACCTCCTCAAAAAGTCCCTCAATTGCACAGTTCAGATCAATGTTTGTACAGGGAAATATTTTATATAAAGGGCCTCCCTCTATTCATCAAGCACAGAACTAACTAGTTGTCACAGTGCACTGAGTGTTTAAACATTTGAGAGTTTGTGTTTCTTTAGGCTGCAATTACGTGGGTGAAGCATTTGTTTGCTTTATTCGCTGACTTTATACAATCCATGCAATGCAACCATGCTATTGTACTGCGAGCACGTTAGCAAGACTGAAAACTACTTTATTAAAGCCAGTTGTGGCTATACATCTGGGGCAGTCAAACATTTATGCAGGGCAGTCTTTTATCAGTCTCCAGCTAAGAATTGATTAGGATCCGTCTCTCTTGTCTTCAGAGAGCTAAACTTGCTTTTTGCTTTCCACAGCGTCTCTGCTTTTATGGGCAAAATAAAAGTCAAAACATTGATTCTAGGCATAAAGAACTGTACAGTTTTCCTAATGTTATTACTTTATCTTTTGAAGGGTGTTTTTAGCTATTATAATTCCTGAAGGATTTCCCAGTAGGCTGCAAACTGTTACAGGGGCCTAGTAGGTTCTTGAGGGGAGCAGCGATATTTTCTACTGAGCTGTCATTATTGCAACAAGACATTCAGACATGTGGGAAGGTCCTAACTTTTAGTGATTTTTTATTATTATTATTTTTTATAAAAACCTAAGTTTTCTGATTTTTAGAGTATGCCATCCAACAACTCTAGCCATAGTAGGTTCTGCTTTTTAAGGAACCTCTACACAGTTGCAAGGATTCGGGTCACCAGCGAGTGTGATGAAGGGTGTCTAAGAGACCAAGCTGTTACTTCAAATAACAAAAAGACACAGTGGATAGTCAGAAAACAGACAACCCTGAAGATATGTTCTAATATTTTATGGATGAGCCTGGGTAGCCCTTGTTCCAACTACTGACTGTCCTGAAGGAACAAATCAATCTGTTACAGTATTTCCTCAGTTTTTACACCAGCCGTCCAAAATCAAATGTCTTATTTTTCTTCTAACAAGTTTCCATCAGTTTGCACTCTCCTGCAATGAAAACTGACTTTAACACTCCAGTTATTAATTTCTACAAAAAAAGAAATGACAGCATGAACAGTTGTCATTTTCAACAAGAATAACCACAGGCACTTTTTTTTTTTCCCCTTAGAAAGCCCCAAGATCCTCAAGTTCTAATTCTTCATTACCAAAGAATTTGCACATTCAGAATTCTGTAGGGAAAAAAAATGCTGGTGGCATATGTTACATACGAAAGTAGGTTTATTGTATATGCTGCAGCCTATGACTTAAAATTGTCCCTACATCTGAGCAACTCTATCAAAATTTAAAGTGGGGAGTGGGGTTAATAAGGGAGTAACAGTTTTCTGTTTCTAGATAGCTAAGAAAAGTATTAACAGTTTGTATTGACCTTTCCTCAGCAAACTGAGGAAAAAACTCCTCAACACTCAATATTTATGAATCTGGTGTCTCAGAATTCTTCAGCGCATGATTTGGGTAAAGGTTTTTCAGCAGTAGCTTACACATAAACTACCTTTTTTTCTTCCCTTCTTCACACTCAATATTTGCAATTCATAGTTCACATTATGCCATCATTAAATACGCATAGGAATGTTCTGTGTCTGGATACTCTTCCCCTAAAACTCCAACAACTGCATACATTCTTTGTCACATGGAGTCATTTATGTGAATGTTTGGGATAGTTTGTCTCTGTGATCATTTGTTGAGAATATGTATTCCTGTAACATCAGTATTTATTTAGTTAAATTAGTACATATTTAGCATAATTTAATTAGTTCTTAATAAAGATGTGCTAAATTAACTTGGGACACACATAGTAGGGTAAAGCAAGTCTGTCATGAAGCTGAGAATTACTGATATTCTGCTCGTTAACATTAAGGA
Source organism: Grallaria varia (assembly GCA_013396735.1). Lineage (NCBI taxonomy): Eukaryota > Metazoa > Chordata > Aves > Passeriformes > Formicariidae > Grallaria > Grallaria varia. Next base: position 129,410 of record VWZG01009041.1, read on the forward strand.
ACTTGTCTTGCCTTAAAATATAGGCATGTACAGTGCAGCTGTCTAAAAATGAAGTAGTCATCTAAACTTGAGCAACGTTCATGGAAAGAAACAGCCTTGTTCAAAATGTGATTTATGTCACCCTAAAACAAATGCCTAACATAGGTCATATAATGTATATGTACCTCAACGTACAGATTTCTTTTCATTGACTATAGATGCTGCATGGGAGACAGACATCTAAGCTCCCAATGGAAATTTTGTCAATGCAAATTATGGAGACTAGAATGATTAAATTGAAGAAATTTAGGAATATACAGTAGAAGGAGGCAAATCACTGTTCTGCACAGTCAGTATTGAGTAGATTTCAACAGACCATAGTGGAATTTCAGACAGCTGACTCACGCATAAGCACTCACATTCGTGGACACCTGACAGATCTCGCTTAGATGAGAGTCATGCCATGATGCAGCGCCTCTTTAAGTGCCTGTGTGCCCTATCACCCACTCTGTCATTGAAGCAGAAGACAGAAAAGAAACCTAATAACTGACACAGCAAGCACTTCAAAGGCCTGCTAATTCTGTTAACCAACACTATTTAAAGATGTAGATGAAAAAAGCCCCATGCAAACTACTTCAGTTTAGGAAACTATTTTTTAAAAAAAACCAACAACACCATAAGTGTCATTTCCCCCCACCTTTTTTTTTTTTTTTTTTCAGGAAAAAAAAAAACACCAAACCAACACAGCATACAAGTAGAATCTTATTTTCATCTCAGCCAGCCAGCCTCTGAAAACATCAGGTATGTTTTCACAGCTAGAGACATCCCTGCAATTGATCTTTGAGAACTGTGCTACACCATGGGGCTTTGAGCCAAGTTTCATTATATCTGTTCTTGGCTGCATTTCAAGTCACTCAGCAACCCTTTTTCCCTTTTGCTCTTTCTTCCCCTCTTAATTTTGTTCTCAGGATCCACAGGGCTAGCATTTTACAGTAATTCAACAAATCATGCAATGCAAGAAACTTGAATCTGTGAAACCAGTGCCCTCTTCCCTAACCTAACTGCAATGAGGTCAGAAGGGAGAACAGCCTAGAGAAATGTGGGTTTTATACTGTGACCCTTCATGCTTCCCCTTGTAGTGAACCCAAGTTCAAATGCCCTAATAAAGGAATTGTCATACTGGGGGAAGGGAGAACATCCTCTGTTCAGTTTTGTCCACACCTACCAGTTCTTACAGTAAATTTTACACCAGGCAATTTCAGTAGAACTGGCATTACTATTCTTGCTCTTATAAAAATCACAACCTTTAGTAAAACATCAATTTATTCAATTTATTACAGTGTTGCCATCCAGCCCTGAGTACCACAGGCATGACAGTTACAAATGTGTCCTTTTTATTCCACAGAGGGATGCTATTGAAACAAATACTTTGAGCTATGCTATACAGCCATGTATTTAAGAAAAACAAACTAAACTTCATCCCTGTCTGCCATTCCTATGCAATGCACTGTTTGATGTGGTGGGTAGTCATGATTACCAGCTGATGACTTACTGGGAAGCACAGACTATACTGAGGCTGATGGGAATGCCAAATTCCTTTAATTGAAGGCAGACACAGGACATACACATGCCCTCTTGGACTGAGATTGTTGAATTGGCAGAAACATCCACCCTGGAGGCTGTGGAAGGTGGCAGGGGCTGGGGCATGTGGTCCCAGGGGCTTCTGAGGAAGAGGAGGGAGCAGAGAAAGCAAGGAGGACTGGAGCCCACGCTTCTCAGGAGACAAGACATTCATGGGAGTGAAAGCAAGCCTAAAGCTTCGTGGTGTTTGACCTGCTCTGCTGAAGGGAGCTGAGTTTGTTCCCACTGCTCAGAAACAAGCAGTGCTACACGAGCAGGCACTTGACTCTCAGTAGTTCCTTTCTCATGGAAACAAGCTCAAAAGCTGAATGCCTGCAGGGGACTGTGTACAAAACAAAACAAAACAAACGTGACAATATCTTCTGCTTCTAATCTTCTCACACCCCCCAAAATATCCAGGGCTTTCAAACGTTTAGTCCTCATCTGCAGCTAAATTATTTTTCTAATTGTCATGGGGCTTTTTCTTTCTATTCTTTCCTATGTAATAGAAGACAACTACACCCATTGAAACCAATTTTAATGTCCCTCATTTCTACACAGATAAGGGGGAGACTAGTGGACTTAAATGAGGTCATATCTATATCATCTTCCACAGGAAGGACAAGCTTTCTCACTCCATGATGATGTCAAGACAGGATATTACAGACTCTGTAAGGTAAGATCTAGAGAGTTTTGCAGCAGTTTCAGGGAATATTTCTCATACAGGAAAAATCAGAAAAAAATCAAGCTCCTAAGGAATTCATCAGGATGTCTTCCATCTGGAGTTTTAACTACAAAATTATTGTCTGATTAGTAAATTTTGTTACAAAGTTATTTTTACTCCCTCTCCTTATTCTGTCTAATTGCACACCAGCTGCACTTTTAACCTACCTCTACAAGGGGAATTTGCTTTGTAATATGAGTATTTGCTGCTATCTCTCAACTGCTTTCTAACCCCCACATGCATCTTTAGCAGCAGAGCACAGAACAGCTTCACGTATCTTCAACACTTAGAATTGGTAAATATTGCCATTGGTTTCAAGGGAATGACCAGCAAGCACAGAGCCGCCCCATACATTAGCCATGATCCTACCATGGCTTTCATGAGGTAAAACAAATATAACCTAGGCAAACATTTAGCTCTTAACACAGGAGCAAATACGCTAAAGCTGAATATGCATTCACATCTGCAGGTGAATTTACCTCAGATATACACTGCCTTTTCTGTGTTTGCTTTCTACAGAGTTATGTACTGAATTTCTTCTGCAATCACTGTTGAAAAGCTGTTTCAAAGTTTGGTACGAGGTTGGCTCAGAAGCTGAATCCTATATTTATATCCCTGAACATGTGAAGGTGATTAAAGTAAGCACGTTTATAAAGACAAATGCACACGATGTGTAAATCAACTAATTCAAATTTATACTAAGGCTACATGTATTTTCATTTTACATATGAGCTGGGTCATTATGAAAGTAAAACATTAGAATATTTAGATATTTAGAAACATCAATTGATGGGAAAATCGGAGAAGTTGCTTATTGGCACTTTGGATACAAAACCAGTAAATGTTTCTTAGTAGTTACTGCACGTGTAATATTTGTTCAGCCTGCCTAAATGTACTGGGCTCAATTCTCAAAGGAACTGTTTCCATTTGGTGCCGATGTAACTCCAATAGGAGTGAAATGGTCAATTAGGACTACTGTAAATACTGGTACACCACTGCCCTCCCAGCTCAAAACTCACTACAAGCTGTCAGAGCCATGAGGACACTCATACAGCCCTCATGGCCCCAGCCAGTTTCACCAGGAACACCTACCCACACCCAAGGTCCAAGGAGCTCCATTTAACATGATCCTGACCATGGCCTTCGCTGCAGCTTCCTATCTGGACCCCTCTCATTGCCATGATACCATGTATGATCTAGTCTTGGTTGGATCTGGTCACAATCTCCAGGCTTGCCCTGCTCCCCTGCTGGGGGTGGTGGGATGGGCCCTGTCTGGCAAGTTTCCCAGGACACTCTGCTTTTTATAGCTCTGAAAAGATTTATCCAAATACTTGGCTTAACACTGACATAAATCCTGACAAATAACTGATGCCTCATTCCTCTAGTTGTTTTACAAATTATTTGACAAAATTTCCTAACTTATCACACCTTCTAGAAAATGAAAATTTAAAACTACTTAAAATTTATTAAAAGTATCAGGTCATAACACAGCTGACAAACAAAACCAGGGTAGAGGCAGGAAGGTCAGCTGTGAGCAAGCTGTGAGGGAGAGGAAGGTGCACAGCCAGTGAGTGAATGATGTTTCAAGGAGATAGGAAACAGCGACGGAAGAACAGTGACAGAGAAAAAGGCATCCTGCAGTAAACTCACAGGCACATACATCCCAGATTGCTGCTGAGTTGGACAAAGAGAGAAAGGACAAATAATCTGCAGGCTACAAAAGCAAAGCAACAAAAGCCTTTTATTCCTTCAGAATTATTACCAAAATTCAGTCCTTCTGCGCTGCTATTAAGTCATTGTAAGTACAACTTTCCATTTTGTAACTGATTTTACAGTGCACCCATTGTCTTAACATTCAACATTTTCTCCTATAATTAGGAGAATATTTCCCACAGTTTTCTTTATTTCTTTGAAACTTTTTATTGAACTTTCATTCCATGTTAAACCAAAATGAACAATGAACAAAATACTAACACCTATAGTCCATCACCAAAGAGTCTATCCAAACTAAACTACTTTCTTCTATATTTAGTACTGTTGAGTCCTGCCCTGGACTGACCTCTCAGTTCAAGAAAATCAGTGACTTATTCATGCTGGGACAGAGCTAACTAACAGCAGATACAATCTACGTTTGATGGTGACGGCTTTTTGGTAGGACAACCTATTTTCAGAAAGCCATTTACAAACTAACAAAATGCTCTCCTCTGTGATGAGATGGTAAATATTCACAGCCCTGAAAAAGCAAGAAGTGTTCACATGTTCTGTGATCCTGATCCTTTATGTTTAAGAGTTAGAAAAACCAGGTCCCTGGTGATCTGTTAATGTGCATTAATGTATGATGCAACCTTCCTTCAATGAATTTCTTAACTTGAAGAAATGCCAGAGTTGGTGTTTAATTAAATGCCTCACTGAAACTCATCACAAAGGTTACTGAATTTTGTTTTCGTCCAACAGCAATGTAGGACACTACATCATCCATACAAAAACATCAAAGTAAGCTACAAGTGTATATTGAGAGGAAATGTATCACCATACATCTCTTGAACAGTTGACTACAGGACTCCACATTCTTAACACCAAGGCCAGTCTCCTGCTATCTAGCATTCTGATATGCCTCTAGAAACAACAAAAATCATACAAGACCTGCAGTTTATCTAAATATATTCTAGCTTGATTTAAAGAAACATTTAATTACGGTTAAAACTGCGAACACAAATTAAAAATTGGAGACATTAGAGTGCATGTGAAATGGAATGAAAGACCTAAACTTGATATTCTGAGCCAGTGACAAAATACTTAGCCTGGTGCCAAAGCACGGTGAAATCAAAATCTGAGCTGACTTGATCTGCTCAGGGATAAATACATATACACACAATTAAAAAAAAAGCCCGAGCATGAAATCTTGCTAAAAGATATTTCAGTTCATGGCATATTATATTTATTTAATAAAAAACAAAGCCCTTCAAACTTCCTTTCATGTTATAGAAAGGCTTAGTTCATTTATGACAGAAAAAAATGAACTCAAAGGTTCAGTAACATCGTGCTGTGACCTTCTTATATTTTGCTTGGAATTCCAGGTCTTGCAGCTGGACGAGTTGCAATTCAAACACAGTGCAATCAATTTTCAAGGAGAATCAATTTTCAGGGTCTTGGGGGACAGCAGCACGTTGCTTTAGCACAATTCTCTGGCACTACCAGGAGCTTTCACGGGGCTCAAGAGGGATGAAGTTAAGTGAAAGATTAAAGATCTGCTTCAGACACATGGCCTTGTTAATGGCAATACTGCTACTGTACAGCAGTAAAGAGAGTGAGAGGGAAGTGGAGAGAAAACCAAGGCAAGTAAAGGAGACAGTGTCCTGTGGAATACAACTGAGCAGAAGAAATTAAAACAGACAAAAGACAGAAAAAAGATAACTCACCTCTCCTCACGATTCTGTCCCACACAGACGCGTCCTCCATGTCGAGGGGTTGGGTTGCTGCAGGAACGCTGACGAACTTGAAAGCCTATTCCACACGTGGTACTACAAGGTGACCAAGATGTCCATGGTGTCCAGCCTCCATTTCTGGTAGAATAAAAAGCTCAGGCTCTGTCATCTGTTATACATAGCGAATGGCTGATTAGGTGTGACTGACAGCGGAACCTGGCCTATTAATATTTCTGTAGAAGTCATTAATACTGCATTGTCTTTCATTTCTTCAAGAATACTGAACCAAAATAAAGGTGCTCTGAGCATTCCATATTCCAAGCTTTGTAATCATCAACTGCTAAAATTACCCCCTCACAGAAGAAGTACAAAGCTATGAAGCTATTTCGCTGCTTTCAGTCATTTTATTCTGAAAGTGACTGAAGATATTGTTTCCAGGAAGATTAAAATGTCAAATTTTGCTAGCCCTTCTGAAAGCAAAGTGATTAAAGCCTGAAGGAAAAGGAGGCTCGGAGGACCTCATATCACCCTCTACAGCTACCTGAAAGGAGATAGTACTGAGGTGGTGGTTGGTCTCTTCTCCAGTGTAACGACTGACAGAATGAGAGGAAGTGGCCTCATGTTGTTCTAAGGAAGATTTAGATTGGATATTGGTAAAAACTCTTTCACAGAAAAGGACTGAAGAACCTGAAATGCTCTTGTGTACCTGGAACAGTTGGCAATCTCCATAGTTGGTCCTTCACACAGCCAACCTCCACACTGAGGAGCAGGACTGTCACACATCCGTGTCCTGCAGAGGCAGGAGCCAACAATGGCACCGTCAGTGTGGGTGCAAGGTTTCCACTGTGACCATGTTCCAAAATGTCCATCCACTGTCAGATTCCTCATCTAGAAAAAAACACAACAGAAAAGCTTACCTGAGGCCTGAGGGGTCCTTCATAAAACCTTTCTTTTGCAGTGCATGAAGGTTCAGCCTTCAGCTATCAACAATAAAAGCCTCTTCTGGAGAGGCATAACTTCCAGAAAGCAAGCTCTCCTTTTAATTTCTGTAGCTCTGTAATTTCCTTGACTTCTGACCAATCTCAGCCACTGGCTGTCAACACTACAGCAATAACAGTAATCACAACTAACTATTACCTTTCACAATCGTGCTTGCCTACAGGGAGTCAATAAAAACTATAGTTTCACTTTCTCTGTTCTCTTCTGATGACTGAGTTCCCTACTTTCTAAAATTTTCCTGTGAAAATAGAACATGGATACTGACTGTAAAACCCGAATCTAGGTCAAAAGGAAGAGCCAGCAGAGGATAAGGAAGATATGAGGATGCTGTGAGGATGGAACAGGTTTCCCAGAGAAGCTGTGCATGACCTATCCCTGGAAGTGTTCAAGGCCAGGCTGGATGGGGCTTTGAGCAACATGGTCTAGTGGAAGGTGTCCTTGCCCTTGGCAGGGAGGTTGGAACTAGATGATCTTTAAGTTCCCTTCTAAAAAAAATCATTCTGTGATTCTATGATACTGTGATAGTCCAGGGTAACAAAAATGGGTCAATCAAATGCAAATTTCCATGAGTGTCTCTTTTTGACAAGTTTTTTGTAGAATATATTGTATAGTACTATTTCATAAAAGTGAAATGTGGTTTTAAATATGACACTGTCTAAACCTGAGATGTAATTACATGTATAGATCCTATAAACATCTCTAAAAAGCAGCACCTAACCCTATATGATGAGACAGTTTGTTCCCGGAGAATTCAATTCTCAACACCTTTGGCTGGAAAGGTCAGACCATTCTCATCTTGACTGGAATGTTCCCATCAAGCAGCCATAACACATTTAGTAAGAAATTTTTACTGTCCAGCTGAAACAAAATGAGGCAATGGAAAGTGCAGCAGCCCCCATGGCTACTGGAATTTCTAGAGAAAATGGTGCAAGACAAGGGGAATTCAGCACTCAACAAAGACAGACTTTCATATTATCCTTTTAGCAAGGTGTTAATCTGGACAAACCTGTGATCCTAAATGGAAACGAAGGCCAGTTTTTCACTGAAATGCTAAGGGATTTGCCTTTTGATTACCAAATCTTAACTTTCAGTCAAGACAACAGTATTAACAAGTGCAGCCTAAATAGAATTTAAAGTGACTCTGAGTTAAAAATAAATATGTATCAGTTGTAGTCATGTGTATTTCATCAAATGTGTAACAATATAACACTTTAATGTTTGCTTATTTATTGGAATAGGAATTACAGTTGTAGATTGTCATAATTGATCTGAAATGGTGTCTCCCTTTGCTATTTTGAGTATTGTTTCTTTTTAACAGTGATGAGAGAAGTATATATTTCACAAATAATTTGAAGATACAAGAGATTCAATTACAGCACAAGGCATGTTTCTACTGACACACTGGGTGTTGGCTGATTCATTCCACTGTGAAAAGGATTCCATAATTTCACTAATAATTACATTTCTCACAATTTATTTTTCACAGATATAGCTTATCCATGGAACAGCTATGTGCATATTCTGTCAAGTACAACTGACATAACCACCATTCATCATTTCAAAATTCTGCTGACAGTCGCTTATTGAAAATAACTCACTGACCTTTGCTCATGCAGAGTATACTCTGCTGGTCTTCATAAGACAACAGGAAATACTTACTTCTTGTTAAGTGGCAAGTAAACCCATTCTCTCTTACACTGTTGGTCTAACAAATACACTTAGTCCAAAAACTAACAAGTACATGTCCCCAACCTAATTAATGTCAGAGATGTGAAAATGCCTCTATGGCTTTCTGCTTCTGTGCTGCATCAAAACATCTTTAATGTTGCACCTACAATTATAAAGTAAAGCTACAGTTGTCTATGGTTACCATGATTTATATTCAGTGGCAGGAAAGTATACATAAACCATAGCTGAAAGCTCAAGCTCAGAAAGATAAACGAATGGCATATTTCTCTTTCTTCATTTTTTTCCCCCTGCTCCTGCAAAGATCATCCCACTGCAGTCTCTGCTGTTTCCCATGACTCACCTGCTCTGCCTCTTTGTGAGTATCTCCCTTTCAGAAGTGATATCCAACAGTTTTACCATACGACTACAGGAAAGCAAAATGTAGTGATGAAGGGCCTCTTTAGCCCTCGCCAGAATCCATGCCCACTAACCTTTCACAAGCTGACACATCTCAAGAGAAAAATCCCAAACAGTCAGCCAATACGGCTGTATTATCCTGGCACAGCTACACTCGTGCTTTCCCTCTCTAAATCCTACTTTTGTCACCCTTTCCCTTCTGTAGATACCTCTAGACCTTTCTTTCTTCTTTCTTTCTAATGTCTACCAAATATCAATCTTTGTCTTGAGTCCCTCTGCACCCACCTTGTCTTCCTGGTTTCTGCCTCTGTACTCAGAGTAAAGGTCATATTTTCAGTGACTCCGTTTTTAGATCTTTCACAAGATCTCTCAGTAGAATTCAGTGGATCTGGAGCATTTCCTGAAGCTGTTAATGAATTCAGATAAGATCCCATACTATACTCTTTTTCTGAGCACAACTATAAAAATAAACCCATTTTGTATTGTATACTTATGTCACAAAAAAAAGAAAAACAAAGGTCAAAACAAGAAAAAACAAAATCCCAAACATTTTTTAGAATTGTTTTTGCTTTCCTTGTAAAAGCTCTTTGATAATGTCAGTGTATTTTTAAGTGATGAATTGCAAGTCCCACTGGAAAATATCTCAGAAAAACAATCTTCATAACCATAAAAATATTGGATGAATAATAGGGATAACTGATGAACCGGAAGAATCTCAAAGTATATAACACATATATATGTGCCATGGCATTAATTATTATCTATATTTATGTACAGTTGCTGTACTCATGCCAACTGAAACAATAACCTAAAGATCAAACTGAGAATTAAAATAAAAGTAAAGTAACCAAGAACCACAATTTTCACAATTGATCTTTAAAGTTCAGAGAGATGGTAACACAGATGCTCAGCTACCTCTCTTAGTCCCCTTTATGCTCTACCATGACATGCCAATAAATATTCAGCCATATGAATAATTCCCTAGCAAGTAATTTCTCAAAGGCAATTGATCACATTTTTTTTTATTTTGGGCTAAAATAGCGTATAAGTAGACCTCTCTCTGATCCAAGTTTGAAGAAACTGGTGGTGCTTTAATCTAAAAGAAATTCTATAAAGTTAAAAAGATGAGTATAATTTTTCTAACAATTGAGATATTGGAACCAATCAGAACTGAAAGAGGAAGGGTAGAAGGTTTCAAATACTCTGTTGTGATCTCCCTGCAACAGTATCTTAAATGCATCTAGCACATGTTAAAGATTTACATAGCTCAGTTGCATACAAAATTAATTTCATTACATCTTGGCTTATATATGCTGTGAATACAACACATAAAAATGCTATAAAAACAAATATTTGAAACCTTCCCTAAGCAAAATTCTAACCAATTGCAGTTTGCCAGAATACAGTGTTACTTCATCCGCTATGAAGTTTCCAAATTTGTTCAATAATGTGTTACTTGCTGTTTAGGGGTTTAAGGCAGTAATGGAGTAAAAGCACACTTTTCAATTTAGATAGATAATACTAAAATCTTTCTTATATTTTGCAATCTCCATCTGCTTAACTACAAAACTTCTTTGGAGGTTCACTAAATCTTTGCATCTCTGATTGGCAATATAAATCTTACAGCTATGGATGAATTTCTGAGGTGCACTTTTGCTTTGACTAGACTACTAGTAGGCAACTGTCATATAATAGATACTAAACAATTGTTTTTACAGTTGAATGGAACAGAATTTAATTATGCTTTCTGAATTATTCTTCCCTCCCTCTCCACCCCATCTTGGCCTTATGTTTTATATCTATGAAAGAACATAAGGGCTAATACCACAATTCAAAGACTGAGCACAGCAGGTAGACTACTCATGCAACTATCAACCAACACATGCATTTCAGTGATCCTTCCACATAAAGCAACTAGGCCACCAGCAAAAACCACACATAACCACATTTAGCCTGTGGAATTACCACAGGGAGATATGACATTCCACATACTTGGAAATTAATATTAATAATTAATATTAATAGGCAAAAACTGCACTAGTGACAATCCAGACTTTCTGTGAGGCAATGGCTCTGTCTATATTAGAACATGGTGTGCACATACATTGCAAATCTGGAAAAGAAAAAAGTTGATGCTGAAGACTTGACACATATAACACATGTATTTAATGGGATTTACTTTGGACTTGCACTAGGCATAGATGAAATGCCCAGTAGTAGTTGGAGCACTTTTGCTCTAATTTCATCTGAAAGCAATTTGGCTTGTGTGCTTCAAGACTGCTTTGTGAATGTGAAGCCATGAACACTAGATGGAAAAAATCATAGTATTTGCCCCAAATTTGCACCTGACTTCATCTCAAATGCTAATGCAGATGAAACCAACACAAATCTTTATTATTAGGCCTCTGTGTGAGAGCATGGATGCAAAGGACAGGACAAAATACAACCATTTTTTAAAAGTTTTAAAAATTGAAAAAAAGTGTTTAAAAATTGCTATTTAGTACCAAACACAGTCAGAACACAGGAACAACTTCTCAAGGACCTCAGAATCAGTGTAGTGATTTCTGCTTATAAAGGCTGTTGCAACACATGTAGAGATTACAAGTCAAAGCCGGAAACACTTTGTATTAATTTTGCACAGCTCTAGTTCACTAAACAAATCCCAGCTTAAGAGAGAGGAATGCCAGTAAGATGTTTAAAAGAGCTTGATAAACACATGGAGATTAGAGCATAAATGCGATATATTCACAGATGCATAAATTCATAGATGTGTGTGCTCCAGCAATGAGTGGGGACAAGTTCAAGAAGCCCTTAGCAGCAATGAAAGCAGAACTGAGTCGGAAAGACTCCCTCTTTCTGGGCAGAAGGACAAAGCAAAAAGAGTCTCCAAACAAAAAGAGCTCAGTAGCACAAGGAGGATCCTTCTTAACCCCTTTTTGTGTACTTTGGAGTGAGGGAAAAGAATGAATATTAAAACATCACCAGAAGCACATTAAAAAAGAGATACATAAATCAATCTTGTTGCTCTTTGGGTTTTATATTATATTAAATCCATCCGAATTTTTTTTAAAAGAGAAGTGTCAAGCAGCAGCAGATATCAATAGTAACTTTATTATAATTATCACTCCTGCCATTTATGTGGGTGAGGCTTAACTCAGACAGTTCAACCTCCCAATTCATGGACTTTTAAAGAAGTTATTTGGCTTTCTATATTAGCAATAATGACCCTAAAAGAAAAACATCATGCTACTAAGTTATTAAACTTTTTCGAAGTACATAATGGAGAAAAATCTTGCAGAGGAAAGTATGTCAATATTTCTAATCTTAGAAAACATTTTATTTTCAAGGTGGGAACACAGACATTGCAGGTAAAAAACAACCACCCTTCAAAATTATTCTAAATAAATTTATCATATAAGTAGTTTAATAAGAAATAGAAAAGATACTAAATAGTCTGCTAAAATCTGAAGGGAAGACCTAAGAAATATGGTATAAAATACAGTTTTCTGAGCTTGAAAAATCTCTGCCAGCTCATTTTCATGAAATTTGCATGGAATCAAAGGTTTTAAGAGATAAATGAATGCATTTGGACTTACTGGACACACGGTAATGCTTTGCTCCCATTGACTCATACTCAGACTTTCTTCCAGTGTTGTGCATTTCTTCATCACCATGTCCCAGCCACAATAAGGGTCTTGGGATCCAATACAAGCACTGTGAATGAAAACCAATCAGATAACTCGGACATTTATCTTCATTTGCACTGACCAAAGATCTCTAAATAACTATGTAACATCTCTTCTTACTTCACAGGCAGAAAGCTAAATTGTGGTATGACACAGAGGAACTGACCAAACAGAAGAAAAATTAATTGGAATGCCTACACAAAGCAAGGATTTCTTTTAAGTGTATAGATGAATTTCTGGCTGCATGCATGGCATGTTGTCAAGACTGATTATTGTACTTAATAACGAGGGAATTACAGCAATTCATGAAAAGGGTATGTTGTCTGCTTCAAGCAAAGATTTCAGGAGTTACAATTCTTAGTCTTTACTATCAGTTTCAGAATTACAGACATCTGCTTTGGCAGAAATAAGAGAACAATGTCTACTCTTCAAAAACTAATTAGAAAACCTTCTGATCTATTTTCTGTACTGATGTGAAATCTCTGGAAGTAAATTCAAAGGGGCACTGGTGGCAGCCATCACACCTCTTACACATCGCATACTGCTCTTAACATTTCCTGTTAGTGGCACTTCAGGAGGGGGAAAAAAGTTTAGAGACAAGGATGGCACTTCGGTTTCCTACTAACTCTGAAAGACACTCTGGGGGTTCTGGTCGATGGCAAGTTGAATATGAGTCAGCAGTGCCCTGGCAGCCAGGAGGGCCAACTGTATTCTGGGGGGCATATGATGGAACTCCTAGGGATGGTCCTGTGCAGGGACAGGAGTTGAACTCGATGAACCTTATGGGCCCCTTCCTACTCAGCATTTTATGTAATGCTGTGATAATTAACACTTGTAAAAATACCTAGAAATTACACATAAAAATAATACATTCAAGTATTTTGTCTAGATTATAAAAATTGACAGACTGATCATTTTTGTTTATCTCAAATCCATGGGCATTATCATTCTCTCTTTGTCTGTTTCCACCACATCTGTTGACTGAAGGGCCACAAAGATGATTAAGCAACTGGATCATCTCTCCTATGAAGAGAGGCTGAGAGAGCTGGGTCTGTACTGTTTAGCCTGGAGAAGAGAAGGCTTGGAGAGGATCTCATCAATATTTACAAACCCCAAAGGGAGAGTTCAAAGAAAGGGATCCAGGGTTTTTACGGTGGTGCCCAGTGTTAGGACCAGAGACAAAGGGTGCAAACTGAAACACAGGAGGTTTCAGCTGAACATCAGGAGACATATTGTTACAGTGAGTGTAACTGAGCACTGGCACAGGTTGCCCAGAGAGGTTTTGGAGGGTCCTTCCTTGGAGATGCTCCAAAGCTGCCAAGGCACAGCCCTGCACAACTGGCTCTGGGTGGCCCTGCTTGAGCAAGTGATTGGACCAGATGACTGCCAGAGACCCCTGCCAACCTCAAACATTCTGAGATTCTGTACTCACAAATTTAGTGTTTTATTCATATTTCTATTTATCCATTGCATTCCTCATGCAGTTCCACGTTAAAATCTGACCAAACGCAGACTTACTAATTCCCTAGTATGCTATTCCATAATACCATCACAGAGGATTCTTAGTGCTTATAAATTTCAAAGAATTAATTTCTACAGTACACTTGGCACCACAGATTGCCAGTACTATGTAGGAGCATACCTCCCATCTGCAAAATGGGCCTAAAGGAGGAGACATAACAGTCAAAACTATGTGGGTACCACTAATTAGGCTGACAGTTCAAATATGAAGCTTTTGGTTTAGGGGATTCGGTGTTTAGAGGAGAGTTCCCACTGATGGCTCTTGCAGCTGTGAGCACTTAGTATTTCTGTAACTCAGGCTGCACAGTTCCGTTTAATTATATAGAAAGTGAGGAAAAACATGAATGCAAAATACGGAAATGTTTGTGTCTTGGTTTTCCAGTGTTTGCAAGACATGATGTCCAGTGTTCTCCTTTAGAATATCTCTGATAAAGCATGTGTTTTATGAGAAAAGAATAAAAAAACAAATTAAAGGCTGACATAATGCAAAACTGGCAACATTAGAAGTGCTAATGTTGAAGTGAAAAATTCTGCCTCAAAGCAGAAGCGCTCACTTTTCTTACTTCAAAGTGTTCATATTTATAAATGCAGTTACTATGCTTTGTTAACTTTATATTAAAAACAAAATTATTTTAAGGTCAGTATCCTTTCATTTAGAACCGTACTCCCTCTTTCAAGGAAATAAGCTGATCCTTCTCCCACTCTGCTCTTAGACTACATTTCCTTTTCTTTTTGTTTCTACTTTACCTCCCACTCAGGAAAATCAAAACGGCTTGCGCCTTTCATTACAAGTCACTTAGAAGGTATAAGTGAGGTGCTAAAAATATACTTTGACTGTTCTTATGATTTTCTGGTATTAAAACAGATCCTAGTTTCACAGAAGAAATAAAAGTTCTTGTACTGCTAGGACAAAGCCTGTCACTCTGAACATGGTCATTTCAGTAGCTGAACATTTATGGGGAGTACTGCAGCAAGACAAAATGAGGTGAATATTTTCAGAATTCAGTTAAGAAGGTGCACTGAGCATATGAAAACTACGATTTGTAAGAAGTTAGTAACTCAGCTCACCTCATGCACACAACAAGAGGCTAACTTCCTTCACAAAGAGGCATTAACGGTATTCAATTTTTTTTTCATTTCACTACAATAAATAAATTAATCCTCTAAACATTTGAATGGTTCCAAACAAAGTAACAAGAAATTCTGACTGAGGACTATTCCTCACACAAGAAATTCTAGTTTCGCTCCTTTTTTTTTCTTTTTTTTTTTTTTTTTTAACTATTGTATTAATTGATTATCCTAGTCATTATTATACCTAAGCCTATCTTCTAAAAGGTTTAATTTTTTAAGTCCTATATTCAGGCAGAAAAAACATACTACAAAAGTGTAGTTCAGTACCATCAATGTCTTTCAGTTCACCATGTTAGACATATTCATGAAATGAGGCAGGACCTGGCTTAAATAGCTGCCCTGTTCTCAGGTATTGACACAGCAATCCTTTTCAATTCTCCTCCCTGCCTCACATCTCAGAGGGTTTTCCTATTTATTTATTTTAGATCACCATATCTCTGAAAAGTGGAGATAATTTCTTTTAAATTAAAAGAAGGGAGGTATTATGATGGTAATTTTTTATCCTTATTTTTTTATGTCACCTTTTAAGACCATTTTCTTTCCTTTGAGGGATGATTTAACTTGTGAATAACAGTAGCTAATTACTTTTATCTACTATGCCTAAATAAAAACAGATAACAAAATAAGTTTAAAGATCAAAAATCAGATAGAGTAAACCCTGTAAATATGAAAATACCAGAACTTCTGTCTGAAATGTGAAATTTAAAGGGATTATTATTAAATCACAATAATGTGTCCTTATGAAAATTTCACACTATTTTAACTCTTTTTTAATGAATCTTTCTCCCAAGAGACAGCAACAAGAGGAACAGCATCAGTGTGTACATCAAATAACAAAAGAAACTATGCAACATGGCTGTCAAATTTATGTCAACTTCATGTACCAAAGGAAAGTTGAAAATTAGATACCACTACACACCTTTATCTCTTTTTCCTCCCAAATCTCTGCCTAAATTAAAGCCATTTTAGATGCAACTGTTGAAAAAAGAGATAAATTCTAAAATAGGTATTAGGTCTTTCAGCTGACAGCCCACATCTCTAAGACTTCACATGATTTGTCCCAGCACCACTAAAACCAGCAATTTTGTGCAGGAAGGAAATTAAGGAATAAAAGTGAATTGGTTCATTCTAAGACTCTTGATGTCATCCTATCACATCAGGATTCTCTACAAAAACATTCAACAGCTTTTGGCTTCTACTGATTGATTCTAATTTTGCTCTTTGTTGTCACTTCACATTTTTTACCCAACCTAAATGTTAGGTAGTTGAGCATCTCTCCTGCAAGGCATTCACTTGGCTGCAATGATTTAGTATGCCTACTGACAGTGATGCAACACTTCAACAATGGATTTTGACTGACTAGTAACAGAACTGTAGGTAACCTCACTCTAAAGCAAGTCAGCAACAGCAGGTCATTTTCTTCAGCTATTTTATAATTATCACCAAATAGGCCAGAAAAACTGCTCTATTTCAGTTACATTTGAGATGATTTATTGAGACAGAAAATGAGGCAGAATTGAATATCATTCAGAGCAAAATATATAAAAAATCCCATACAGTTTTATACTAAAAAGAATTTGTTATGTGTGCTCCAAAGAACAAAAAACCCTTAGGTTTAAAAGCTATATCCTGGTATCATTGATTCCAAAGAAATTTTCAAATCTCCTTTCAGGGGAAGAGCATATTCCTATGTGAATTCCCATACACTGCAATTGCTAATCAGGTCTCCTGTTGAGATGTAACATTTTATTTATACAATATATAAATGCAAGAGGTGCATCTTCCAAGACTGTTCAATGAAAGATTTTTTTGTCTTTATGTATACACAGTATTTCGGAGAACAGAGTCTCCTGGCCCTTTGAACAATTTCTACTGAAATATCCAAGCCTACATAGTTCCAATTACCATCAACTGTGATCTAACACTTTGTACACCAGGAACTGAGCTGGGCTCACCATCTTACTTCACAGAAGCCAGATTCATCACTGCAAATTTGAAGAGAAAACTGAAGATAAAAGCCTGGCTCATCTTTCAAATGCATGGTTCTAACCATTTCTGAATGAATACATGAATCTGATATTAGACTTCTGTATAAATGTACATATCAGTGTTTTCATTACTACTGGTTTTGTAGCTATATAGATATATATGTGTGTGCAATGAAGAACAGGGATCTAAAGATATTGATGAACGATGCAGAAAAACATAAATAGTAGGGACACAATTTATAAAGTCCTAGGAGTTCAAACTAAGATGCATGTCAAATATTCAGGATCCTGCTTTACCCGAGTCTGTTCTACTGAGAAAAATCAAATCCGTTAATCATCTCAGACACTCCGAGTGAACTACCTTTGCTTCCTCTTACTTGAATTTCTGTAAGACAATCCATATGTATTTAGGTACAATTCAACCTTGCAACATCAATGAGAAAACCGGCTTTAAACCTACAAGCTCCTCTCATCAAATCCAGAATCAGGAATTTGTCACAGAATCACAGGATCATAGAATATGCAGAGTTGGAAGGGACCCACAAGGATCATTGAGTACAACTCCTATCCCTGCACAGGACCATTCCCAAGAGTCACACCATGCGCCTGAGAGTATCATCCAAACGTTTCTTGAACACTGTGAGGCTGTGCTGTGACCACTGCCCTGGGGAGCCTGTTCCACTGCCCAAACATCCTGTGGGAGAAGAACCTTTTTTTAATATCCAACCTAAACCTCCCCTGACACAACTTCAGACCATTCCTTCAGGTTCTGTCACTGAGAAGAGAACAGTGCCAGCTCCTCCTCTTCCCCTCACAAGGAAGTTGTAACTGCACTGAGGTTTCCCCTCAGTCTCCTCTTCTCCTGGCTGAACTGACCAAGTGTCCTCAGCTGCTCCTCATACAGCTTCCCCTCCAGGCCCTTCACTATCCTCATTGCCCTCCTTTTGACACTTTCTAGTGGCTTAATATCTTCCTTTTACTGTGGCACCCAAAACTACACACAATATTCAAGATGTGGCTGCCCCGGTGCAGAGCAGAGTGGGACAATCCCCTCCCTCAATCGGCTGGCGATGCTTTGCCTGATGCCCCCCAGGACTTGGTTGGCCCTTCCTGCCTTGCAGGGCACACTGTGACTCATTTTGATGTATACATTTTTATATATGAAAATTGCTTGTAATACATAACTCTATGAATGTTGGTGCTTCCAAGTGGCTCCACTTGGAACAAATGTGAAAGATTACTTTAAGGGTATGCACTCCATCCTCTCGACATCCACCCTTCAGATACTCATATACACTGATAAAATCTCCTCTCAGTTTTCTCAAGGATGAACAGGTCCAACTCTCTCAGCCTATCGTCAAAAGAGAGATGCTCCAGTTCCCTACTTATCTTTCTTGCCCTCCACTGGATTCACTCCAGGATCTCCATGACTCTTGTACTGAGGAAACCAGAACTGGACATCGCACGCCAGATGTGGCCTCACCAGGGCTGAGCAGAGAGGCAGGATCACCTCCCTTGACTTGCTGGTAATGTTTTTCCTAATGCACCACTGGATAACACTGGTCTTGGCCACAAGGGCACACTACTGGCTCATGGACAGCTTGTTTTCCACCAGGACCCCATGTTCTTCTCTGCAGAGCTGCTTTCCAGCAGGTCACTCCCCAAACTGTACTGGAGGTTATTCTTCCCCAAGGGAAGGACCCTGCATTTGGCTTTGTTGAATTTCAGACAGCTCCTCTCTGCCCATCCCTCTGACCTGCCAAGGTCCTTTTGAAGGGTAACACAGAACTCGGGGGTATCGGACACTCCTCCGAGCTTTGTGTCATCAACTAACTTCATCAAAATCACTGATAGATAAGTTAACAATTCTGGTCCCAGTATTGACCTTTAGGTGACACCACTGCCACACAGCCATTTCTCAATCCACCTCATTGGCAATCGTCCAACTCCCACTTCCAGAACTTGCCTAGGAGTAACAACAGTTACTTACTAAGAGTAATTACACTGAACTTAGAATTCCTGAATCTTTCAGTACTTTTTTAGAGCAAAGAAAGTAATTACGTCATGACACATAAAACCCACATGCCACTTTTAAATTTTTATTTCTTAGTTCACTTCTTTGTTCAAAATAATATCCTATTAACAAAATCTGACTTGCAAATATGTAGTTGAGTCTATTTAATTGTCTTACATGATTGCAAACTAAATGGAAAGACATTTTTCTTTCTCTCATAAGGCTACTTCAAGAAATAAATTGGGAGGAGGCTGTAAAATCCTTATTTGGCAAAAATGTCTGCTTAAAATATAATATGTACACATACAGATCACACTTTAAGGAGTCATGACTAAATACTTCAGGTGCAAAAAAATGTAAATGAACAGTTTGCCTCTGATTCATTTTGTGGGCCAGAAACATAGACACTTTCTGCAAAAACCTTCATCTACACAGAGGCAGAAAGGGCCAAGCTCACTTCTGAAAAGCTTGAATTGATTCCCTCTACAGTATGGGACTAATACTCTGATTCTTTTGAATGAGAAAAACTTACAACTGTGCTTATTTCATAGTTCTGCTGACTTTAATGGTGTTCTTATAAGTTGACAACAACTGAAGATAATTTTGAAGTGTATCTAATAAAAAAAAAAAGACATGCAATTCTTAATATATGCCTATAATCTAGTCTTGCACACAGAATTATGGTTTATTGCAGTCTGAAAAATTCAAGAGGATTCTGATTTTGGAATGTTACCATGGAATTCCTAGCTCAGATCAGTTCTCATGTGGTTCTGACATTCTAATACAGCAGTATATTTCTCAGATTTAAACTGGAAAAATAGCCTGTGTAATTTGAAATCAGGAAATCCACCTGGATATCCAAAACCAACTATTTTTGAATGATCATTTCAAAAGGATAATTTCAATTCTGTATGTTGGCAAGGTCTGCTGGACACATGAGGACCTAGCAATGGTTTAGACCACATATTCTTTGTTAAATGGTATAGTATTAGTATATATGAATAATTATTTTATTATGTAATGTTATGGAATGCTTATTACCAGGAAAAGAGGTTCCTACTGGCTGTGAGGGTACTTCTGAGGATGCAAAAACTGCAGCTAGGGCAAAATAAAGGAATGCAAAAGTGGTTGAAATACTTCATCCAGTAATCTCCTGGAGTTTTAGGAATGAAATAAAGAATAACCAAATTTAGAGTTATCATTTTCTTCTGCTAGTTAATTCAGTATTCTTTTTAGTACTGTGCTGGTGCAGTTATCTTTTGTGTACGTACAGGTTGCTTAACTGATGGCTAACAAAGACATCAAAATAGGAATAACCAAGTTCACAGAATGAAAAGTTACTTACAGTAGAATAGGTGATAACATTACTTAGAAGGACAATCTTGTAACCCAATAGTGTGTTAAGCATATAATGTAAAAACAATAGTCAAAAATTTCCAGAAGTATTTTTTTTAATACCAGAGAAGTCACTATTTGTACAGCTTTTAGCAGATGTCACTATTTATTTACTTAGACATAACATCATAGTAAGATTTGTTTTCAAACCTTTCGAGTATGTGAAACCTATATGCCATCAGAAATATCAATTCTTGACCCCTCCTTGGTAAGATTTTAAAGAACTTTGGGCTGATAGAACTTTTCATTGTCCTTACTTTCAAAACTAATGCACTGAAAACTCCAGTACAAAGTATAAGATCAGCAAATTTCCCTCACAGAAATCACTTTCTTCCAGGGTTGCTTTTGCTTATTCCTTATTACAGATACTGATGAAGAAAATGGCATCTACATCCGATACCGTACTGATGGAAGGCTGTTCAACCTCAGGAGACTGAAGGCCCACACCAAGACCCTCAATCACCTTGTCCGGGAGCTGCTTTTTGCTGATGATGCCGCCCTTGCTGCTCACACAGAAGCAGCTCTGCAGCGCTTAACATCCTGCTTTGCAGAGGCTGCTGAGCTTTTTGGGCTGGAAGTCAGCTTGAAGAAGACAGAAGTTCTCTTCCAACCTGCACCTCAGGAAGCCTTCCATCACCCCCACATCACCATAGGTGAATCAGAACTCAAGTCAGTCCAGCAGTTCACCTATCTGGGAAGCATCATTTCCTCAGATGGTAAGATTGACCAAGAGATAGACAACAGGTTAGCAAAGGCCTACAGTGCCTTTGGAAGACTCTATAAAAGAGTCTGGCACAATAAACACTTGAAGAAAAGTACCAAGATTAGTGTCTATAAAGCCATTGTGCTGTCCACTCTTTTATATGGGTCTGAATCGTGGGTCATCTACCGCCGCCATCTGCGTCTCCTCGAACGCTTCCATCAGCGCTGCCTCCGCACTATCCTGAACATCCACTGGTCTGATTACGTGACCAATGTGTCTGTCCTTGAACAGGCAGCAGTCACNTGGAGGAGAAAAGACAACGCAGGAAGAACCGTGCCTCACCAACACCGCCTATGGAGACTTTCTGCTGTGCCTTTTGCAACCGGATTTGCCTATCTCGCATCGGCCTCTTTAGCCATCAGCGCGCTTGCAGCAAGCGTGGGTAGAGCCCTTCCCAAATCTTCGTTCGAGAAGCCTGGCCATGATGATGATTACAGATACATAGGTGCTTCAGAGTAAATAGAAAACACTGAAACTTTAGAGAGTTTAATAGTTATCTTCTCATGGTAATCATTCTATTTACCTCACATTATAGTTAATTAGCAGGTATACAAAAGCAAGTTGTGTTTCATGCTTGGCCAGCTAAACTCTGAAGTACAGAGAGCTGGAGAATTAAAAATGACAATAGCGCCAGCGAATAGTGTTGATGGACTTCCATAAAAGTTTGATAAACATCTTGAATTGCAATACTCAAGTGTTAACCTGGCCAAACCTCAAAGATTTTCCCCAAGGAGAACTGCACATAGGTACCTGCTCTGTTGCTTTCTCCTGGTACTTAAAGATGCCAGGATTTGTTGGAGAACTGACCTAAGTACTGACATGTCCCAAATTACTTTTCCCTATCTGACTCCGGAAACCAGCAGGATTATGACAGGATGTTCAAAATTATTCAGACATTGGCAGAAGTGTGTGTGAGATACCCTTCCCCTGCCACTCATGCAAAGTGTAAATCCAAAAAACTAGAACGGGCAATTTATAAATTATGAAATTATGAAAACATTGTGGCATAATTGGAAGTGCTGAGCAACCCAAACTACAGGTGTGACAGCAGGCTCTCCCTGTGAACTGCACCTAAAACACCAAAACCTAAAAAAACAAAACAAAACAAAAAAAAAACTAGTCTCCAAATTTAAAAAAAATATTTCAAGGGCCTTTGTTGACAGTGTTTGTGTGAGCAGAGGAGTCATGAGCTNAGTCTCCAAATTTAAAAAAAATATTTCAAGGGCCTTTGTTGACAGTGTTTGTGTGAGCAGAGGAGTCATGAGCTGGTGCAAATAGGACTGTCCTGAATCAGAGGGAATGTCTGTCAGAGGCAACAGCACGCCAAAGGGTTCCTCCACCACAGAAAAGTGTTGGAGGAACAGATTTACAATATGCAGAGCATATTAATGTGGTAATTAAGGAGATATACTAACTAAAAAAAAAACACCTGATAAGCACGTTTTGGAGACTAGTATGAGATGAAGAAACAAGGAATAATAAAATAAAAATTAAAACAGACAATCTCAAGAAAATTATCTTAACATAGAGATATTAGCTTGTGGAATAGTCTGCTCAACAGAGGGACTGAAGTTGCATTGTCTGAAAGCTAAGCAATAAACCTAAATACAGAGATTAGATAAGGTTAGACATTGAGCACTCTGCCATTGACACAAAAAGAGCAGATGAACTAGCACGTCTTCAGCCTTTTGGCTTTTTTGAGGTTGGTATTCATAGACCACCATACTCTATTTCTTAATAATTATATAAAGTAGATTTTAAAGATTCCACATGCCCTTGATCTGGGGAAGAGACTCTGGTAATTATTGATGGAATGTCAGAGTACAACTTTGGCAGAGTAATACAACCCTAATGATAAATGTGAATAAATAAAATTAAAATAATTCAAAAAAACCAAACCACAATGCCCCATGGAATTACCTTAGGTAAGGTTTACCATTACCCTATTTACTCATTGCTATAGTATACAGGCAATAGCTGGAAACAGACGAATGTGAGTATTAAAGCACCCAGCAATGCAGTGAGCAAGTTTCAGGTGTTTCATTGCCTGGAGAAATTTATAGCCCCAAGCAAGGTACTCACACTCTCTCCACATACAAAAAACACAATTCCAGCATAAGCCAGAAAAAACTTGTCAAACCAAAAGTAAGTTATAGGTGAGAGAAAGATTACATCTGCATTACCCGAATAACTTGAGTCCCTAATGATAGATGACAAGGAGATTCCTTATTTCATCTGGATCACATCTGTAAATCTTCTCCTTTCTCACAAAAGGGAGACAAAATTGCTGGTGAACTTTTTACCCAAGAAAAAACTATGGATGGCAACATTTTTGGTGCAATGAATATCTAATTACTATAAGGAAAATCACCCATCTATGAAAGATATGATTGAAAAACCCCAAGAGCAATCATTTCATCTCCCATTAAGTAAGTCATCCTAGTAGAAGATGAGACTCCATGTACCTCTGAGCAGAGGAATAAATTATCATTTGAGCAGGATTTGAGTAATTTAACTACTACTCTATGCAAATATGGAATGGCACCATTTTATTTTGTTTAAAAAAAATAAATTAAAATTAGCCAATTAGACCGTACTCCTGAAACAGGGAGAGGAATGCCTAGCTTGCAGCCATACATGGGGGTCTATGATTAGAGACAGCAGTCCCACCCTGTGAGGGTAGAAGCGTCTTTGAACCCTGCAACCGGAATAACACTGATGTGCCTTGGGAATTATCCTGACAGAAGCACAGGTACCAGGGAACTTGTGGGACCTCCACACATGCACCAGATAAGCAGGTGCTCTGCAAATCTCATCTTTGGATTTTGGAGCTCATACCTCTCTAATAGCATAATGATGCTCCAGCATGGAAATGTCCAGAGTGAACTGCAGGCTTGGTGTAAACACAGGACATACGTATCTTGAGCTCACTGTGTTCATGGCTGCCATCATGACTACACTGACTCTAGAGAAACACAGGGTCACAGCCTGACCTCCCTTTCCAAAACAAACACATCTGCTTAGGGCAACATGGTTACTGTTTCATGCAAACATGTCTCATGCAAATGGCTTAATCACATCATATTCAGTAAAGGCAAGCTTTTATTTATGCCATTAGGGTCTTTTCCTTCTTCAGATGTGCATACATGTATACACATACCTTTCCCAATGTACCAGTCATTAATTAAAGAAAAGGAGGGGAAAAAAACCAGAAAGGGTTACAGGACCACCACACATCCTGTTTCAACTCACTAAACCAAGGAAAGATGAAACTTGGTCCTATGTAGGCCCCTAAACCAATAAAAGCTTGATGCAGAGACTTGTCCATATATAACTTTTCCTTAAGGTAAGCCTTGCAGAAATTCCAATGGGGCTTTGAATGTGTTTCTGTTTCAGAAGAAAATGACGAAATATGCTACCGAAGACAGAATAAACAAAAAAAGGGCTGGTAAAAAACTGTAAAAAGTAGAATACATCCCTTCCATGTTCTGCTCCTTTTCTAGGGCACAGCTTTTCCTTCAGTCTTGTTCTCAACCCAGGAGCCTTTCGCTGGCCGCCTGCATGGTACCAATCCCAGTGTTGAGCCAGGTCCCTTGGAAATGTCCTTCCACTGTCACCAAGCCACAGCTCTACACCTGAGTCCTGTGGTGACCTCCCTCTTGTGACCAATGGTGTGGTCCCTCTGACAGCCAGAAACATCCCTACCTGCAAATGGGCACTGCCTTCTAGGGGAGATATAATCTGTCTGATGCACAAAATAACTGCAGCAGCCAAGAAAGGCAACTGGCAGACTTTCTCCCTCCTTTAATAGCTCAGCTCTACAAAGGAATGTATGTTGAACAAGGTGAAGGTAAAATCAGCTAAAAAAAACAACCATATACCTCTGTCACAGTTTTCAAAACCTCATCACACTGGTTCAGTACAATTGTACTGAATTACCAGGATCCCACATATCAAAGGGAAGATACAGACAATTAGATGGAATTAACAATCTCTAATAGCATGTTTTGCAACCCAGGAATATTTTCAGATAGCCTATAGAAGAAGTTGTGTGCTGAACTTTAAATTCCTTAACTACCATAATACAGTCTATAACCAAGTGGTAATTTGCAAATTATCCTCTTTGTTTGATTGAACAACTGTAGCTGTACAGCCCTTTTACATAGCAGCATATTTACATTTATTATGGTTTGCTGATCCAACGCTACCTTTAAATAGCCACTTTTTCAAGTATTCTTAATTCTCAATTCATCCAACCCAGTTTTCTTTCTGAATCCACAGAGATATTCTTTACTCAGTTTTCATATAGTTAAAAACAAAAAAAAAAAAAACAAAAAACAAACAAACAAAAAAAAACAAACCCTGACTTAAATTTGTCCAAGTCTCAATCTTTAAATTTATTAAAGCTGCAGCCATATTGCACTTTACCAGATACGTATTCTACAGAAAACATTTCTTACTGTTTCACTTCACAATTCAGAATCTGCATAATGACACTTAAATATCAACATAATTCCTTGAGAGTCTCATCTAGTCCTAATAAATTAGCACAAGAAGTCAGAGACATTTCTGATAAACAATGCACACCAAAAGTCATTGCTGAGAAGAACAATTAATTTGGATTCCTACTTGCAGGCATTTTTCTTTCCCATTTTTCTGCAGCCCCTTGCATGTATTTTTCTCCAATCAAATACAAATAGCTGCTTCTTCATACCTGTATGTTTTGTAAAAGAGACATCTCTTCAGGGGGACCTTAATCACATGTTCCTGAAGGCCCACAAAAAGAACACTCTGGCTGTGCAGGATCTGAAGGCTCCTGATGGGCTCTCGCTGACTTTTCGGCAGGAGTTCAATTTCCTCGAGCAGGCAGCTGCTTGAAGTCTGGTTCATCGGGGCAAGTACTTTCTTAATAGTGCCATAGTCTGACAAGGAAAGAGGAAAATGAGTTACTAAAATTCACACTAGCAATTCTACCTACTCAGTGTCATTCAGTGAACAAATCTTTGTCCCATGCATGTTTTTTTTAATGAAGCATCAGAAAGTGGGAGTATTTTGACTGATGTTTCCTGTATTGATTATAGTACAGTGAAAGGAACCAAGAAATCTTTTAAGCCCCTTTTCAGGTGATGCAATACAGTTAAAAAAAATTTTAGTGTAGAACAGCCCACACCAGTAGTAGCTTTCAAAGTCTGGCTATTAAAAACACATCTTGATGGCAACGGTTACTGATTTCAGGTTACTGGATTTTACTACACTTTACTAAATTTCAAGCAGTTTAAAAAGCAATAAAAACCTGCAAAAAATGTCCAAAATTTTGTTTAATATTCTTTGTGTTAAAAACTATGGCATTTAGATATGTACCACATTCACTTAATAAAGCACATATATATGAACATATGCAGGCCTTAATTGATTCTAGGTGATCATAGCAATGAAATGAGGCTGCATCACTTCTTCATACTTATCTGGACTTCGATCCCTGAAAAATCATAGTTTTTAGCATTTGCTCTTCACTTCTGTTCTTATTGTGATTTCAAAGGAAAGACAGTTATGCATTGCAAACCAGTGTCAGAATATATGATGAGATTTATGATTCACCTATGCACAGTTTTTAAATAATTTAAAAATATCAAAGTACATTTTTTTCTGAACACAAAAGATCACATTCTCACATTGATAAATATTTCAGGTAGCTGTCTGACCAAAACAGCATTATGCATGCTTCTATGTGCCAGCAATAGTAAATGTTAAAGATCCAACAAAGACTGTGCAAACACACACTCAAATGAGCTCTTAGTCACGAGAAGTCTTAAAAGACTTCTCTTATGAGTTGGTAATAATTGCAAGAGAAATGTTTGGGAAGCCTTGTTCTGCAGCCCAGAAAACAGTGGTTTTGCCATCACTAACACAAGGCCAGAGGCTTGGTTTGGAACCAGCAGTGCAGGCTTTCAGGATGTCTGGCCCTGTCTTGATGAGAGCTGGTTTTATACATGGCAGCAAATGCCTGGCAGCCACATGCCACTACATTGGCTTCATCCTGGGGAGCATCCGAGGCCAGGGGGCTAGGCCAGCTTTAGAATAGTAAGATGTCTTAAGCAGATGAAAGAATGTGGTCAGTGCAGAGGAAAGGGGCAGTTGATACAAGACACAGAACCTACAGCTACATTCTAGAGATGTTTGTAACTGAACTTGAATAGGATACACCTAAGCAAGAAATACACTGCTTTGTATATTATAATATGTGAAAACAGACTCCGATAATCTCAACAATTTGGCAGCATAATAATCAGGGGGGTTAATAGATGGAAATTTGGGAGGATACATTTTAAAAAGTAGCTGAAATAAATATAAATTATGTATGTTTTCAAGGGGTCTAATCTGAAATAGACTTGGAAAAATTATATTAATTTTTAATTATGTTAAATAATTACTTTAATTTTGCCCATTATACCCAGGTTTTCCATATTATTTGTTGTATAGAAATTATTTTTGCAGTTGGGAGATAAAAGCATTCAGACAGTATTAAGACTGTTGAAATTAAAGAATGCTAAATATCTTGTAAATATTGTCCATATGTGCATATAAACAGTATCTACATTTATCATGTAACGTTTTTATTAAACGCCATAGAAACAAAAAAAATAGGATATTAAAGTCATCTTCAAGGCAGAGGTCTTTCAGAATAAAAAATACCAAACATAAAACTGATTTTTGTATATGTAATAGTACAGAATATATAACAGTAGAAAAACCAAGAAAGTGCAAGGTGATTGACAAACATTCTGCCACTGTGAAAAAATGTATAATCAGTATTTGCTTTCCTCCAACACAGGAACTGAAAAGAGCCCTACCAAGAAGCAGAATGTGCATTTGGCTAACAGCAGAAAATTATTCCAATGACAGAAAGTATTAGGTTGCATAAGGGCTTAAGTGCACTCAACACAGAAGAAAAAAAAGACACAGGAAAAGCTAATGCAGCAGCTGGTTGAGCCTAAAAGGAAAAGCCCAGAACTTAGGATTTAACAATCAGTGTAACATCAAAAAAGATACATATGGTACACAGAATATGATGGGATTTAAAATCTACTCTCTATTTTGCCCTTCCTAAAACTAACTTTAAAATTAGTTAAATCATCAGTAGAATATGGATAATTAAAGCCTTTGCTATAATCTTTTTTTCCCATATGGGGGTGGGGTATGATTTGGTTTAAAGCAAGGGTATATTTAAAAGAGAAGATAAAATAACCAAGCTCTGTCACTTAATTTATCTTTTAGCTCCAGGTTTCTGAGATATCTATTGATACTTGAAACACAAGAATACAGCCTAACGGGCACGTGAAAGACAGAGCTTAAACTTTTCTTTAAAAATTCTACAATGATACAGAAAACAAAAATACTAAAGTTTAATTTTAAAATTCCCACCTTAATTTACAATTTTACTTTAAATAGTTTTCTGGTTTTTAGATGTATATTCATTAATTCTTTAGGGAAAAAGTGAACCTCAAAATTAATAAGGAATTGTGATGTTTTATCAAGACATAGATTTTAATTCTTCTAAATTTTCTATTTTTATTTTCAAAGCTGTTTTGCATGTTTGTCCCTCCATTTGAAACTAAACCACTGTTTGAACAACCTGGTCAGTGTGATTGTTAATTTATTCTGTTTCTCTACTTTTAATATATTTTCATGGTGTAAAAAAATATATAGATAAGATTTTTCTACAAGTTTCAGACAAAAATGGAGGTTAAAAATCTAAATATGTTCTGTTTTGCAGGCTTAATAGAGAAGAAAATATGATAAGCTTATGAAGGATTTCAACAATAAACCACTGTGATTGCCTTGCTGTTAACAGGTCATTATACGCATGATGATAACAAGACAATGGTGGATATTAAGGGAAATACAGATATAAAGTACATTTATTAGATAAAAAGGCAATTATGTAATTGTATAACAAAAGCTTCTACGAAATATTGAAGCTGGAAATAGAGAAAAGAATTTTGTTTCATTTCCTCAGGCAATATTGTGACTTGTTCTGCCCTGTTGATACGGAGACTTAATTGTAAACACCAAAAAGGTTAGATGAGACCCTGGTTATTCTCTGTGCCATCACTTACAGGAAACTGAAAAGCTTAAGCTCTCTCTTACCCAAGGATCTTAGTTCTCCTTACTCCATTGGAGGACACTTGGAGAAAAAAGTATGCCAGCAACCTGGAAAACTCACTAATCATTGCTCAGGGACATTTAATTAAATTTCAGTATATTAAATTAACTGAAGCAACAGTAATCCATGCAGCAAACT
>VWZG01009042.1:4301-18904 GCA_013396735.1 Grallaria varia
TTAACAAGAAGTAAATAAAAACTTTTCTGTCATCTCTTTCACCCTTCCCTCTGCTCCTTGAAAATTCATATTCATGAAATGTTTACTTCCAGTGCCTAGAGTCTGTGGTGGATATTGATGCTTGAAAGATTGGACAGACAGTGGAAGAATCAAGAGTTAAAAAAGAATAAGGAAAGAATAATAGACTGTCAAACAGAGGCTGAATGGACAAGTCCTTTCAGAAATTATTTTCACTAAGCAAACATTGAGGCACTGTTTTGTGTTCCAGATTGATTTAGATTAGAAGTCAAGGTGGGTCTGAGTTAGCTACAGGTTAATAGCTAATAGCAAGTATCCATATTCACTGTGGTGGTAGGAACAAGAGGAAACATCAGAATCCAGAGGAAGCCACTTGAAAGTATCTTGTGTATGCCATTGACCTCTGTGTAATAGTAAGTGGAGAATCCACAGTAACATATTTAGATATCAAATAATCACATTCAGTTACTGTTTACGATACAAGAGTCAGTTGTGAACTTACTCTGCTGCCTGCAAAGAGTCTGACAGCTTTTGCACTTCTTATCTAGCCCTCTGTTCCTGACTTGCAATGTGAGGATTTAAAGATGGAAAAGATACTGCTTGGATCATCTAATTTGTCTGCACTCATTACAATTTTCTTTCTCTGCCTCTAAAAGCACTGAGTCTAAAAAAGTTTTAAAAAGGGAATTTTTTAAGCACTGAGGCTTATCTAGGAGACTAAAGGAGACTAAAGCAACATTCCTTAGTAATTGTAAGCCCTCAGTTCTGCATTCTTTCCTTTAACCAGTAGACCTCATTCCTGCTCAGCTGAGCAATTAATGAATATACAGTTTTATTTTTCAACAGAGGAGCTTCATCTATTACCTTTTTAGGTATTTATATAATTATTTTCTATAAATTATAATTTATTTTTATATATGAATTGTAAATAAATATTGAAAAATTTCTATATAAATGGAAGTTTAAATATAAATCTGAAGTTATATCTTAATAGTAATGTTGGATTTTTTTTTTAGATAGCTAGACTAAAATTAGTGTTTTTTCACTTCTTATACTTTAAGCAGAGCGTCTGGTATTTTGAGTGTGAGTTTGAATATTCTGAAAGGTTATGGTTGAGATATATTGCTGAACAGTTTTTTCTTTATTTCTACTGTCCAGGCTTTCAGCAATGACTCCTGAAAGGTAGTTTATGCTTTCTTGGTCTGTTGTCTTCTAAAAAATGCCAAGGAAGGAAGGGAAGGAAAGGAAGGCAGGCAGGCAGGAAGGCACACACAAATTTTAGTATTGTGGAGCACTTCACACTAGATCCAAACAGTAAATGTGAAAATTAAGAAGTATAGAGTGCTTCAAATATTGCACTTTTCATGGAGACATCACTGGTCAATTCAGGAGCTTTTGTCTGTATGGTTGCACAGCATGTATAAATCCAGCTTAGGCTGCTTCTTGCCTTTTTTTATCCATTCAGTTAATGAGACAGGTGATGGAAATTAGCTTGTCTTGGCTATGTTAAATCCTGCCTTGACTAAAGGGAACCTAGTAGAATCAGAAGTTGGAGAGCGGAAGGAAGAGAGATTTAAAGTGAACTTAGAGAATGAGGTTTATTTTAAAGTCTGCCTTAAAGGACAAGTGTTAGTAATTTTCAACAATAAAGATTTTCATACTTTATGCATACATTCCTAAACCTTGTACCTAGTAACATAAACTTTTAAGCTTGGTACAAAAGATACTTAATCTGTGTGGTTATAGTAATTTTTATTATGTTTATCATATTTATGAATTTCAATGATAATAAAGTTTAAATGGCTAACTGAATGACAAGGATTTAAAAGTTTCTACTACACTTGAAAAAAATCTTTTAATAACCTCACACAGATAGTTAAAACTATAAAACCTTTTTGATACAAACTTGCTTGAGAAACAATGCTTTTACAAAGTCCGTGAAGTCACTTTGCTCCTCTTCCCCCTGGAGAATGATGAATGAAAAGTCCCTTTGAATTCTGTTCTTTTGTATTCCTTATCACCAATCAACAAATGAAGGCAATCTAAATTAACTATTCATGAACAGCTATTCCAGAAGAGGTATTCCTGAACAAACGCATGGGAAAACATTTCTTATTCTAGAACAGCTGTACTTCATTTTGACTTGAAGTAATCTGTCTTTGATCTAAACAGGAACAAATCACTCATGCTGAAATGAAGCCTATGGCTTGGACTGTTGGAAAATCATTATTGAGCTTATAACGTAATAGGAAACATCTTTAAACATAAACACGCCAATATTGCAATAGCTGTAGGTAGTGTATTAGCCCAATAGCAAATAGATTCAAAGCAGTGGAAAGGTTCAAAGGTGTAGAGTGGTTATAGCATACAGTTTCTAATCAGTGTAAATGAGTTTAAACTGTGGTGTAGAAATAGTAGTCAAAATGTAAAAGAAAGGACAAAGAACGAAGTTCAATATCTAAAAGCAGGACATTCCATTTGACAAACTTTACCAGACCCTAAACCCAGTGAGACCAATGAACCTCTGTATAAGGAATACCAAAGTCATGTTGTTTGTCATACAACATTAGTTGAGAATTTATTGAACCTACCACAAGACTCCTTTCCTAGTCTGGCTTTTTAAAATAGTCATTTCAAACAACCAAGCTGTTATTCTCTGTGTTCACATTCATTCCATAATGGATAACTTCTTAAGTCACCTGTATACTTGCAGATCAATGATCTCTTTTTCTCCAAAATATATGAAACAGTATGAGACTTACACTATTGATACTTTTAAGAGAAACCACACTATTGATACTTTTAAGAGAAACCACACTATTGATGCTTTTAAGAAAAACCCTTCTAAATATTTGAACCAGAGAAATATAAGGACTTTGCATATTCTACGGTGTTAAAAGTCAAATAGATGCCTTACTAATTTCTAAATTTCCTTTCACATTAGCTGTTTTTGTGACTAATCTATGTCCAGGTAGCAACAGAAAGTCTGCAAAGTTGAGATTATTTTCTTGAAAATAAAAAAAAATAGTAAAGAAAAGCCTTGCTTTTAGAAAACAAAATTGCTCTTATTTACATAATCATACTTGTAGATAGTCAGTTATTACTTCTTTCTAACTGTGGAGCTACATTATGTCTTGGTAATACAAATACTGATTTTCTTGATTCAGAAGTCCTCTGATTGCAACTACCAAAGCCTGTCTGTGTAATCTCAAGATCTGACATCACTTCATCTGGCCCTGCAATTTCATACACCTCTCAAAATATAGCTTGGAACCTTCTAAATTACTTGACCTTTATTATTGTTTATTTTAAAGCATCAAAACTGTACCTGATTAAAATGATCTGTAAAGAAAGAGGTTTGTGGTTTTTTTTTTTTTTTGGACCCCTCCCTGTTATATCTTCACTTCTAAACATATAAATATATTGTAAGAGATAATAGCCCCAGGGCAGAACAACAC
The DNA here is from genome assembly GCA_013396735.1 of Grallaria varia. Taxonomy (NCBI): domain Eukaryota; kingdom Metazoa; phylum Chordata; class Aves; order Passeriformes; family Formicariidae; genus Grallaria; species Grallaria varia. The sequence continues at coordinate 7,778 of VWZG01009042.1, forward strand.
TGAAAAAATCTATGCTTATCAAACTACAGTAAAACTAGGAAAATTAACTACTGTTTACATAAAATAAATTTGATTAAGAGATTTGATATGGTCCATTTTGTTTAGAGAAAACAGTTACTGAAACATAAATTAGGTTAAGCTGAAAACCAATGAAAACAAAGACAAAAAGAGTTTAAACACAATTTAAAACAAGAGAGATTTCTTAAAAACTAAATCTCATAAAAATTTCAGGAAATTAAGTCTTACATTTGAAATTTATGAAGTCTTTATAGAGCTTTAGTAATCTGAAGGTTTGGACCATTCATCAATAACTATGCTTTTTGTCCTTTCTGAAGTTTACTCACTGACTATATGGTCACTTTTTTTTTCAGTGAACTGTGTGCTAGATGGAATTTTCAAAGAAATAATAAATCCTTGATGGTTGTGATGGAAGAATGGGGTAATTAAAGTCATTATATTGAACAGTAGGTGCAATTTTCAATGAGAACCATCTACTTTTGTCCCTCAGATCCACCACTCACTAGTACCTCTCAGAGTCCATAGATGGAACACAAACAACAGCTTGTGTGAAAGATACTGTTTGTTCTATAAGAGTGCCACTGCTATTGAATTAGAGCTTATTACCCCAGGCAGCAATGCATTTGATTAAGGACTTGAAAACTTTATTATAGTAAACATAAAAGTTTGGGTTGTTCCTCCAACTAGTTCTTTTGTGCGACTTTAAAACCATTATGGTCTTTTTGCCCAAATCCTTTATGTAAGCACACTAGTTTCACTAATGGAGTTGCCTTTTGTTTGCTGGTGGGTTTTTGGGGGTTTTGTTTGCTTGCTCATTCATTTTTTGTTGTTGTTCTAATTATTTATTTTTTTCCTTTGCTTTCAACAATTCCTGATTATGGATGAGCTTTTGTGCAAAATCATGCTGGAATAATTTTTTTTTTCCAAGGATAGCAGCCCAGTTAGAGAAAAATCAATCAATACAGATTATACAGCAAAATCCTTTTTAGTTTAGTTTAGTAGTAAACAGAGTTATTATTAGAGAGGAGAAATTTGATTGAATAGTTCATCTTCCATAATAGGAAAAAAATGAAATAGTTCAGCCTCCTCAAAATTACATAAATTTGTAAAAAGTAGCTAGGACGAATCTCTACACACAACTATTTGAAATGGTTTATGGGCAAAATTAAATAACCTGTGTGGATGCAACAACAGACTTTTGCCTAAAAACTCAGAATTAGAAAAGCCTGTATAGTTCAGAGCATGTCAACCATGTCTTCAAGGCTACACAGTGTCAGAGGAAAGCCGTCTTGCTCCTCTTTAGGAAGACTGAGTATGTTGCAAAAGACAGTACAACCCAGGATGTAGATCTCCATTCAGACTCACATTCAGGAATGTGAGGGACATGTTTCTAGTTGCTCTTCCACCACAGTAGGAGAGGGATAATAATTGCAGTCATCTCTCTGGCTTATTCATCTCTGACATACAGTAAATTCTGCGGAAGTTCTGAGGTGTTGCTGACTTACAAGTCAAAGGAAAAAAAAAAGAAAATTCAGTAATTTCATTCCATTTCAGTAAGTTCCCTTATGCAATTTTTATTAATTTTATTTTTGCAGTGCTTTTCTTGCTTTAAATGAAGAAAACTTAAGTCACAAAAGCAAAGAAAGAGTCTGAACTTACATTTGTTTCCTATTTCATTCAAGATTCCCAGCTATCATGTCATTGTTGACACTTAATTTCTAGGAATAATTCAGAGTAAATCTGAATTATTATCAGGTTACAACACATCTTCATGCACAAGACACAATCTGCAATTTGTGCTCTTGGTCTCTGCGCATAGGTAGCAGATTACTCATGAGATCTTGAAAATGTTGTGCAGCATCAGGAAACCAAAAGAAAAAAAAAGTTTACAACTGAAGCTCATTGGAAATGCAACGTTACTGGTGTTTCACAGTATGGTGACCAATAGGAAAGGGATTTTGTGTCAACCTAATTAGACAATAGAGTAACTACAAATCTATGCTTAGACATATAGTTCTGACTAAAAAAGAAAGTAAAGCACGACATTGTTCAACCTTTTCATATTTATCTGTAAATTATTAACGAACTGAGAAGACATAGGTCTTTTTAAGCAGTATAGATAGAATTTAAAGAGTTCTTTAGAAATAATTTTCCTCATCATTTGTAAATATAAAAAAGGCATTTGACTGAATGAGTGATATTTAAGTTTCTGAGCAACTGTGAGAGACCAGATTCGTTTCCCACTAGACTGTTTAAATACTGTGTCAGATCAACCATCTTGTCTGCGTGTGTGTCGGTGGAGGGGCCATGGCTGGGCCTGCAGCCTCATGGCACTGTTGGGAGGCACATGGTCTGCAGCCAACACGGCAGCCTGGAGCACACAGGGCCATACAGGGAGCTGTGCGGCTGGACGGACGATTTAAAAAAGGCTTACCCAGTAGCCCACCCACACCAGTGATGGACAACAGCACCCCTCACTTTGGCTAGGAAGGCACTGAGTGGTCAGTGAACCAGATGTCCTGCCTGGGTGGCGTGGCCATGGTAGACAAACTATACAAATAGAGGTGCAGAGAGGGTCTATCTGATCCTGCCTTATCTCCTGGAAGCTGCCATCATGTGACCTCTTGGCAATAACTATTTTTCTTTCCTTTCTTTCATTCTTTACTCCTTCCCTCTCTCTCTTCTCTTTTTCTTCCTTTACAGTTTTCTTCCTCTTGTGGATAACTTAAAACCAATGGGTTGTATTTTACTGAATTTGGGGGTGTTGTGCACTGGGTACTTTTGAGGAATGATTCTTCTTGGTTGTTTCTTACTTCTGTAAAACCTTTTGCTAAAATGCTTATCTTCTCACTAAATTAAAAGAAGTTCTCTTGAGAAAAATGTGTAACTTTTTCTCTTTACAAGATTCAAGGTGTCAAAAACCACTGGCTCTGCAAGAGTTTGGTTGAGTGAAAACGCCCAATAAAGCTTGAGGCTTTGGGACCGGTGCTTTACAACATTAGGCAGATGAGGATGTGTAAAACAACATAGAGATATACACATGCATTTATAACTATTCTACTAACATTTCTTTTGAAATTTTCTTATGTGTAGATTGGATTTTTCTCTGCCAGTTTTCACTGCTCCCAATCAGTCAGGGTGGGCTCTTTGTTAATTTGAGATTTGGAAATATGTTTCATTTTTAAGGGGAACTAAAAATAAAAAAAAAATCAAAATAAAAAAAAAATNNNNCATAGAATATCCTGAGCTGGAAGGTACCCACAAGGATCACTAAAGTCCAGCTCCTGGCCCTGAACAGGACAGCTCAAGAATAGTACCATATGCCTGACAGTGCTGTGACAAAGGGCTTTAGAGCTTGCCATGTACACCAGGAATGACACAATAGCCTGTTCTAGACAGATGGAACCTTGTTGAATAAATCAGAATTTTGATGCCTACATATGCCAGGATGATATTGATTTTTTTGTGTACCACTGAATTAATAGACCAGCAAAAATATTAAAGTACTACTATCAGCAGTCATGAGATCTTCTGCACTAAATAAATTTCTGCAATTAATTGTATGAGATATGCAGGGAATCTCCTTAATAAACACTCAAAATTATTATGAAAGACAATATTTACCCCCTTGTACTACTGCTGTGAAACAGCATAATAAATTGGAACAGGTTGCAGTTCACTAGGTGAGGTAGACTGAAAATCCATTAGATTAATTACTTCTCATAAGTATAATTATATTTACAGTATGCTACATTTCTAGATGTCTAATGGGCTTCAAAGAGGTGCAAGGTATAATTAAAAACTTTATCTGTGAAGGCAAATCATTAAGCTTAAAAAGAAAAATTCTTCCAGCCAAGACAGGCAAGAGAAGGCTTCATTTTCCCTAATTTGTAACCTGTGTTATCTAAATGAAGAGCTCACGTTCTGCACACCATAGCTAACACTGAAATTACACCATGGTTTAATGGTGAAAAATATGTTTAAAAAAATCTATAGTCCTTTAAAATGGATACATTCTTAGTGGATCTGAGATGAAGGTGCTATTGTTGTTTATATTGAATAAATATCTGATTCAGCAGTTTCAGCAAACTGAAAATGCAATGTCATGTTATTGAGTTTGCATATATGGGGCAGTCATGAAGAGTAGATAAACTTGCACTGAAGGACAAAATATAAGTTGGATTAATCCTGAAAATTGATTTAAAAGAGCATAAGAATATAAACCAGAGCTAGAAGGGACTTTGAGAGGTCAGCTATGGAAGGAGACTTACTCTGTCTTACGATGGAAGTCTAAAAGTTCATAATATGAATTACATATGCTAAAATCTCTACAATTAGAAGAATGAAATACACACTCACAATGTATTACATTCTAAGAGAAAAAAAGCCATCTCATTAAACCTATTACTCCTTAAGGTGACTGTATGATATATTTTGGATATCTAACATTAAACAAGATGAATCTCAACTCTAAAAATTATATCCCGTCACACTGTTGACAAACTAATTTTTGTCATATATTTGACTAATCTAATAAATCCACTTCACTAAATGAGGTTAGTGTTCAGCTTACTAGATCTGGATCAAGAGAGAAACTTTGTGTACAGTGACACAAGATACTATCAGCTCTACCACTACTTTAATTTCATCATACTTGAGGTGATAGCTTCCCTGAAATCACTGCCTTTTTCCAGAGAAATGGGACAGGAAACAGGAAAGTCTGATTTCTAATGAAGGCAGATAGTTCTAAAAGCCAGTGTAGACTACTGTGCATGAATCTACATGTAAATCATGGGTCCCTGGAGTATTTTCAATCTTCAGGACATAAGTAACTGAACACCTTCCTAGATCTAGAATCCTAGGTCTCATTATGCCAAAACAATCTTTAGTCAACATACTCCATTTCAATGACAGTCACAAGTACAGTGATATTTCTGAATTTAATCTATGTAATATTATATTTTCAGTTGTCCACAACTAAACTTTGGATCTTATTTGGAGACTTTTGAATTTGCATATTTACTATTGTTTTAAAAGAAAGTTTGAGATTAATTATTTATTGAGGAAAAATAATCCAGATTAGAGGAAATTTTTTATTTGTTTGTTGGTTTGTTTGCTATAAAAATAATTAACAGATGACTGTGAAAACCAACAGATTAAGGACCCTCCCCCCCAAAAAAAGAAAAAATCAATTCAAGTAACTTTTATTTTTAAAATTAACAATATTTATTCTCAATACTCCCCCTACTTTTTAAGGAAAATACTATAACATTTTATGTATTTATTTGCATTATAATCAGTCCTTTCTATTGTTTAGAGCTGCTGAGCGTGTTTGATTCTGAAAATAAACTTATCCATTTAACTAGAGACAAAGCAGGCCATTGATGTTGCTCCTTCTCATAAAACTGTCTGTTAGTTAAAGTCTAAATTGACAAGCAATTGACCTCCTTATGTCCCTCTCAGGAAAAATGTGAAAGCTGACTTAACCAGGTTAAGATATGCAATCATATTGATGTGAGGATATGATTTAGCATCTGANTCAAGAATAGTACCATATGCCTGACAGTGCTGTGACAAAGGGCTTTAGAGCTTGCCATGTACACCAGGAATGACACAATAGCCTGTTCTAGACAGGTGGAACCTTGTTGAATAAATCAGAATTTTGATGCCTACATATGCCAGGATGATATTGATTTTTTTGTGTACCACTGAATTAATAGACCAGCAAAAATATTAAAGTACTACTATCAGCAGTCATGAGATCTTCTGCACTAAATAAATTTCTGCAATTAATTGTATGAGATATGCAGGGAATCTCCTTAATAAACACTCAAAATTATTATGAAAGACAATATTTACCCCCTTGTACTACTGCTGTGAAACAGCATAATAAATTGGAACAGGTTGCAGTTCACTAGGTGAGGTAGACTGAAAATCCATTAGATTAATTACTTCTCATAAGTATAATTATATTTACAGTATGCTACATTTCTAGATGTCTAATGGGCTTCAAAGAGGTGCAAGGTATAATTAAAAACTTTATCTGTGAAGGCAAATCATTAAGCTTAAAAAGAAAAATTCTTCCAGCCAAGACAGGCAAGAGAAGGCTTCATTTTCCCTAATTTGTAACCTGTGTTATCTAAATGAAGAGCTCACGTTCTGCACACCATAGCTAACACTGAAATTACACCATGGTTTAACGGTGAAAAATATGTTTAAAAAAATCTATAGTCCTTTAAAATGGATACATTCTTAGTGGATCTGAGATGAAGGTGCTATTGTTGTTTATATTGAATAAATATCTGATTCAGCAGTTTCAGCAAACTGAAAATGCAATGTCATGTTATTGAGTTTGCATATATGGGGCAGTCATGAAGAGTAGATAAACTTGCACTGAAGGACAAAATATAAGTTGGATTAATCCTGAAAATTGATTTAAAAGAGCATAAGAATATAAACCAGAGCTAGAAGGGACTTTGAGAGGTCAGCTATGGAAGGAGACTTACTCTGTCTTACGATGGAAGTCTAAAAGTTCATAATATGAATTACATATGCTAAAATCTCTACAATTAGAAGAATGAAATACACACTCACAATGTATTACATTCTAAGAGAAAAAAAGCCATCTCATTAAACCTATTACTCCTTAAGGTGATTGTATGATATATTTTGGATATCTAACATTAAACAAGATGAATCTCAACTCTAAAAATTATATCCCGTCACACTGTTGACAAACTACTTTTTGTCATATAATTGACTAATCTAATAAATCCACTTCACTAAATGAGGTTAGTGTTCAGCTTACTAGATCTGGATCAAGAGAGAAACTTTGTGTACAGTGACACAAGATACTATCAGCTCTACCACTACTTTAATTTCATCATACTTGAGGTGATAGCTTCCCTGAAATCACTGCCTTTTTCCAGAGAAATGGGACAGGAAACAGGAAAGTCTGATTTCTAATGAAGGCAGATAGTTCTAAAAGCCAGTGTAGACTACTGTGCATGAATCTACATCTAAATCATGGGACCCTGGAGTATTTTCAATCTTCAGGACACAAGTAACTGAACACCTTCCTAGATCTAGAATCCTAGGTCTCATTATGCCAAAACAATCTTTAATCAACATACTCCATTTCAATGACAGTCACAAGTACAGTGATATTTCTGAATTTAATCTATGTAATATTATATTTTCAGTTGTCCACGACTAAACCTTGGATCTTATTTGGAGACTTTTGAATTTGCGTATTTACTATTGTTTTAAAAGAAAGTTTGAGATTAATTATTTATTGAGGAAAAATAATCCAGATTAGAGGAAATTTTTTATTTGTTTGTTGATTTGTTTGCTATAAAAATAATTAACAGATGACTGTGAAAACCAACAGATTAAGGACCCTCCCCCCCAAAAAAAGAAAAAATCAATTCAAGTAACTTTTATTTTTAAAATTAACAATATTTATTCTCAATACTCTCCCTACTTTTTAAGGAAAATACTATAACATTTTATGTATTTATTTGCATTATAATCAGTCCTTTCTATTGTTTAGAGCTGCTGAGCGTGTTTGATTCTGAAAATAAACTTATCCATTTAACTAGAGACAAAGCAGGCCATTGATGTTGCTCCTTCTCATAAAACTGTCTGTTAGTTAAAGTCTAAATTGACAAGCAATTGACCTCCTTATGTCCCTCTCAGGAAAAATGTGAAAGCTGACTTAACCAGGTTAAGATATGCAATCATATTGATGTGAGGATATGATTTAGCATCTGATTGGACATGAACGTCAGATGCATTTAGGATGAGCATCAAAAAATAGAGAATACAAAAAAAAGACCATCTTTCCCATAGAAAATATTTGTTACTCTTATTTAGAGTTTTCTTATGCAACTATATTTTATTTTTTCAGTGTTTTTCTTACTTTTAATGAAGAAAATTTAAGTCACAAAAACAAAGAAAGAGCCTGAACTTACATCTGTGTCCTATTCCCTTCAGAATTCCCAGCTATCATGTCATTGCTGATATTTAATTTCTAGGAATAATTCAGAAAAAAAGATGTCTTGTTTTCAACCATGTACAGAAAAATTAATTAATAGAAGTGTTATGGACCAATCGATATAGAATTAGAACATTAGTGAGCCTTTTTGAAAATGAAACAATAGTTTCTTAGAATTTTCTGTTGTCTTGTTTCCATAAATATGTTTAAAGCATATTCTCCTCCAAGCAAAATTAAGGAATAGGTTTTAATAATGAGTTTGGTTTATTATTTCAGATTGTGGGGTCTGTTGCTATTGAGAATACCTTATTTTCAATAATAAAGAACATTTAATGAGAAGCCAATGCTGGCATATTTATTTCAAATTTAGGTATTGGTATTCTAATTTATAATGCTTAACTTTGAAAACAGTTATTTGAAGAAGGTTATGATTAACTTCCATGGAACATAAAATAAAAGCCATTAATTGAGAAAGAGTCTTAATCTGATAAATTGATACAATGTGTGAAAAATGCAAATTCTAGACCTAACAGAATTGTTCATACAAATATTCTTGACTGAAAAATTGCTTCAAACAGGTCTCTTCCAAATTTGAATAAAATTGTCGAATCATAAAATCTTAAAATGGCTTGGGTGGGGAGGGACATTGAATATCATCTAGTTTCTGATCTCCTGCCTGGGTAGGGACACCTTTCACTAGACCAAGTTGCTCAGAGCCCCATCCAACCTGGCTTTGAACTCTGCTAGGTGTGGGGTGTATCTACCACTTCTCTGGGCAACAGGTCCCAGTGCCTCACCACTCTCACAGCAAAAAATTTCTTATTAATATCTAATCTAAACCTACTCTCTTTCAGTTTGATCCTTGTCCTATTACTACATGCCCTTGTAAAATGTTTCTCTCCATTTTTCTTGTGTGCTCCCTTCAGCCACTGGAAGACTGCAACTAGGTCATTCCGAAGCCTTCCCTCTTCCAGGCTGAACAACCCCAACTCTCTTAGCAATGTAGCCCCGTTTGCTACAACCCTTCACCCAGCACACCATGGACCTGCTCATCCCACAGCTGGACAACTTGTGCAGAAGGGTGCTGTGAGGGACAGTATCAAAAGCCTTATTAAATCCAGTAAAACTGCATCCACTGCCTTCACTTCATCTACCAGAGGGGTTATTTATCATAGAAGAATATTAAATTGGTTAAACAGGACTTCCCACTGTGAATCCCTGTTGACTGTGCCTGATGATTGCATAATTCTTTAAATGCCTTTCAGTAGCACCCAGTATAATCTCCATAATTTTCCCAGGAACTGTGATTAGACTAACAATTCTGTAGTCCCCTAGGTCCTCCCTCACACCCTTTTTCTAGATTGGAATAATATTGACTAGAGTCCAGTAATCAGAGACCTTCACAGTCTCCCAAGACTAGAGGATCAAGGAGGGTCCTGCCATGGCGTCTGCTTTCTCTTTCAGTACTATGGGATAAATCCCATGAGTCACCATTGACCTGTGAACATTCAGCTGATACAGCTGTTCCTTGACAATTGAATTGTTCACAAATGGAACTTCCGTGTTCCCACACTCTTATTCCCCTGTCTCAGGGGATCAGGCAACCCAATATCTATCAATATTATTAAAAATTGAAATAAAATTTAAAAAAAAATGGAATGCCTCCACTTTTTCTTCATCCCTATTAATTAGAAGAACATCTCCAACAAGTATCTGTCCAATGTTTTCTTTAGACCTGCTATTGCTACTAATATACCTAAAAAAGCCCTTCACCTGTCTGAAACAACATTGACCAGTTTCAACTTTAATTGAGTTTTAGTCTTTCATGTCTTTGCCCTGCATACATGAACCATGGTTCTGTAATTCCCTGACCTTGCTTTCAGAGATCATAAAATTATCTTCTCCTCTGGAGCTGTCCAGTCAAACTGGTCTTGTGCTCTGCTTGCTTGACTAACAACATGGTGGAATTACTTGTTTACACAGTGGAATTGCCTGATACAGAAAAGAAGAACTTGGTGAATAAGAGACCACTTTTGATCATCCCTTTCACACACTGGACAGGGTTCAGATTGCTTAGGCTTTCTTGGTTCATATGGCCACGAAATTATTACCCCAAAAGAAAGGTCACTGCTAAAAATTAAGACATTTTATGGTCAAATAGTAAGTCCTGTGCCAGTACGTTCAGGATACCCTAAGTGCTTTATAAATATACTTACAATTCCTTGCATGAGTAAATTCAATAGAACTGTTTTCTTGTAAAGGTGAAAGAAAGACAATGGAATGAAATATGAATATTACAGTTAAGACTGTCTGACAAGAAAAAAATTGAAAAATAATTTGGATTTTTTTTTTCCTTTTTTTTTTGAACTTGTCCCAACTTAAACAATGCATCTAAAATTATAGTATTGCCAAGAAGGGTGTAGATTACAAAATAGTTATGGTCTGGTTTTTTTGAACGACACACAGTTGCAAGAGACTTGACTGTAGCCCTCATAAAATTGCATCAGAATTTCCTCAGACTGTTTAAAAAGACTGTCTTGGTCTTGTTTGTTTTGTACTGTTTTATCATCTTGCAGAATAAAACAAAAGATTGTGATTTTCTAATTATAAAACTAATTAACTCTCACAAAATAAAGGACTTGTACTTCAGCTCTTGTGCTATTTCTGTAGGTGTAGAGCACAAAACAATTCACTATCTAATCTTACCCTCAAATTGTGTGTTTAGAGAACAGGGACCTCCCCTTACTCACCTAATTATAAAGTTTTAATAACTGTATTTTTTTTATATAGATATAGATTTCCTCCATGGTTTCCATTTTTTTGTTTATTATTTTTAATAACAAAAATAATTGGAATGTGTGATCCTCATATATAAAACTGTTATTATTGTAACCACAGATTTGAATGTTTTGTTCTTAAAATGGTAGTAAAATAATACAGAGAGTTGTTGAGTTTTGAGTTTATTTTGCTTTCTGATAATTATGTCCCTTGTCACTTTTTTTTTGTTTGGTTGGGTTTTGGTTTTTTGAGGGGTTGCTTGTTTGTTTGTTTGTTTGTTTGTTTTGTTTTGTTTTTGTTTTTTGTTTTTGTTTTTTGTTGTTGCAAGGTATTGG
>VWZG01009042.1:26974-59804 GCA_013396735.1 Grallaria varia
CCTCCAACATCTGTACAAAGCAAAGTGGAATTATGAAAAAAATGCCATGACCACTATTAGGTGTTAGTAAGCATTTTGTTTGGGGATAAAATGGTACTGCAATTTTCATTAAGTAAAACACCTAGTAATACTACATCTATTAGATATGAAAGGGTATGAAGTAAAATTCTTGTCTTTATCTCATTCTCTATATTTTATATAACTTACCAAAGACATGGAAAATTTCAGATTCTGTTACCTGACAGATACCTGACATATAACTATGATGATATTCCAGTGTTTAATCTGTGGTCTGTTTCTATCAAGTAAATGATAATAAAATATTGCAGCTGCTGGGATTTTTCTAATGACAGTTTACATCATTTATCTTGTCCTGCATTTAAGGGATAGGTCAGATGTTCTAATATTTATTCTCAAAGTTTTTTTGTTTGTTTCACGTGCTTGAATCTTATTCTTTCTTTTAGATTTGGTTTTACTTGCATCTAGTATAATTTTACATATTACTGCCCTTATGAATCTATGCAAGGAAGCCATATTTAGAAGCGTACAAAACATTGTTTCATATAACAATAAATGTATTGCAAATCTATATAGTATTATGCATATTGTTCAAAAATTTCAGTTTGGTCATAAAAGGTGAATATTATAGTGTAATATTCTGAAGTTCACTTCTTTTACAGGTATTGAATGTTTAATGTGACAATGTCCATAACTATGTTTTGTCTTCTAAATGAAAACACAAGAAGACAGCTAATAAATTGCAAATACCTACTGCAAAATAAAACTGTGCTTATAAAGAAGAAAAATAAGATAGGTGCATTGCCTTTGAAATTAAGACAACTACACTTAGATGTCCAATGTAGGTGTGAACACTTGAACTGAGGGATGATGTCCTGTTTATGCAGTCTTAAGATACAGGTGTATAAATGTTCTCTTTGAGATCAGGTAGAGAACTCAAGACGCTCTATGGACCTCGCATTTATAAAAAGGACTTGATTTTTGATGGGACAGATGAAGACAAGTAGGTACCTAGCAACATCTAGAAATGCCACTAAAAACGTATGTTCACTCAATTAATCCTGGCCATAGTCACTACTATCAGTGCAACCTGGAGAGAAACTCCACTCACTGCAAAGTAGACACTAAGGACCCAGCTGTATAGAAGCACGTAGAGTCATGTGAAACACCCTAACATTTTGATGCAGTTGACAGAGACAACAAACAACACATGAGATATTCAGGCCCTTCTGGAGTGGCAAATGAAAGAAAGGCAGAGGACTATAAAACTTCCCGAAAGGCACTAGACTTGTTATATGTGTGCTGACAAAAAAAATTACTTTGTTTTGTCTAGTCATCTTAAACATTTGACTGTCTTCAGAAGTGACTCAGAGAAGTTGGTTAAATACAGAGATTTAAATCCATCTCACATACAGTAACTTCTGCCACTTAAATTCCAGATTCCTGAATCTACTTGGTTTCTTTCCTTGAACATGAGTAATAAATGATCTATCAATTTATCAACTGTTTTAGTCTCAGTCATAAACTTTCAATAAATTTTTAATTTTTTTTTATTATTTTCAAGAAACAAAAGAGATTATGGAAGTAATTGGAATTTCAATATTCATTTTGATCTTTTTTTTTTTTTTTTCCTTCCTTTTCACATTTCCTTTCATTTCACTGTCTCTAGTGCAGATCTTAACTGCCTTTTCAGATGTACTTATAGAAGGTGTAAAATGTTCGTTTGGAAATAAAGAGAAAAATAGTCAGTGGAAGTGACCCTGTCTGATCTAACACTTTAAAAACAGATCTTAATTTTTTAAGACCTGCACCGGGAAACTCTCTCAAGGATAAAAAGGGCAAGGAAGACAGAAAACATGGACTTTGACACCAATTTTGTTTATAGCCCAGGAGATAAAAAACTGACTTAACACACTTAATACAGTTTGTTCTTGCAAACTCTTAGGACTTTTTTCAGCCAAGATCTGTCATCCATAGGAAACCCAATTGTACTTTCTCATATATCATATGGAGGTTTTTTCAGTTTTATATTTATTTTTTTTTATTACTTAGAAACCAAAGAACAGAATCTGAAAATATTTCTGGAACTACAGCCATACAATATTTTGTCTGAAAATATTGAGGGAATTCCTGACCGACTTGCCATACTACAGCACAGCTGCTTATTTGAGTAGCACTAGCAAACAGTGACAGGAGTTGGTGTGACTTCTGAGAATTTTATGGCTTCTTACCTCTAACTGCCGAATTAGTAGAATCTGTTTTTCCTCAGGTCTCTCCATAAAAGCAGCTAAGGGTCTCAGAACACCTGGAAATCTAGATTACTGAAGCTTGTCAAGGGAGTAGGGCTATTCTCAGAGGATGTATAAATCACAGATATTATAAAGCAGCACCTGGAATTTGGAAACTGGGTATACTATTATTTACTTTTTCCCAGAGTACAAGTTAGAGAGCTCTAATATAATGCTACCTTTCTAATTAGGAGTCCAGGATCTGTATGACCAAAGGTCCAGAAAACAGGAGAACCAGTTTGCTGTAGGAGTTAAAAAGCTTTGGAGTTCTTTATCTAAAGACTGTTAGATAGTGGTACACTACACCAATATATGTCATGGCACTTAAACAATGAGGCAACTTTTAAGAGAGCAATTTACCTCAAAAATCCTGGAAAATGAAAAATCTCTCGTAAACGAAAATTTATTTGAATTAAAAAGCCCCAAAACATACTCAGTATTTTGAATTAATAATATTCTACTAAATTCATTTGTCAAATTCTTCTGTAAATACTTCCATGTTTACATTTAAGTCATGCTCACCTGGAACTTTACCAGGAAGAAAGGTGCAGCTTGCTAAAACTTTTTAACTAAAATATATTCATAAATATTATCTTTTCACAGAGTTCTTAAATACTTAAATATCATTTTAAATGCAAGGACTGATTTAGATTTTATTACCATTATCATTATAAAGATGAGATTTTTTTGAAGCTGCCAGTCACTTAAATATGTGACAAAATCTGGAGCACAAAGGTCTGGTTAAATTATTTGCTTGGGAGAACAGTGTTCTGATAGACTAGTAGGACAGTGAACAAAACAATATAAAATAAAACCAAAGCTGTTCCTGATGTTATATCTTTCTCATATACCACTTTATTTTGAAGGTATTTAAACAGAGTTTTAGAGAAGACATGACCTGACATAGCCATGTCACTATATCTTATGATGTTACTGTATTGTTTTCTTGATCTCATTTCTTGACAGTGAAAAAGATATTGCCAAACAATCATTTTGCATCTGGAGATACTGAACTGGTTCATGTTAATATAATCCACTTCATTTGATACCGTCAACCTAATGAAAAGCAAAGAAAAATAATTATTCTGCTGTGTGGTGTCTAAAGAAAATCTTGATTTTTAAAAACACATAGCTTGAAAACTATGTGATAAGATTCACTTTTTTAAAAAAACAAAATTTCCTGGCTTGATTATAATACAGAAATCATAGTAAATATTGATCAAACAACTATCTTCCAAGCAGAGACCATGTGATAACTGTTGAGCCATCAAACAACTTATGAAAATTCATTAACAAAATTTGAAAATATTGAATGGAGATACTGCTATCAGTTTTAGCAGTTTGAAAGTTAGAATTTGGAATAATCTGCCTAGGTCTTCTTTATAGCCAGGAAGGAAAACTGGACTTTCAAAAAATACCTAATCTATCCAATCCTAACAAAAATTTTCTAACACTTAGCTTTCTTTCTAATTATTAATAAACATGCCTGTATGACTGGAGCAGATACCTAACAGTTGCACTGTAAAATATAGGTGAAACAAATTCAAATATCCAAAATGCTTTCAAAATTTATTTGAGCCTGGAAGTACCCAAAAGAAACCGTGAGTGGATAGCACTTTATAGCTAAACAAAGGTTAAGGGTATCATTTTGTCAGCTTTTTTAAATATAAAAAATTAGGAGTTCAAGATGGGTGATTAGAAGATTGAAAGAAGCCCTTGAGGAGAAGGTCTTGAGTATGTTGGTGGATGAAAATTGGAACATAAACTGGCAATGTACACTTACAGCCCAAAATGACAATTGTGTCCTGTGCTCCCTGAAATAATGCCCCAGCCTTGGCCGTATTGACTACCATCAGTGGTCCGCTCTGGTTTCCGATCGGGAGGGATGGAGACACACCATCCATAACGCTGCTGATTCCTATGAGAACACACGCAGAATCAGTCTGGAGGAGAAAAGACAATGCAGAAAGAACCGTGTCTCACCAACACCGCCTATGGAGACTTTCTGCTGTGCCTTTTGCAACCGCACTTGCCTCTTTAGCCATCAGCGCGCTTGCAGCAAGCGTGGATAGAGCCCTTCCCAAATCTTCGTTCGCGAAGCCTAACCATGATGATGATCCGGTGCTCCATCAAAAGAAGTGTGACCACTAGGTCAGTGGAAGTGATTCTGCCCCTTCTACTCTGCTCTTACAGGATCCCACCTGGGGTACTGTATGCAGCTTTGGGGCCCCCATATCTGTTGGAACAAGTTCAGAAGAGAACCACGAAAATGATCAACTAGATGGAACACTTCCCCATGAGTACAGATTGAGAGAACTGGGGTTGTTTAGCCTAGAGAACAGCAAGCTTCCAGGAGATCAGGAGCCTTCCAGCACTTAAAGAGGGCCCTCAGAAAATATGGGGAGGGACTCTTTTCAGGGTCTAGTGATAGGATAAGGGTTGATGGTTTTCAAAGGAAAGAGTGTAGATTTAGATCAGGTATCAGGAAGATGTTCTTCACTGTGTGGGTGATGAGGCACAGGAATGGGTTTTGCTGGGAAGTTGTGGACGACCCATACCTGGAGTTGTTCAAGGCCAGGCTGGATGAGGCTTTGAACCACCCAGTTTTGTGGAAGGTGTCCCTGCCCATGGAGAGAGGGTTGGACCTAAATGATCTTTAAGGTCCCTTCCAACCCAAACAGTTCTATCTATGATTGCTTCTCTTGATTCATCAGGCAGCCATTAAAAAGTAATTTTAAGCTACTATTTAATATAAAATATGGGGATAATTTGGATCTTCCTTCCATTATGAGTGAAATGAAAATAACCATTTACAGTATATTACCCAATGAGAGTGCTCATGTATGAAATCTCTGGGCTTCTATGTTTAAATGAGTGAAGTGAATGTGATGAAAGTATTGAAACCGGTAGGACTGGAGAAAAATAAAACCAAAAACCATACAAAGAAAAGGATTCCTAATGCTATTTGTTTCCCTTTAATATGGTTGCTGCTGAAAGAGGCACTCCATTATGTCCTTTGTCCCCAGCTGTATGTCCTCAACATCCTTGCTATGCAGATTGAAGTATTTAGACGGCCTTGAGAGGAACAAGAGGGAATCGATTTTCTTGATAAGAAACTATGGTGTCTGCATTATGTGTCATGGGATAGATTCCCCGACTGATCACCATCCATGATTGCGGAGTGTGAGTAAGTAAAGAGAGGGAAAGAAGCCACCCCTTTCCCTAGTGGTCCACCCTTGTACCAGTTTAACTGATAATGCAGGTATATCTAAAGTTAGTGTTTTAGATCCACTTCCATGCGTAACTTCATCTTAGGTGAAACTTTTAGAATACAAGTGTCTCGAGATTTAACATACTAAGAACTGTGTATAGCTGGATGAAGAAAAAGGCTAAAAAGAGGGGGGAAAGTAACTTAGAATTCTGGAGACAAACAGTACTTGATTGGGAGTTATTAACGTGAAAAGTTGTAATATGTGCACTAGCTGAGCCCTTCTAAGTGAAGCCTTTTGCACTGTCATAGTGGTGATTAATTTAGGCAGAAGGACCAAGGATGGAAACAAGAAAGGGAACATGCCAGCAGCGTTTGGGACTGAAGGCACTTACTCTTTTTAACAAGGGCTAACAAAGAAGTTGAGAAGCACCTATCAGATAGGTGATGACAAACCGAATTTACCCAGCAGCTGGGAATATGGATTGACAAGGAGCCAGATCCAGAAGGTACTAAAACAAGTGCTATTGCACAGTAACAAGAATGGGTTTGAAGGTTACTTGAGAATCAGTTAATAATGAATTAGTCCTGAGATTCTGGAGGGGTTTCAGGGGAGTAGCATGAAACTTGTTGCTTTTTGGGTTTTGTACATCAATCTTGTATTAAAAAGGAGTGCACTAAACCCACTATAAAGAAAATGCAGTCACTGGTCACAACCAGCATGGCTTCATGAGAGGAAAGTCCTGCTAGTTTCCCTTGATCAGTGAGGTGGGTTACCTGGTTTGCTTCTATGACAAGGTAACCCACTTAGCTGATCAAGGAAAACCAGCTCATGTGATCTTTTTGGATTTAAGTGAAGCTTTTGATACAGGATCCTTATGGACAAAATGTCCAGCACACAGGTGGATAAACACA
This sequence comes from Grallaria varia, assembly GCA_013396735.1. Taxonomy (NCBI): domain Eukaryota; kingdom Metazoa; phylum Chordata; class Aves; order Passeriformes; family Formicariidae; genus Grallaria; species Grallaria varia. The sequence continues at coordinate 33,404 of VWZG01009042.1, forward strand.
TCATGCGGTGGGTGAGCAATTGGCTCACGGGTTGAGCATAGAGGGTAACAGCGAATGGGGTGACATCGGACTGGTGACCTGTCACTAGTGGGGTTCCACAGGGCTCCATTTTAGTCCCCGTGCTCTTCAACATCTTCATAAATGACTTGGACACAGGATAAGAAGAGATACTAACCAATTTTGAAGGCAATGAAAAACTGGGAGGAGCTGTTGACTCCCTCAAAGGCAGGGAGGCCCTGCAGGGAGACCTGAACAAATTAGAGGACTGGGCAATCACGAGCCATATGAAGTTCAAGAAGGAAAAGTGCCAGATTCTGCACCTGGGATGGGGCAACCCTAGATGTTCATACAGACTGGGGAATGAGACGCTGAAAAGCAGTGCCATGGAAAGGGACCTGGGGGTCCTGGTCAATGGCAAGTTAAACATGAGTCACAGTNGCAGATGCCTGAAGCTGAATTTCCCTTTGTGTACAGTTTTTTTTTTTTTTTTTTTTTTTTTTTTTTTCTGCTCCTGATACTGTTGTGCCTCTGTGCCTGCAAACTCTTTTTTCACAGAAAATTTCAGTTGCAGGTCGTGGCAGCATACACTATACACCATGAATAGTCATGCGCTAGCTAATACTTCTTATTAAAAAAAAAAATCTAGTATAACATCTAAAATATTTGTTTATAGTCTTCAGTGACTTAGCATGCCCTGCTTTTCAGGAGGATGTAATTACTTGTGTGGTTTATTTTACAGCATTTCAGTAGATTAAAAAAGATAAATTTTTCAAGCTTTAAATAGTATTACAGTGCAGAATTTTCATACAATCTTTTCCTCTTAGTAAAACACATTGCATCACAGGAATAAAAGGAAAATATGTGCTAATTTATACAATATATTCCCTACCATTTCAAAAGCTTTTTTGTTCATTAGATATTTTTCTCTAGTATATCACTTCATATATCTAAAATATAAATGTCTAAAATATATAATATAAAGAATATAATCATATATCAATCTATCTATCTAAAATTATATCACCTGATATCTGTAAAATATCAACTAATATTTTTCTCTTTGGTTTTTAATAATTACCAGTGCATATTTATTAGGCATAGGCCATTATTAGTTGTGAAAACCCAAGATTTTTCCTTTCATTACAAGTCAGTTCTTTTTTTTTTTTCATTCTTTCTCCATTAATAATCCTGATTTAGACTTCTTTGAAGACAAGCATTTCACTTTTGCTATTCCATTAGTCTAAACTGTAAAGTGATCTCTTACAAAATCTCTAGTTATGAATATCACATTCTGAATTTAAGTTTCTTTTAAATATGTAGCTATTAAGTCACCCATTTAATGATGCACAATTGCCTACATTATTGAGTTAGAATCTGAAATCTCTGTTTGAAAGAGGTTTTAGATTTTTATTTTGAATAGATTTACTTTACATGGCATGCTGTGATAACTTAATTGAATAGGTTAAACAATTTGTGCAGTAATAGAGTCTGTGAAACAAAAGTATCACATCAAAAGATTTTATTTAAATGATGGGCAGTTAACTCCATCAAAATAATTTATACCTAGGAGTATAAAGGAAAAGATTACTAGATGAAAAGATAACTAAAGGCAAATCAGATTACCTTTCTCTGTATATAACATAATAGTTTGCATGCAGCTAGGAAGATATTCCCCAAAGTATCAAAGGTACTGAAAGTATACAGAGAAACATCAAAGACATTAGAAGTAACTTTTATTGCCGTATAGCACCTGAAGGAAAAAGTAATAGCCAAGTCTTCTAATACCACCTTCATCTTTGAAATAATAAATAACCAATTCTTCTCTTTTGAGAAGCACACTCAGGAGACATGATAGCTTAAATAAAACATCTTTCCTGCTGACAGAAGTGCTTTTTTGGTATAAAAATCAGCATCAAAAAAGAGTGTGCATGCATTTCATTTCTAATGATTATGTAAATTTGAATATTAGAGCTTGTTACTGAGCTATAAAGTATAATTAAGAGAAGTGTTATCAATAATAAGCAAAAATAATTGAATGGCTTGGCCACCCAGCCTAGGCTTGACACTTAAAAAAAAAAGATAGCAACAAAAGTAAGAAGTATTAACTATAGGAAAGTTATTCTTAAATGGTATCTAAATATTGATGCTGAAAACCCATGGAATAAAAGAACTGCTAGGAAAATTTTGGATCTTTTAGCAGCAAGGTATTTATGGACAACTTTGGAGGCAAGCCAGTTCGCACTGGACAAACTTGCCTAAAGGCATCATTGAAAAGCAAGGTAATTTATAGTCTTCATACATGATTTCATCATCTTCATATGCATATTCATACAATTCAACATCTAATAATACATATTAATGATAGGTGGGGTCTAGGTGGAGTACAGGCGGGGCTTGGGGCGGAGTTTTCCAGATTCTTCCCTTGGCATCAGTATTGGGTGGTCGTTTCCGCTCTTCAGCCTCACTCTGGGGGTTGTCTGCTCTTCGACCTCTCTTTGACATTCCTGCCTTCTGTTGTTAAGTGACCTGCTAACTGAAGCTTGCAGAAACCCTTGGCTCCAGGCCTTGCTAGCCTATTCAAATGCCCACCTTGTCTTAATTTATTGTATAGTGTTTCTCTTGTGATTAGGTTTGGGTCCAGAACAGAACAAGTTGCAACGATTCCTTAGCAGCACAGGCAGAACAGAGCAAAATACCTCAGTTAAGTCTTTTAGGCCTTGCTTTTGTTTCAATATCTTAAAAACTTTCATATCAATCTGATAAATATGGATTAATTTTAATTTCATGTAGTGAGTGTCATAGTAACAGGATGAATGATCTGTTATTTTTTTGAGTATCCACTGAATTGAATTGTCTTTTTGATCATTTCCATGATTATTACAAAGCATAGATGATGTGAATGGCAATATACTTGCTCTAAAAATCTGTTTATTAATTTAAAGTCCTTTCATTGACAAACAATTAACTTTTTTAATAAAAAAATGAATACAGCCCATGCTCAAAATATTTTATTATCCAAAATGCAAGTAGAGACACGAGAGATTGCTGATTACTAAATTAATTTGGATAATTAGCTTGAATTTCAGGGTAGGGTGGAATTTCAGCCATAGAATCTCAGGACTCAATCAGGTCTGATATATATGTTATCTCATATGATGGTTTTTCTGGGTATGTTTTACAGAACAAGTGTGTCATGAGCCTGACCTAAATAGTGACAATTCCACTGGTACATCCAAATTATGTAAATACCTACTCACAGACTCCATTAAAATATTGTAAACATGTAAGTTCAGTTTTTAAGTATGGCCAGAGTTCAACCTCTACAACATGCAGGATCTCATATTCATATACAGCTGAAGTAGTCAAGCCTTTTCAGAGATGACAATTCTATCATTTACAGAAAACCCTGTGTGGATTAAACAATTTTTTACTAGTTTTACGTTATTCCAAATAATCTTTTCATTGATAATGACTGATACAGGTACTGTTTTCAGCCAGCAGTATGATTATTTGTTTGTAGGGGAGGAAATATTTATAGTAGACTCTTCTGGACTGAGCTTTTTTGTGCCATTTAGTCTTATAGATGGAGAACATGGCCTATTAAATTACAAATGCAGATCTAGGCTTAGATAAACAAATGCTATTCAATATTAAAGAAAGGTGGAAAGCAGTTGGATGTGTAGAAACTAATCTGTTTCCATGACTTCATAATAAGATTGATAAGAAATGCGTTGAGAATAATTCCAGCAAGTTTTAGAAGTAATAGGAAGGTGTAAAATTCAAGTTGTTACAGTAATTCAAAGTATAGTGTCTCCCAAGAAAATCTCATTTTAGACAGAACTTTTAATTTTTAACATTTATCACTCAGCGCTGAGATTTCTATGTACCTCCTGTTGACCTAAACTTGTCTTTGGAAGTCACTTTTTTACATCATGAGAAAGTCAGGGACAATCTGGAACACTCTTGAAAAGTCCACTCTATACACATGTTTAAATCTGTTTACACCATGAGTATTTGCTTGCTTAAATAATAAAATCCTCAATGTGGTAACTACACTGGCTTCACAACTATTCTTTATGGAGCCAGGACCCAGAAACAAGTTGGATCAAATTTCTCTCAACATATAATTCATAGTTTGGACAAACACCTTACTTTTGTGAGAATGGACCAGCAGTAATCTGAAAAGCTCAACATCAATTAATCTTAACTATCTGTCAGTAGAAATCATCCCTAGAGTGCAAATGTCCACATCTAAGTTAGACATATTAAATTTTCTGGTCTGCAGAGAAAAATAGGAAGTTTTACTCCAAATGTCTTTTAATCCTGAAACAGTTATCTGAGCTGAGTCTTATGAATAGTTGCCCTAAATGTACTTATTTATCAGTCTGGTAGGAAGCTTTGGGTTGTCCATCATGTACATGTCTACAATGTAGCCACATAAAGCTTGAGTCCTACAAGTCTCAATGGTGCCTTTGCATTTTTATAGAAATATTTTTCAGTATACTCAAATTGACTAATGTTTCTGAAAACTCAAAAATAGTAACTATTACATTCTTAACTGCTAGTATTGTTTCCCCATTGCTTAAAATTATTTTCAACACATCTATACCTGTTTAGAGCCTGTTTAGCTATGTCTGCACTAATTTGCACCTTGCAATGTAGACCTGCTCTGAGTGGGTTTTTGTCTTATTTTGTTTTGTTTTTCTCATGTTGCATTGGATAAGGTTAGATGTGAAACCCAGATGTTAGCATCATCAAAATGGTGTAATTCTTTGAGAAGAGGAAAATAGAAAACAGACTGTGCTCATTCAGTTAGTCCAGAGCCCTGAACACTCAGTACAATTGCTACCATGAGATGCTGTAACATGTGAGGTACAGCTACTCCTATGGACAGGAACAGTCATTGCTCCCAGTCCTCAAAAACTTTGAGGTGGCGCAGAAGAAAATTATCACCTCTGAATGATCCAGGTGTTTGTCTAAGATCATACTGTCCAAACTCCTTCATCTTTCTCCTTAGGCTGGTGCGATCAGCTACCTTACACAGGAATTCTGGAACATTGGCTTTGGACACAGCAGATTTCATGACCTGCCTGGGGTTACCCAGCCTGTGGGGGCAGAGAGTCTCAATCCTGGATTAACAGAGCTCTATGGTACACACCAACACAGAGGAACTTACCTTATAAATTTATCCACTTTTTTGACAGTGTATGTAGCATGGGAAGTTCTCAAGGACAGAAAGTACATTTGGGGCAAAAATTAGGTAATTTTTATATCACAGAGACATAAAACACATTGAGCACCATGACTTCAGCAGCCAGTACCTGCTGTTATTTTCTATTTTTCACCTGGAATAGCCAATAGATTGTAATATTTGCTATTGCCTCACACTGATATTAATTTTTCAGGCTGTTTTCCTGTTCTTGCAGTTACCGGTAGTTATGGACTCTTACCTTCTCAGGATGTTTTCCCCTTTTATCTGACTACTTCCCTCCTACTTTTATAGAGGGTAAATTGCCCTTATAATTCTTTCCTTTTACACCTATCCATGTTATTCCAGGATGTCTCTGGTTTCTAGGTGTCAATCTATACTTCAAAGATACCAGCTGTAATTTTCAGGGATGGTTCATATGCCTAGGTCCCAGGCTGAAAGTATTTCAGCAGACATTTTCTTCCGTTCCGTAACTATCCCCTTCCATTCAGGTCACCTTTCTGGCTGCTCACATCCACAGCTTAAAAGACTTGGTTGAGTTACACTGAGACAAGATTTCACCTCTTGTTTCTTACCATCTGTACAGAAGTACTGAGGACTTGTATACAGCTGGCAAACAAATCTGTAAAAGAATAAGTAACGTCAAGTAATTTCTGTTCCAAATAGGAATCTGACTTGCAAAGCCTTCAGCTCTCCTTTCTGATCAACAAAGAAGTAAAAGTGTTCTGGCTTGGGAAAAAATGTGAAGAATGGTCCATAGGTTTGTGTCAGTCTCATTTAAGTAGTTTTGAGGAAGAGTCATGCCCCAGAAAAACACAACAGATTTCTGATCAAAAAGCCTATATCAGGAAGCAAAAATTTGCTTGACTCATCTCAAATTATGTTCCTTTCCCATTTTGCTTGGGTCAGCTCGGGCTGTGTTTACACTCCAATCTTCTTCTGCCCACGGGTGTAGGTAAGGAAGAAAGGAAAGTTATTACTTCCCCTGACCCGTTGTTCTCTGAGGCAAAAACTGCTCTGTAAGGTGAATAGACCTCAGTCCTCACTTTAAGAGACTAAAGCAAACACTTTTCAACACCCAAAAGGATCAAAGTTTTCCATGAATTTCCATTTGACAGAAATTATAAGCATTGATAGAATCTTTAGCTGTTCCATGAATCTGATAAGGAAAAAAAAAACACCAAGAAATGCCAAAAAACAAAAAACCACAACTTCAGCTTCATTCTGAAGCATGAAATAAATAAAAAAAATAGCAACTCTATTCACTGGTTAATCTCCTTGAAAAAGCCTTGCTCGATGATCTCCTAGAAAAGGCCTTGCTTTCTGCCAGCAACCTTCTGCAGGGTTGGATTTTTGGGTAATGTGTAACAGAAAATCCATTCTCTCTTTGCAGCCCTTCCTGAATGCCTTGGAGGTTTCTCCAGGAATGGACTTTTGCCAGAGGGCAAGGAGAAAGATGTCAGTATCTCAGCAAAGACAGTCCATCTGCCATGGATCTTTCCTACTTCTTGAAAAGTGGAGGCAGGAGCATTGTCCATAGGACAGACTTTGATAATCAAACATCAATGTACATAAATCCTCTGTGACAACACCAATTTAATACATTCTGTAGTAGACTTTCAAGGACTTGATCCCGAAATTGTTAGCATTTTGCTTAATACCATGTAACCATGTAAGTAGTGCCCTGTACACATGTAAAAATTGGATTGGATTTTTCCCTCCCAATATGATTGAAAAGATATTCTATGGTCAAAAATATGAATCTATACTGACTGTTTCAGAGGCTACAAAGAAGTCTATTAAGTTGCTCTCGTTATTCTTTTCTTCCAAAATTATCTTCCATTTCCTTTACAGCATGGCTGCCACTTCTGTCATTGAACCGTGTCTTTACTACAGTGCTCATTGTAATTACAAGATCCTGAAGAAATAAATAATGTATTTTCTCTGTATGAGAAAATCAGCAAATTGGTCTTCTAATGGCTTCTGTGGCAATTCCATTGGTGTACCAAATTTTGACAGAAAAATCTCTCATATCGTCCTGGCTAGAGAAGGAAGCTGCTGATGACAGTTTAGTTACAGAACAGGAGTGTGAGGGGCACTATCGTCCTTTTGACCGTGGAACCTCAAGATTAAAGTATAGACCTTTCTTTTTGGAAGCCCTGACAGAATATTACTCACACCCTAATATTGATCCTGCAGCTCTAGACTTGTTTATTTAAAGGAAGGCTTCATTTTTTTAAATAAACATGAACCAAATAACTTATTTGTCATTCTCTTTTCCCCTTCCACAGTTCTCTGGAGGAAAAAAACCCCAAACAACAAAACACAGAAAAAACATTTTACTTTCAGTGCTTGTTTTACTTGAGATTGAAAGAGAATGATACATCAAACCCATGAGGACGAACAGTTCATTGGTTGTATTTTCCATGGAAAAATAATTTTTGTTGTGAGAAATGTCTAGTCTTGCCTGAACTACTCTGTAAATATTTTTTCTCAGTTACAAGCAGTCATCAGGATTGTTCTCACAGACCTATTTTAGTATTTTAAAGGAAAATAAATTGGCAGGAGCATGCGCATTTATATCATGGTTTTTATTCATCCAGACTGAGGAACTGAGCAAAGCACAAAAAATTCACTTTCTCTTCATAGTCATTGTTTTCTTACTTCAGAAATTATGATACGCAGTGAAGAGATGGAGAGTGCTCATGTCGCCCTGGACTTGCCCTGGGATTGAGATGAGACAATCAAGGCTTATAATTCAGAAGTGCTTCATATCTATGAGTAAAGGCCTGCCCATAGATAACCTTGAACGGCAGACTAGTGACCTGGAAAGGAAACTGTTTAAAGCACAATAAACATGCATAATGCTCCCTAACTTGACATGCTGCAGAGTGTCTTCTACCCTTTAAAGCCTGATTCAGAGTGAACGGGTTTCTGTCAGTGATTTGGTATAAATCTGAAGATGACACTGCAGATGTAATAAAGGATTGATAATAAGATTCCTGGACTGGGCCAATCAGCTGCAAACTGAACAAGAGATTGGCGTTTAATACTGTTGAATATTGAAATGTTTTATTTGGCCTTAGATAAAACCAAACCAAACCAAATAAAAAACCCCAAACAGCACAAATATAAAACCAACAAATGAAGAAACAAACAAACAAACAAACACACAAAAAAACAACCCTCAAAATAAATATTCATAGAAAAAGAGGGAGAAGTAGCTTCATTTCCAGAAGACTCCAACCAGAAGTACTGGTGCAGCAATGACAGATTTGTTAGATTATGGAAGGAGTAGTAAGATCTGAGCTCCTACAAAAACATCTCCCTTTGGACATTACATTTATATGCATGAGCACTAGTTTATTTTCAGAAGCAGACAGGTGTCTAATAGAACATTTTAATAATTTCTAAGAATGTGAATCCTGAGGTTGATTGAAAGTAGAAGCTTTTCCATTGCTAGCATTGTAGCATGCCAGTAAAATCAATAAAAAATGTGAATTTTATAAATATCGGAGTGATTATGAAAGTATTTGAAAAAAATCCCAATACTAAGCAGGCTATGTGAAACACATCTGTTGCAAATACACATGGTGAAAACTGTCAGTGGTTCAACCAGCCTCTCCACATTTTTTACTTTTCATATTGATAAATTTACAATATGCATAACATACAATTTTAGACTACTAATTGTTTATTTTCAGAACTAGCATTTCAATAGATCTTGAATGTTGATATATTTCAAAAAAATGTATCTAAGAAAAATTTCAGTTGTGATCTTACATTTTTTATCCAGAAAATTACTACTCTTAACACAACTCATCAAAATAGCAGACATCTTATTTACTTGTTTTCTACATTATTTTTTGCTGTTGTAAGGAAACCAAACTGATCTGAGAAATGACTGATGATCAGCAGAAACTTGTGTAAGTGGGATGATCATAAGATTAGGCACTGAGAGGAGATGTGATGGAATGTAGGACCAGAATTTTCTCCTTTACCTTTTTGTCTATATTAAATAACCTCAGTTCCCTCAGCTGCTCCTCATAAGGCTTCTCACCAGTTTCCTTGCTCCACTGTGAACAAAGGTGTATATTTGCCAAGTCAAAAACAAGCAAACAACAAGAAAACATGAATCACAAAATCACAGAATATACCATGTTGGAAGGGACCCACAGATAAATAACTGTTGTGGCTATCTGTTTTCAGAGCCCTCTACACTGTGATGAAATATTATGCCCAATTCACGCTGCCTAACCTGTTTACAAGAAGGTGATACAACTTTTACCCTCTTCCTCATATTCTTTACAGCCTCATGGAATGAGATGTGGGATGACAGTTCTTGGCATGTAGGAGACAAGAAAGTATTCTACAAAGAAACTTTGTGCCAGATCAGTGCCTCATTTTGCATTGCTCTTCCTTGTGAAATGAAAGGCCTTCACTTTGTTTAAAAGTAATTTTAAAAGAAAAATATTTCTTAGTTTTAAAACCTAGAAAATTTTAAAAAAAGGAAACAAAAAAGCCAACAAAACAAAAAAACCCACTGCTTTATAGTAAAATTTTCAGCTTATTAAATCTGATAATAGATTTTGAAGGAGACATGAGGGAAATTATAGCATAACAGGTCTTCTCTGGCTGTGATTTAGTTTACAGATATTCTTTTTTCCATTTATTTCCTTCAGTTAGAAAACTCTGAGGTCACGTAATTTCATAGAGTTGGGATTCAGCTTGATTTTGCATACAAATAACTTTAATTCCACAGTTGTTTGTGATTTACCAACAAATAATTTTGAATTATTTATTCCTAATATGCATCCATAGATATCAGCACAATGTCTATAGCTCATTAACAAAGGTTGTGACAGACAGACCTTTCTGATTGACAGTGTGTTAGAAATGGCCCCCAAATAAGAGTGGCTGGAATGAGAAGGACAAGTTTTATTCCTTTTTTATATTCGTGTGCCTCATTTTGCTTGGTTTTCTTCGTGCGTCAGAGAAGCCTGTTAATAATTGGTTTTCTTTTCCTCTCACATAATGTAAGGTTGTAGGTTAAGCCATTGGACTTACCACAGAGATGTCTGACTGATGTCTCTTGAAGTCAAATGCCTTCTTCTCACATTATAAACAAATACAAAAAAGCTTCTCTGGGCAACTTGTTCCAGTGCCTCACCACCCTCACAGTGAAGAATTCCTAATATGCAGTCTCAATCTCCGCTCTTTAAGTTTAAAGCAATTCCCCTTGTGCTGTCACTACATGACCTTGTAAAATCTCTCTCTCTAGTGTCAGACTGTTCTCATTGGTCAGAGAGGAATGACATCTTCCTCTTTTCCTGTTTCACTAGAGTCAGTATTGCATGTGATGTAATACTTCTACTCTTGCTCATGATATGTTCCAAAATATTTTTCCAAGTTCAAAGACAGTCACATGAATGCAATGGTTTAGTATGGTTATATATCTACCAAGTATCAACATTACTTCACTATTTGCCAATACAAAAATTTATGTAGATGCCTGTTCATACAAATACAGACACACAGAGAAACAGATGCAATCACAGTACACATATTAATTGGAAGTATTCAGAGTAATTGTGGGGGAGGGGGGAAAAATAAAACATCATAGACTAGGGTAGCTTCAATTAGTAGTTTCACAAAACGGAAAAAGTGCAGCTCTATCACCTGGTTGAGCAAGCTCTTAAAGATCCCAAGGGTCAGGTTTGTTCACTGAATGGTTTCTAAGGTTTATATTGTATTTGGCAGTTTAGCGATAAGAAATTGATCCCTAACACTCTTTCTAGCATTTTTTGGACCGGAAAAGTCAAGTCACTGCAAGTAATAGAGATATATAGGCAGACACACTTGGGAAAGTCTATATAGCCGCTTTCTTCCATGTACATGGCCTAGATAAGACTATTGCTGACTATTGATTCCTTTCATAAGCAGTACATTTCATCAAAATCATCCCCATGCATGAAATTGTTACAACATATGAGGAACATTTATTGTGCAGTCTACTATTGTCCCAGCTCAGTGAACCATCAAGAATGAAGTGAATCCCTGAAGCAAAGTGAGCTGAACTACAAAATTCTGAAATTCATAAAAAAAAAAAATGAAAGTATGTTTAGGCTGAGGGATTTTTATTTAATTTTTATAAAAGACCTCTCTTTTCTGATGCCTCTAATAGCAAGTCATTTTTCCGCATTTTCCTCACTTTTGCCTTATCTTTATACTTTTAACTTCTAGATTTCTCACATATTTAGGACTCTGTTCAAATCCTGTTACAGGGTGTCTGCTCTGTTTGGATCCATACAGTGCTTCAAAACAGATTCTCTTGACTATCAACAGCAGGTGGGATATGCCAGGACCAGGGGGCGCACACTTTAGGGATTTGACTGCCATGGCAGTCTTGAGGTTTGAGGCTCCCTGAGGAAGAGGAATATCCCCATGAGCTTTGCCAGGGAGAGGAACTGGCAGTCATGGCTGTCCCCCTGCCACAGATAAGAGCAGGACATCTGGGGAGTACCAGGGCAGCCCCAGTTCTGGGAATTGTGACTTAATGGGTGTGGGGACTGACCAAAGCCAGGCATGGACATGGGCCTGCTGATAGGGGATCAGGCTGATGGATGAGCAAAGGAATGTCTGCTACATAGCAGTGGTGGGAGTTCAGGTGGGCACTGTGCACAGAAGTTTCAACTTGAAAGCCTCTCCCACCGTAGGGGAGGAGAGCCTCTCTGAAGCAACTTAGCAGAGATATTTGGGAAAGTACTCAGTGAAACACCTTCTATTGCTTTCTTTCAAGGTGACCAGCAACACACTCTCTAGTCTGGTGCTGAACCCAAACAGCTGTACTCTGTGCAGGAAGGGTCTCAGGGGAATGGCACTGACCCACATTTCTAGCAAAATTAAACCATCATGTTTTTACAAGTAGGCTGACCACAGAATAGATGAAATCAGAATTTCCAGATGATCAAATGCATTTAAGAGGACTGCAGCCTCTAATAGCTGCATTAAAAAAGAAAACTTTCCAACACAGTAAAAGCTTAAATAATATATGAGCTCCACAACATCAAATATGTAAATATATAAAACTCTATTTAGATGGCACCACAAGCTAATTTAGTACAATTTACCATAAAGCTGATAAACAAGGTCAGAAGTAATTTATGAAGGACTTGAGTGTGAACTAAAAGCCATGTATATGACTGAAAGGGTGAAGCAAACTCCCTGCGGTATTAGGTGTAGCTAACAGATCAGAGAAAGATCCCATGTGAATGAGATAAAGAGAAATAATCTCTGGCATGATGAAAGAAGTGTTTAGAGAAGGCAATAGATATGCTTGCTACACCTTGAACAAGGATGAGCAACGTGGAAGGATTTTTCTAAGCAGACACTCACTTTTGTACTTCCACTGCTCAAAACTGTGTGTGGATGCCAGGAATTTCTTATGCATTGTAAAGGGGAAAAAAGTGCTTGTGTTACTAACAAAAAGCTCAGAGACAGTTTAAGTCTAGTGTCCCAAAGGCCATAAGTGTAGAAGAGTAGCATAGAAACTATAACTGTCACAGCATGCTGGAAAAATATCTGAATTTACGGTGTTTTGTCTAAAGTGGGACTGATAGTTCCACACATGCAATGTGGAGATGCCATAGATGAATTCACAAAACTGAAGCTGAACACAGGGCAAAAAAGCTATGCAGAACATTGTAAAAAACCCTGCCATCAGTAGTTGCGGGAAAGAAAAAGGGAAAAATCATCTTCTGTGTGGCAATCTGAATCAAAAGCAATCAGGAAATGCAAGTACTTACCAATCACTACAGTGCAGTTGAACAGTGAAAAAGAGCTTTTGGCAGGTAAATGCTTCAACCTCATCTACAAGGACTTAGTAACCTCAGATCAAGTTCTTCCACCCTTCCTCAATGCCAAGCATCATTCACCACTACAAATAAAGCATGATTCTTTGTAGGTCAGAATGGCAGAATGGGAATCTGAGTGACTTGTGACGCTGAAACAAAGAGCACTTTATCCTAGTCACCGGTGGAAATACTGTTCAAGTAATCACGGTTTGTTACAAGAAAAATCAGGTGAGATGAAATTGACCAGATTTAGATGGAAGCTTTTCAAAGTCAGATGGCTATTGTTAGCAACTTACTGGAGGTGTCTTTACAGATGTTATAGAAAAGCAGGAATCTCCAAAGGGTGATTTTTTCAACAATTTTAAACACTGATGTTAGAGCAGATTTATTACTCTGTGGTAATGCCAATTCCTGTCCATTGACTCTAGAAAGGACTTGCCTATCTCACATCGGCCTCTTTAGCCATCAGCACGCTTGCAGCAAGCGTGGGTAGAGCTCTTCCCAAATCTTCGTTCGTGAAGCCTAGCCATGATGATGATGACTCTAGAAAGAAACAGTGTGATGACTGTAGACTAAAATTAAAGACTTTTAAATGCTTTAAATTTAGTGAGATGAATCCTTCATTAGATTTGCAAATTAAAATAATAGGAATTTTTTCCTCTCTCTCTGCACATAAAGTGAGTAAAAGGATTAGTCAGACAATCACTAAGCAAAAACAACAAAATGTTCAGGAAAGGTCTTTGAAAAGAAATGTGCCGCTTTTCTTAAAAAGTCATGAAAAAAAATTATTTTCTTTTTCTACATGTTATCTCAAAGCTTTCAAAGCTTTTTTTTTTGTAATTTTTCTATGTTTTTTTTTTTTTTTTTTTTTTTTTTTTTTTTGGTATGTTTTGGGGGCGGGTGGGGATAACATTTCTCTCATGAATTTATGATGCTTTACATGTGACAGCAACATTGATACGAACAATATTACTCATTCAAGAATAAGCTTTTGTCCTGGTTGCATAATTTAATGGTGGTGTAAGAAGATTGCCTAGATGTTAGAATGCATATATTTCTGTATTTGTTTCTAAGTTGACTGTAGTAATGTTTTTAATTGGGTTATCAATTTAGAGCAAATCTGACAGTGGTTTTCTCTTATATTTATACAGCTAAATTAAAAATAAACAAAAAAAAAAGCTAGAATTCAATCCCTTGCTGAAAGACCAATTGGCCTTGACTCATATATACAGTGCCAACAAAGAACCTTAGAAAGAGCAGATCTGTATAGCAGGGAGATCTAGCTAGAACAATGCCAACCAGAGCCTTTGGGAGAGCTAATAGCTAACTAACAAGTGATCCAATAGGGGACCTTATTCCCAGAAACTTCTTTTAATTACAAGTATAGACCTGAAGTTCCTACTGGTTTTATGAGATGAAGCATCTTTTGGAGGAGATGCCTAAATAAGTGGTTCTAGTTACAGAAAAGTTTTAACACAAACTTTAAAAGCTGGAAAGCAACAGGATATAAGCCCTTGAATATTCTGTTTCTCATAGTAATACTTGGTTTATTTGATGACTGCTCATGTGTTCTGCACACATCTTAGGCTTATTTGGTTTATTAGCCTTTCTCACATTCAGTGAAAGACTAATAAAAAATAAATGTGCTTTGGTAATAATGTGGTTTAACTTTATTTGCATCTCACATTTTTGTTCATGTTGAGATGTATTTTGTCTGAATAGTCACTCAGATTTCAGATGGAACAAATTATATTAAAGTACCATAATATTCATCCACAGATCTCAAAATACTTTTCAAGGGGTAAAATCATTACCAGTTTGGCTAAACTTTTCACAATGAGAGTTTTTGTGACTTGTCCAGTGTTATTAATACCAGCAACATCATCAATCATCTCTCAGTAAAAGTAAATCCACTGGGAGAATCACACTAGAGCACAGATGATCTGTTCAGTGAGTCTCTCTTCTACATCAGAAATGCCTGGAGTGGCTTGCTGTGATATTCTGTCTAAGAATATATCTGTGCATGTGTATGAATGTTGTATAGCACAGTAACAAATAAATATTATACATGCATAACATTAATTGTCACCTTGTAAGTGATTTCAGGCATACATTGAAGCTTTGTTGAGGATCTGAGTCTGCTTTTGTGGCTTTTACTCAAACCCTTAGCATATACTGCACACAGGGGTTTTTGTTGTGGCTTAGTGTGCTAGAGTTAGTGCTAAAGCTTCTTACAAAACAAAGAATCAAACCAGAAATGCCTAGGGAGAGGAACAACAGCCAGAAGGTGAGACAAAGACAGAACATGAGAAGTAATCTCAGTTGGCAGGTCCAGCCAGCCACAACAGAGTGATAGTATGGAAATTTGTTGAAGGGGATTTTCAGGACACCATTGTCCACACAGAAAACAGGGTACATATTATGCAGTTCAAAGCACAGCCCTCTACATTACTGCTGCTCTCAAATGCCAGTGCATGACAGAAATAATTTGCCTTCAATTATGCTTCTATCTAAACAGTAGCCAGCCATTTTTATACACTTAAAATTGGCTGAAAGGAGAGGACTGTGTTTTTAAACATTTTCAAAATGGCAAATAAATCTCGCATTTTAGTTGGTGATATAAGTTACCACCACTCGTTTGACATGAGCTTTCAAGAGTGAGAGGTGAGATGTTTTTATAGAAATATTTTCATTTGCCCAGGTGGAGGCTGTATAAAAAACAAACCAAACTGAGTGAGGAGTAACAGATAGCCAATTTACAGCAGTGGATGTTGTGCATGTATCATTGTTCAGAATTCCAGGAAGCTGCTTCTGTACCAAACTGTACTTGGACCTACTTCAATCTGAAGAGGTGTATGTACTAATTCTGTGCACTTTGGCCCATCTCCAAAGGCAGTTTGGGGACCTAAATTCATTGAAAGAAATGGAAGCTAGATGCACAAATACCTTTGAGAATCTAGCTTTGTCTAATTATATCCTATGAAAACTTGCAAGTTATAACCATACTAGAGAATTGAACAATGCCAGGAAACAATCCCAGGTACTGAAACAGTTTATACTGTTAAATTTTTAACGTAGTTGCTGGCATGATTTTATCCTGTGCCAAGAGATCCTTGGCTGTGGCTCACGAGTTTGCATGAAGTGGGATCATTCCCAGTATGTAGTTTGGATACATGCACCTTGTTCAGCTGTGTAAGAGTTTATTAGTGGGGACATAGTGTCTTTCAAGCCAATTGTCCACAGTGCCAGAAAAAGTAGTTCTGCACATGCTTCACAGATGCAGCCTGAACGGCTCCGAGAAAGGTTACAAAGCAGATCTGAAGGCACACGGCTGCCTTTGAAGTAAAGGAGAAATTTCCTAGAGAAACTCATAGTATTACTAAACCAGAAAACCAGAAAGACAGGAAAGTGAGAAAGACAGACAGAGAAAAATAATGTACACCCCATAGTAAATCTTTAGTCACAAAATACAAATCCACTCAAATTCATTATTTAGTTTCAAATGACCATCTCCCACCTTACAAACACTTAGCTGATAACAATGGAAGTGTGTGTGCCCTTCAGGGGGGCACTGAAATATGCCGATATATTTTGGCAATGACAGGGTGGGGGGAAAACCACATAGTAATGTGCATGGCAAAATCTTACTGGACAAAAATTAGTTGCACTGCTAATCTGGTGTCTTCTTGACTATTCTGTGTACAAATGTTGTGACACACTGTAGAAAACATATCTAATAATAATTCACATTATCTATATGCATCATCCACAATGAAAAAAACCCCACAAACACAGTCCATGCTAGTTTGATTTTTTGCTCCTTGTATTTCAATCTTAGCATAGACTTTATGAAAACCTGTTATTTACTCTTGAAGTGCCCTGAAGAATATATGCCTTCTGTTATATTTCTAGGGCTTTTATGGCATGTTTGTTTTTTGTTTTTTTTTTTTATTGTTTTGATCATTTGCTGTGTGCTGAACTAAAAATTAGTTTTGGATGTATGTAATTGTTTTTACTGAGATTGCTTAACTGGTTCATCTTTACCCTTTTTATAACATTGTACATAGAATAAATATATGGCATGTTTATTGCCAGGCTTATTTACATTCTTTTGTTTTGCTTTGATTGGCTGGTTTTCTATTTTCAGATACATCCTTGGTACAGGTAGAAATTTCTAGACCAATGAAGTTGGGAAATATTGACTTATACTACAACATTCCTCCAATTTTTTTTTCCCTGTTTTTCAGAATTTGAGAAATTAAAGGCATGATCCCACAGAAATTAACACCAGAGATTTAATTTTTGTCAGGGAAATTTTTTGTGTAATAGTCCATCACTAGTCATAATTTCCCAACAAAACATTTTGCATAGACATTGTACTTCAGTAACAGGTTTTAAAGATCTTTGTTTAAAAAAAAAAAAAAAAAAAGATACCCTCGATAGAGAGAGTAAATAAAAAATATGTCACTTTCTGCTTTTACATTCAGGAAAGGGTTTTTAAGACTGAGATCACTGCCAGAGCAATTTCATGGTCCTGT
Organism: Grallaria varia; assembly: GCA_013396735.1. Lineage (NCBI taxonomy): Eukaryota > Metazoa > Chordata > Aves > Passeriformes > Formicariidae > Grallaria > Grallaria varia. Next base: position 51,004 of record VWZG01009042.1, read on the forward strand.
AAAGGCTGTTTTAAGAAAATATTTTTACCTGTTATGTTTTCAAGAGTTCTAAGTATTATTCCAAAGTGACAAAATATCTGTGTGTTTTATTATTAATTTCTTAAAAACGTGCTTCATTAAAATATTATTTTAGTATGGGGTTTTAACTGAAAAACAGTATTTTAAAATTCATATACATAAATTTTTTGAAAGTTTACTAAATTCTTTTCATTTGGGATGTTTAAATGAGAGGTACCATGGCCTTTCCTTTTCCCTTTTTTCCCTTCAAAGATATTTACCAAACATAAGTTTTTCTTCACAAGGATTGCTTTTATTATGATTTCTAAGGAAAGGTCTCTCCTTCCCTAGATATTCACAATGTTTTAAGACCATTTTGACAGCATGCATGAAACTACAACAGGTCAAAGATTTCCATGATACAGCCCTCTTCCTTGCTTAGGTGGTTAATGAAGCCCATTTGTATGGTAGATAGCCATATAAAATTATGTTGCATGGTAAACTGAAGTAATGACAGTTCTGCATGTTGTACTACACCTTGTGATTTCTGTTCTTCTTTGGCTTCAGTCACTTTATCTTTTACATTTATAGAAAACATATTTATGAGGAAGGAATTTATATCTTTGTGATAACTGGCTTTACAAACTGTTTTCTCAATATGTTGTTTTGGGAATCTATTGGCTGCTCCACCATTTAAGTGCTGTTGTCTGCTTAACAGATTTTCCATTGTCTTCTATCTTTTGCCAAGAATAAGAAACAATACAGGATACCAATTGAAAAAAAAAAAAAAAAAAAAAAGGTAAGCTTTTATGTCCAATTGCTATTCTCCAGATTCCAGGAAAAGTCATTTAACTTTCTGTTTTTAATGTGGTGATGACCCAGGAGCTTGGTGAGCCTGGCAGCCTTGGCAGGCATTCTTGACAGCTTGTCAAGCCTGAGGCTATTGCATGTTGTCTTTCCTCTCAATAATTAATAATTAATTAGAAACCATGTTTTTTTAATGATGGACTGATTTAAATGTACTGGGTTTTGGGGGGGGGTGTATATTTTTAAAGCATCCATTTTTTGAAAGCAAGAAAGACAAGTAAGAGGAATGATGTACATGCCTTCAAACAAGTCAGGCAAAATCACTGGAGGAATAAAGGCCTACCACACACACACACTTAGCTGCACATATAAGGATGCATTTGCACACAATGAATCTAGTCCCTGCTGGCCAAACACAAGTGACTAAACACTTTTTTGCAAGTCCAGAAAATCAAACACAGCCTGAAGCACCTCATTTACGAATTTTCCATGCATACAAAGCACAAATCCCAAAGCTATAGTTTTTGATTTTTGTTTTGTTTTGTTTTTTTTCTTAATTGGTATGTTCTGTGGAAATGTAGGAAAATTATGGCCCTAATTTTCAAAGACACTACAAGGAACAATAGAACAGAGAAGAGAACAGAAAAGAAAAGGATGTTCTTGTTAATTGATACGAATTAATTTTTCTCCTGGTATACCTAATTAACATACATATTATATATTGCATACTTTACATTACATATCATATTTACACATTGCACACTGTGTACTATATATTATATCTATTTCTACTTTGTATAGTTTCCCCCACATTTCATTTAGACTTTTGTTCTCTTCTTGCAGAGGCCCAAGTTCAGTGAAGACTCCTGATGTTGCTGTACTACAGGCAGAAGTCCACAACTGCCCCTTGAAGAAGAATCTTCAGCCTTAAATTGAATATCTGTTATCCACACCCAGCGCCTAAGGAACATCTTTCAGAACAAGATGAAAGTCCAAAAATTCCCAACAGGGAAATGTTGAGAGCAAATCTGGTTGAAGTCCCTTCCTTTGTAGATATTAGATGCTTTGTTACCAAACCTGTCACCCTATGTTCAGGACTCAGAAAATGATCCTGCAAAAAGGTATCTACATATTTCATCAAGACACAATGTCAGCTTAGTTTCCAGGAACAGTTCATCCACAGAGAAACAGAGGTTCTCTGGGGGTCTTATTGTTCCCTTGTATGCAGATGATAAAATACCAACACAGGAGAAGTGATTTCACACTATGCATATCAGCAGCATGACAGCTCCATACCCAGCTGCAGTCCCTGTTATACTAAATCTCCCTGAGTGAAATTGTGTTAGTCTACTAAATGCAATTCTGTTTCTATTATTCTTGGGAACAAATAAAAATCATCAGCATTAGTTGAAATATTTATTAACTTTCAGACACCAATGCTTTTTTTTGGTAACTATTTAACATTTGTGAACGTTCTGTTTAACTCATATTAATAAACAGCACTACATAGACACACATCGTCTTCTACACCTTCAGACTTGCCAGCAGTGTGAGCAATATCTACTTAAAGGGTGACTCAACAACAGGCACAGACATTTCTTTAATTTTATTGTCTATAACTTGAGAATAGTTGTGTTAATCATCAGGGAATGCTCTAACACATGGAAGTAGACGCATTGTCTTTTATGTTATTTCCGTTCTTCTCTTATTATTGCTAGGTGTAAACATCACCCGATTATGATAACGTAGAAGTTCCGATCTCTTAGTTCTTTGGAGAGGCATCTTTCAAAAAGAGGAAAATGTGTCTGCACATAAGTATTATCTAGTTTTTCTCATTATCTGAATTCAGTTGTTGAAGCTGAATTAACTTTGAGGACAAACATTCAGTTGATGGATTGAGATTTCTGAGGCAAATTAATTCCTCGTAGGACCAGTCTAGCTTGTTTGCCATTTAATGTGGAAATAAATCTCAAGATCTATCCAAACTCTGGAGTTTTTTCCCCTTGTAAGAATTTAAGGTGTCAGTATCCTGTATCTTCTTACAGTCACTATTTGGTGAAATGGTAGTACAACAGTGAGGATCATTGAAATACCATTTTCTGAAAAAAAGATAGAAATGGGTCTTGACAGGTTGACTGCCTCATTTCTGTCCAAAGCCAGTAGTGACTGTGCCAATGTTCTTCTGGACAGTTACTTTTATCAATCTGTTCCCAAAAATTCCAGTGGTGTGAATCAGACACTGACTCTGGATGAACTGACTGCTTCACTATTCTTACTGCTTGGAGAGATTTCCGTATATGTGCGTGCAGCCTAAATCTGCCTTTCACATTACTTCTTAAATTGATGCCTCAGTGGAGTAAAAAAGCCCAACAAATAAATCAAAACATCTCAGAGAAAATACTTTCCCACATCTCTAGCCAACATTAGAACTTCCTGCAAAATGGTGGGATATTATTTTAAAAATTTTAGTGCCTGTTTTTGTACTTGTGCTTGAGTCTGTAATACATGGATTATGTAACTGTATACACTGGGTTATGTAATTGCATACATGATAGTCTTGTTTGTATGGCAGACACTATGCATGATCCATTTCAATGCAAAATGATAATAAAATATACACAGATTTTATAGCCCAAGGGGTAAGTAGTATCTGGCAGGTTAATTAATTGAACAGTAATCCAGGAGGAAATGTATTCCAGTGGAGATAGTAGAACACTCCCTTTCCAATTGATCATATTTAGTTAAGAGGATTGGCAGTAGTTTTCAATTCACTCAGGTGCTGCTTTGGGCAGGGTCTGTGTTACTTAATCTAATAGCTCTTTTTCGGCTTTGATGTTGATAAAGGCCTCTGAAACTCATCTTTCTTAATTGTATTATAATAGAAAGAGTACCCTAGGGGCAATAACAAGGAACAAACCCCAAAAGACTGAATTCATTTGCTACAATTGGAATGTGTTAGGCTATGTGATAAAAACTCATCTGTAAATCCACTAAGAGAGACAATGGCAGGTGAGGACCTGAAAAATAGCCTGCCAGGCTAGTTCCAGGACAATCACAGGAGCCATCAGGCAGTCAAAAAGCCCCACTTTTCTACAGAGGATCACAGGTGGAGGATGTCAGATGTGGGAAAACCAAATTAAAGACTCAGAGGAACAAATTGTCTGAGCTCTTCCCAGAGCTGCCTCAGAAGACACTCAAGCCCAGTGTCCAGCATGAAATTCATCAATATGTGTGAACAGAACACCTTTTGGACTGAGGGAGATCACTGCCTAGAAGTATGGGACACATTCTAGAGTACAGGGGAAAAGTATTTTGGGATCGCACAGGTCTTCTTATGGGATGTTTAGAAGAGAAGACAAAGGCAGGAAAAAGGGTGAATTTAGTTATACTGGGAAGGAAAGAACAATAGAAAATAGAGGGATGAGGGGATAGAAATGTTTTGTCACGTACAAATAGTTTGAAGGTCAGAAAACTTACCTTGGTGGGATCAGTGCAGTCTGTCCTATCTTCTTATTAAAATCCATTTCTAACTCATTTTCTTGGTTAGAGACTCTCTCTTTGATTCACATGTGTGAATGAATTCTGAGTGTTAGCAGCTGCAGTAGGACCTTTGGTCACAGGCCTGTAAAGATGCAGTAACTGCAGCAAGTACGGATGTGCAAAGGAGTTTCTGGTGCTAGGAGAGTGGGTTGAATCTGGTCATCAGTTGAACATCTGTCCTACCATCTCTCACTCTCCTTTCCCACAGGATGTGGAGAAAATAGAAGGAAGGCGAGAAGACTATGAACTGACATAATGAATGTTTAACAAGGAAAGGAAAAAATGTGTGTTTAGGCAAAACAAGAGGAATTCATTCACTGCTTCCCATCAGCAGGTATGTGTCCAGACAGTTCCTGGAAGTCAGGGCCTCAGAATACTTAATGGTTACTTGGAAAGTCAAATGCATTCTCTTCTTTCTTCTTTCTTTGTGCTCTTTATAGCAGAACAGAGTGCCATGTGGTATAGAACACCCATCTGATCAATTTGGGCCAGCTGTCCTAGTATTCTCTCTATTTAACATTTAGTATTTTTGGTGTCTCTCCAATCAGTAGAAATCTACTTATGTTTTTAAATGTAGGTCTGGTAATTCAGAATAAATAGTGTAGCCATAAAACCTATATTATATAAGTTTTAGTATAGCTTGCTAGTACCTTTGTACAAAATTCCTAAAATTCAGTGCTATCATTCTTTGTTAAGAATCTCAACAGACAGGGATTTTAACAAGCTGAGGGGTTTTCTGTCTGTAAAAATGTACTGACAAAGAGATATAACACCTGATGTAAACAGTCAAATCTATTCAGAGGCCTTGAAACCATTCCAGAGGGTTTGCTATTGTGCAAAAGGATATGAGGAAGAGGAAGACAAGAAGATAGAGGTCTTTGAGTCCTCCAACTCAAATTCAGGAGGCGCGTCAGGGGCGGTACAGTGGGTGTAATGGTTTTGGAAGTAGGTGGGACAGGTGCCTGAATTTGTAATTAGATGATAGTATAAAGCTGTGAACTGTAGTTTGATATACACACTTTGGAAAATATTCCTGTGCCAAAATAAATGAGTGCTTTTTGCTTTCTAACACTCAAATAGAGTTTTAGAGAGTTATTTTCCAGTTTTCTTGTATCAATAGAAAGTAAAAATAAACACTGGAACACAAAGTTGGCAACATCAAGGGATACTCAATTAATATAAGTCCAATGCTAACATCAAAGTCAACATTTTCATTTGGACAAATGGAATTATAGGTCTACTGTCTTTAAATTCAATCAAATCTGTGATTTGATGGACTAGCTACCTAGCCATCAGCACAAAGTGCATGCTAAAACAGTTTCAGTAGAAAGACTATTAGTTTCATTGGACTAGGAAGTCTACAACTTCCTTGTGAGGGGAAATAGAGGTGTTGACACTGATCTCTTCTCTCTGGTGACCAGTGACAGGACTGAAGGGAGAGGCCAAAGTTGTGTCAGAGGAGGTTTAGGTTAGATATTAAAAGAGATTCTTCACCCAGAGGGTGGTTGAGCACTGGAACAGACTCCCTGTGGAAGTGGTTACAGCACCAAGCCTGACAGAGTACAAGAAACATTTGGACAATGCTCTCTGGCCCACAGTATAACTCTTGAGGACATCTTGTGCAGGGTTAAGAGTTGGACTTGATGGTCATTGTCTGTCTCTTCCAACTAAGAATATTCTATTGATTTGTAATTCTGTAATTCTCCAGCATACAGATGTGGAAGGACATCTGCCTGAAGTATCTCACCAAATTTATTATGAAGTGAAAAATCCTGCCTTCACTTAATCTAGAAATCTGACATGAGGCAACCCTGATTGAAATAAAGCCAACTGGGCAGAACAGCAAAGTGCTGCCTGAGGAAGCCTTATATAGAGAAGGAATAGAACATAAAGTGGAAATAGAAGACTCTGACCTTTAATGTCCCAAGGCTAATAATTTATAGAAAAGCAAAGATGAAGAACATCTGATTCCTCATTTGGCTTTTCCACCTCTCCTCTTCTAAATATAGGACTACTGACTTTGGTAGAAAGCGGAAGGAAGGAAGTTCTGCTCCACCATTCTGAAACCTGAGCGGTTCCCATACTCTTCACCTTGCTGAAACAAAAGTTCACTGGTTGACATCGTGTGTCTGTAATTAATGTACAAATTAGATTAAAAAAAAGTCACATTGAAAAGGTGAAAAGGCCTGACTGGGGAAAAAAAAAAAAAGAGAGAAGAAGAAATTAAAAAAAGAGTCATAAGGTCATAAGGCTTTGATGACAAGAGTAAGACAGCACCTGGCAGATCAGTTAGTGTGTCAGGAGCAACAAACTAGCAGGTGCAATATTAATAAAAGGCACAAGAGGACCCAGAGCTCTGTGTGTCATGCCATCAATTCTGTGGGTCGTGCTGGATATTGATCATAAATAAATAATTGTTTTATTCTGCCTGTGATTAAAATGTTAGTAAAAGTGCAAAGTTACAGGAGCAGAATCTAAAATCATACCATAGCTACAAAAAATCCATAAAAGGGGTCAAAATATTTTTTCCTCCTGCTTAGTCCTTCCTAAATTAATACAATTCTCTTGTCATACAGAATTTCAAGAGCATAACATATCTGAAAGATGGTATTTTAATTTTCCACCTACAAGTGACAAAACATTTTTCTTGAGCATTTGAATTATATTGTATATACATTTGTTTTCACTTTCAGTAGTATAAGAGCAAACATGTACAGCAAAGTTTATATGAATCATAGATAAGTTTACTTACATAAAAATTTAAAGGAGGTAAAAATCACTTTCTCAGTAGTAAGTCTCTGGACCAGATTTAGTGTCTACTTTACTTCCTTTTACAACTACCAAAAAATTAGAAAAATACAGAAGTGTTTTTTGTTGTTGTTCCTAAGTACTGAAGCACTTTTTATAGTCTCTCTCAAGATTCAGAAAATGTTCTCTACAATGTAAGATCTTACAGCCTTTATTTCAATGAGTAAATGGCATATTCATCCTCTTAAAGTCTGTTCAAAGGCTTGACATGAACCTGTGGAGCTGTTATGTGAGTTGATAACATCCAGCTGAGAGGTGGCAATAAGGAGTGGGTAGGCAGTGATATCTTAAAATAACAGCCTTTTCTGCAACAACACAAAAATAGTGGTTCGCATGGCTGTCTTTCAGAATGATTTATTAGCTCTTGTTTAGAGAAGCACATGTGTGGTTAAAGAAGTTTTAAATGAAAACTGGCTTGCACCTGCTCACTTGGTAGATTTTGTTATGAAAAAAAATCTTAATATAGCAATTAAATCCATGAACATAAATAAAAAAAGCATTTTGAACAAGGAAGTCATACTTTTTAAAATTATTTTTAAATAAATAATATATTGGTATGCAAATTAAATGAGGGGGAAAAGGGTTTCTGGATAAGTATTTATTAAGTAAAGAGCCTATGACCAGAGTATCTAGGTGCTCATCAATAAGGAAAGAAAAAAAACAAACCAAAAGAGTATGTATTCACATTGTATACAATATACAAACTGAAACACAAACTTCTTGTCACTGTGTGGGGAACACAGATTTTCTTCCAGTAGAAAAGGAAAGGCACTTTTTGTGTTGTTTTGACTGAGACCAAAAACTACAACAAAAAGAAAAACAAGCAACAAAACAACAAACTTCTAAGTCTTCCTTGTACAGTGTAAAGAGGTGATACTATTCCAGGAAAAAAAAAAGCACATCAAGTTTTTGAAGGGTTTTTTATTTTTTTTTTTTGAGGAGGGTGGTGTTCACTTCTCTAAAAGTTTTCAAGAACATGATATATCACCAAACCCATGAAAAAACTAAAGGATGCTGTAAAATGGATTACTATAATTGATTTCCTTTAAGAAAAAAATGTTCTCTCTCTATCCAGTAATGTTAGAAAAGGGGAGAGATGTTGATTTGCAATGTCTTCTTGGTCTACCTATTCTATTCTTCTCAGTTATATATGTTAACATCGCAGCTACATCTCACCCACATCACACCCCTCCAAGACTTTGACCACTTGCCTCTTATTCCAGTACGCCTCAGTCACTTCAAACACAAAGGCCAAAAATGTGGTCTGGAGTCTGACATGAGGAACAGTTACTGTGGTCTAAGTCTCAGGTTACTTTGTCATGTGAGCTGGTAGAGCACATTTCTGGTGCATGGTTACCCATTTTTCTCCTTTACCAAATGGGATAGCTGGGATTTGAGGTCCACTAGTAGCATCCCGTGAATTGCAAAATAGTGACTGCAGTTTGCTGGATGAGAGATAAAAGGAGCTCTGGTTGTAAACACAGGAAAGAAATGGAACTGTTAACAAGCAGCCTTCAAGGAAACTGAGCTTTAAAAACAAGAAAACACTAAATGAACCGCATCATTACTTGGGGCAAGAAGACTTAAAAAAAATCACAGAATTAATGGCTACAACAAAGAAGGAACATTTTAGATTTTTTTTTTTTTTT
>VWZG01009042.1:59826-75685 GCA_013396735.1 Grallaria varia
TTTTTTTTTTTTTATGTACATATGCTTTTTTGACAACTTTGCAACATCTGAGTGGGACTAGGAAAGAGACAGGATAAACTGGGATTCAGCTGACATACTAATTGGAATTTAGAAAAAACACAAAAAGAAAGGTACTGTAACATTTCATTGATTGTTCCTACATTCCTTTATGGGTTCATTAGACTGTTAATTTGTTCATTTTACAATAGAGAAATTGATAATTTTTTTCTGTCTTTCAGAAAAAGAAGAGTTCTTCTCCAGCAAGTGTTCACATGTCATTTTATTTATCTTGACACTGTTACAAAAGAGAAAAAAAAAAACAAAACCAAACCAAAACCCAAAACACCTCTAGCAGCAACCTTTAAAATCACAGTAGGCTGGAGGCAATTACAATGACTGACAAATTTACATGAAAGCCAGCCATTTTGCATTCATTTACAGCATTTCTCCCCTACTACATCAATTTTAAACTTAAAACACATAATGGTTGCTATAAACATGTTCTTCTTATCCCACAATCTGTTTCTGATAACAAAAGTTTTTTAAGCTTAATATCATTTCAATCAGAAAATGGATGAACTAGGCTTTTGTAATATATATCATCCTTAATTCAAGGCTTTTGTTCTTGCACAACATGCTAAAATTACTCCAGAAGATATGATTTGTATGTTCTGAAGGTACTCTACTCTACCTTATAGAATAATTATAATATGAATTTACTAAAAACTTCACTGTCATATCTTTTTGTGTGTTTGAAAAAGTGATGTGAATTATCAAGCAAAAGACAATACCAACAGTAAAATAAAATAGGTAAGACTGCAGATCTTTTTCTCTGGAAAAGTCCTGTGCTACATATCTATGATTGTCATTCTCATTCATACAATCTTTTGAACAAATCTGCCATGCAGGAGGCAAAAATTTTGCCATGACAAAATATGTTTTACAAAAAATGCGATTAGTTCTATGTTGTGGTTGATCAAATGTAATAATTAGTACACGCAACTCCCAAATTGAAGGAAAACTTTCCCATCAGCACAGAAGACATAAGGCAAAATTCCTCTTTCTAAATTTTCTGAATCATATTCAGATTATTCAGCTTTAAACACAGTAAAAAAAAAAAAAAAATCCAAACTATAAGGAAACATCTCTGCTAACTAGGAAAAGAAGGAATTTAAATCATGCAAATAAGAAAAAGGAAGCATTTTATGAGAATGCTTTACAAACTATCTCAGAAATCAGTCCACATTAAATCAAGCTCAGATCAGGCAATTTCTCTATAAACTTGAATTATGTGGGGCGGGGAGAGGGGGAAGAAGAGAAAACTTAAAGTATTATAATATTTCTGTGACTGCGAGGACGGTATTCACATCTAGAGCATGAATATTTTCAGTCATAGCATTTGACTAACTAAGTGTCATCATAGTCAGTGGAGATTTAATTTGTGTTACAGACAAATCCTAAAGACTTGATTGTGTCCCCTCAACACAGGCATCTAGTGTTATTTCAGGTGACCTGTGACATCTTATCCAGTGTCCAGCTGATGCACTGGGACTTGAGCCTTCTGTATGTTCTATGTCAACCGTGACAGATATTATGACATACCATGTCTGTGACAGCCTAGGGTAGTCTAGTCAAATATCACTAGACAATTCAATTTATCTGTAGGTGTCTATTCTCTTCATCCAAAGAGAAATATTAAACATTGGGACCAAACCAACAAATAATACAACAACAAGAATGTGTATCATATGCATACTTCCCTTAAAATATAGATATGCCACTCCTCTAAGCTGGTGGGAGAAGTGGGCATTTACTCTTTAAGTACGATACTTAAAATGACACGCACAATAAATATTTTTTTAAAATGTTGCTTAAAACAAACAAAACCTGCCACCTATTATGTTTTCATTAATCTACTAGTCTGAAAATACTTGTAGGAGATTTAGATATTTCACACAGATGTGTATAAATACAAAGCTGTAACCCTACATAGAGAGATGTACTTTATTTATTCTCCTGTTTTCCTCACCTCATACCCACTTTCACAGAGAATAACAGCCTGTTATAAAAACAAAGACTAGCAGAAGTCTAGCAACTGAATTCCTATTTCTCAATATTTTTGCAATCAGTAACACATTTAACTTATGCCCTAGCACCTATGGGGAAAGAAATCCAATGGCTGGAATACTTTTTTTCCCCTCAGCTGGAAAATTACATAAATCTCTTTGTAAAGCAGGATTCCAGATGATATCCCGAAAAGATGCTACAATAAATAAATTATTAAACTGTTCACCATTAGATGTGCTCATCTAAAGATACCAGAGAAGATGTCATTGCAAATGCCAGTGGGTGGCAAATACTACAAGACATTTGCCTACAAGTAAGTCCTGGTAGGCAAATCATACTTGGGCAGATGAATAATACAGGGACAAATGTGTGAAAATGTTTCTAAAGGGCAAGGTAAATTCACACTCCGCTATTTGTAATGTTCCTTATGCCACATTTGCAACCAGCTAGAGAGGTAAAATTATTAGGAACTGGGGAAACCTTTGAAATAGCATATAAAGGATGGATGAGTTCCATCTAAAGCAAATAAAACTCAAACCTAAAATAAAGTTTATGGGGAAGTTTTAAACTAAAGACTGAGGAAAATCTAACAGGTGCACAAGGGTGAAGTAATAAAATCTCTCCAGTATTACAAACTCTAGAAAGGACCAATCTCTAAAAATAAGATTCTATTGAAGCAAAATACAATCAGTACAGGGCCAAATATATAAATGATTCTATATGGATTACAGAAACATAAAGAATTAGCTGGCCAAGATGAAAGTCCTGAGTTTAAATAAGATTATTTTCATAGTAGGGATTAAAGAATTTGATAGAAGCTGGATAACAATAGCAGCACCATGCCTTGGATGCTAGAAGACAATTTACATTAGGAATGGCACAAGAAGTTGTATATGTGGAGGAGTGACACTGTATGTTAAAAGAAAACAAGAAATATGGTCATACACAGAGCAAAATAACTACTGATGAGGAATATTTGTATTGAAATCCTGTGCCCAAATAAAATAGTCTAACAGTAAGGCTGTACTATCAGCACCTTGGAATACTTAGATAAGAAATATTGCAGAAAATATTTTTTTCAAGTGTAAGCAATGCCTCCAATATCTATTAAATTTTAGTAATAAGTTAAATAACATATGCCTTTGTGTTATTAGGTTATTTGCTGGATAAGCAATTCCAGAGAGCTTTCTAGAAAGATTCTTGAAGTCAGGAGTGTGTTACATAGTAACAAAAGGAGGGTGCACAGATGGATTAATAACTGCATAAAAGAGGCAACAAAGGACTCGATATACCCTCTAGTCTGCTGGATTCAAGTATGGAAAAATAAACAGTGACATTTCAGAGTGTAGTGGGTAGACCCTCACTAGAGGCCAGACTCAAGTCGCTCTCTCCCTCCCCTCTGCAACTGGACAGAGGAGATAAAAAAATAATGAAGGATTCATGAGTTGAAATAAGAGCTGGGAGAGGTCTCTTACTGATCACCATCATGGGCAAAACAGAGTCAAAGTGGGGATATTAATTAAATTCATTACTAATAAGATTAGGAAAAAAGAGTGAGAAGTAAAATAATCTTAAAAACAGCTTCTCCACACTCTTCTTCCCTTCCAGATTTTGCCTCCCCCTCTCCAGCAGTGCAGGAAAATGGGTGGTCTGTTATGGTCTGTTGTTGTTTATGGTGCTTGTCAGGGAGAGGATTCCTTCCCCTGCTTCCCATAGGGTCCTTCCCACGGGAGACAGTCCTTCACAAACCTCCCTGGTGTTCCTCACAAAATTGCTGTCCTGTGTGTCACTTCTCCATGGGGTGCAGTCCTTCACAAACAAGCTTCCTCAGTGTGGGTCCCCCACAGGGCCACAAGTCCCACCAGGGAAACCGGCTACAGTGTGGGCTCCTCTCCCTATGGGCTGCAGGTCCCCGGCAAGACCTGGCTCTGGCAGGGGCCTCCCGTGGGGCCACAGCCTCCTTTGAGCATTCACCTGCTCCAGTGTGGGCTCCTCCATGGGTCTCAGGTGGATCTCTGAACCCCAGTGGTCCTCTGTGGGCTGCAGGGGCACAGCTGATTCACCATGGTCTTCAACTCGGGCTGTAGGGGAGCCCCACCTCTGGCACCTGGAGCACCTCCTCCTTCTCCACTGACCTAGGTGTCTAATTGTTGTTCACATGTTCTCACTCCACCCTTCCCTTGCTGTAATTTTCATCAGCGCAATAACTTACTTTCTGTTCTTAAGTTCACAGAGGCAGTACTATCATTCCTAGTCGGCTTGGCCTTGGCCAGGGGCAGGAAGCCCATCCTGGAGCTGGCTGGTATTGGCTCCACCAGACATACAGGAAGGAAGCTTCTGGCAGCTTCTAACAGAAGCAACCCCTGTAGGCCCGCCCCCCGCCAACAAAATCTGGCCGCAGAAACCCAATAGACAGAGTAATTTCTGCTAAGATTTGTGCTGGTCATTCAGAAGATGAATAGTTAGGTGGTGCTAAAGCTTACTGATGATGTGCAATTACTGAGAACTATAACAAAATGAGTCTGTCTAAAAAGAGCTGCAGAAGGATCTTGTACTGCTAAGTATCTGCTAAATATTATGGCAGGCAAAATTCTGTGCTGACAGGTGAAAAAAGTACACATGAAGAAGAATAACAGAAACTGCATGTACACGATTACTTGCAGTCATTTCATATATTTTTATTAAAAAGTAAAAAAAAATTCAACCCAAAACATATCAGCTTGAAGCTGAGCAGTAACTAAAAATACAATTAGAATCATTAGGAAAGGAACAGAACAGAAGTCAAAATTACTTCACTGCATAAAGCTAAGTGGATTCACATTTTGTCTACCAATTATAATAAAGACTTTAATGTTCCAAAAAAAGGATGCAGTCAAACAAAAATAGTGCAGGGAGAAAACACAAGATGTTCATATCTACAGAAGAGCTTACATGTGAAGAAGGATTGAATAAACTAGGATTCTCCAGCATGAAAAAAAAAAGAAAGACAGACAGATGGGACTTTTATATGTATCTATTGAAAAATGAAAGCCCTAGAGACTGAAGAGGTGTTGTTTTAAAAGTAAAACAAAAAAAAATTCCTAAAAAAAGAAAATAACTAACCACATAACAAGTTTTGTGGGTTTTTTTGTTTTGTTTGTTTGTTTTTAAGGGCATTTGTATTCAATTTTCAGGCATTGAAGACACAACAGACTTTGTATTCTCCTTCACCACTTTGGATTTCAGCTGTCTGTACTCAAGACCATCTCCAATATGGTGCTGCTGTAACCTTAGGTCAAACTGCCAGGAAAAGAGCTGTGTGAGAAGCATTAATTGCATTCCCCTATCCTTTGCTTTAGAATTGGATTTGAGTTTACAGCCTTGCCTTTGCCTGATCTATATTGCAGATACGCCTGGGCCTGCCTATGTGTCTTGCTAATGCTGACCTCCTAACTTCTCTGGCTGCCTTCATTATTGCCTTGCTTTAAGCAGCTTTGGGCTTGCTTGCCAGTTTGGGCTTGTTGAATCAGGCCATTGCCACCTGCTCTGAGCAGCCTATGTAGGTACACTGGGATGACTCCCTTCATGAGGCCTCTGCTTGACCTGCTGTCTCCCTCAACTCTTGGCTCACACACAGAAAAATAATATCACAGGGTGCCATGGAGGGCAGAAAAAGACACATGCCCTATTCCTCTTCTTATGATAGAGGATGAATTTTTATACTGCTTTGTATAAACAATGGAATGCTTTCTGTAGAGGGCTGGGACCAAACTATTTTCATGGCCAAGGACTACAAACCCTTGCCTAACTGGTAAATACTCTGTATTACTGTTTTCTGTTGATATATTTGGTTTTGGTAAAAGGTGATTAGTTGATCTACCTGTCTATCTGTTTGTCTGTCTACATAAATACATGTACAATACCAATTGTGGTTATTCTCAATTACAGTGCAGTATTTCTTGATGTTATTTTGTGAAGTTTTACAATTTTAACCCTTTTTTCCATATGGTTTTATGCAGACTCCTAAAACTTCCTCCAGGTACTGTACAGTCATCAGCTGCCAATTATATGTTCTAATGCAGTTTAATAAAGCAGAATCTTGGATGACCAGAAAAATAACCATAAACTATTTTTAAATAGTTCTTCAGTAACAAAGAAATCATTAAAAAAACCCAAAACAACATAACCAAAACAAACAAACGAATAAAAAGCAAAACCAAAAAAACAGATTAAAGTACTGTAAGCACTCATTTTGTTGGGGAAAAATAATTGGGTTTTTATGAGCAAAACGGTGAACTCTGGGAACAAATTCAAGAACGGTAGGGAAAAACACACTTTGGTAACTCTAACTACAAGTTTGATAACAGGAAATTCGTATACTGTGTCATCGACTGTCTTATACAGATTGAATTCAATTCTGCTTGATCTTATCTGAAATCTATAATTTATACATTATTGGACATTCTGAAAAAAAAGTCTGTTTTTCTGCAAGAGGAGGTTTACGCATGAAAAACTTTTTTTTCTGAATTCTTTGTAATGCAAAAATTATTTTTAAATGTTTCATTTTTCTTAATTTGGTCTTTTCCAAAACAAGCAAATCATCACTACTTGACTGATCATTTTTTTTGGTTTTTTTTTTTTTTTTTTAACTAGTTGTAGGGTTTTATAAAATATAAGTAATATAAACACTTAATGTATTAAAAAAACCCCAAAACATTTTCCATAAATTTAAGATCAAGCCATAAACATTATAACCATATAGAATAATCACATATTCCTACACTTGACATTAAGAATATTTTTCAACATGTAACTCTTAATGACAGTAACTGGTAAACAACAACTTTGCATCTATTTTAAATTTAGATTTTTGAAAAATAAAAATGAAAACTAATCCTATATTACTATGCTGTATCAAGCAGTAGTCCTTGTATATTAAAAAATGTCTGTTCATTGTTTTTTATACAAACACCTCTCCAGAAGAGTGGGTTAATAGTAATAGAATAAGGATATGTCTGTGGAAAGCATGGTTTAGTGAGCCTTTGCAAATGATGAAAGTTTCTCATATGAAGTGTTTGGATGGAAGAGAGTTGTTTAAAAAAAATCTCCCTACATGTTTTAACTTAAAATGACTGTTTCACATTACTGTTGATAGAGTAACACAGAGGTTAATATTGAGAATTGCCTGTGTACATGGCCTTCATTAACACCATATAATTATACTGAGACTTCTTGAGCTTGACTTGTCAGATAAGATCTTATCTAGATGAATGATTTTTCTTGCTTTGAATGCTTGAATGAATCTGAGAGTCACTTGGCACTTGGCAGCCTACATTGTGACGTGTTATCAGCCAAATAGTGCAAAGAAAAAAATTAATTATTTCAAAGAAGAAATACATGATAGAAATATCTTAAAATGTAACAATAGCTGTGTTGGCTCTAAGGAGAGAAAAAAAATTACAAAGCAGAGACAAGTCCACTGAAGAAGAACCTCTTTCTTCAAAAACTTGCAACAAGGCTACCTATCAGTGAACACAGCTGTCAACTATCAATCCCCTGTTGAAACATTATTTTGAAAAAGAAAGTTAAGTAATTCATAAAATGTTTCATTGTTCTCATCACCATAAATTAATACAATCACTTTTGCTGTTATTGTCATTGTCTTCAGGGTGTTTCTTGGCATACTTTCTCTCAAGGGCAGTCAGAAGACAAATTGTATATTGAGATAAAATTGCAATTGAGATAAAATGTTGGGATACTTTTTTTTCTTTTTGTTATTGTTTTCCTATTCAACCTTGTTTTCACCCTCATTCTGCAGCTGTGACATTCACTTGGTTATCTGGTTTTGGGCAGTCTCAGTATAGCACAGAAATACAGTTGCTCTTTTGTAAGAAACCTCAAAGACTTATGGGAGTTTGGCCACTGTTTATAGAAGAACTATGTTTAAATCTAGTTCAGCAATAATGGGATAAGTAACTGCCCTTGTATATAAAGGCACATCACAGAAATCTGAAGGATTCAATTGGTGGTTTGTTGTAGGTACTTTGTAAAAATATTATCTTGTTCACCCTTTAAACTCATCTGAACATAAAACACAGAATCTGTTAGATTTTTTCACTAACTGTACTTATCTGAATGAATCATGGACTCACAGAATGAATGGGGTTGGAAGGGGCCTCTGGAGATCATCTAGTCCAACCCAGGTTCACCTAGAGCAAGTTGCAGAGGATTGTGTCCAGGTGCGTTTTGAACAATTCCAGGGAAGAACCCTACTTGTTAAACATGGAGTTATATCTCTAGACATTTTTACACCAATGTAACTTAAGATTTTTCTATGCTTGACATTAATGTAGATTGAAATGGTGATGCAATTCTATGATGCCAAACACTGTTTCTTTAGATACCAAGATTACACAAATTTAAAATAAATACTTCCACCATCTCATATCAGTGCTTACTGTAACTCTTTAGAAACAGTTAAAGCAACAAAACTTTAACATACAGACAATCTCAATTTTCCTGTTTTTCCCACTTACAAAGACTTTAATGAAATGTCTTTCTCCATATCCTATCTCAGTCTGCATTAACTGTAATCTTTTAGGACAGGGACTAAGTTATACCCTGTCTTACCAAAGAGTCTACCTCAAAAGAAAAAAGTATCTGTTGAGAATTCTATGTGCTACAACAATGTAAAATATGCAAATACTTCATAGCATTAAAACTTCAAATAATAGAAAAATATATTTTTCAAAGCTAGCATACTGCAATGTGTGTCCAATAAAGACCTGCCCATATAAAGCTGTCTTATCTCCAAACTTATAACTGCAGTTAAAATAATCACAAATGCAATTTGATCTGTTGTTATATAGTTATTTCAAAATTGAAAATAACATATTTGGTCCCTGCCATTATTATTTAGCTCTTGGGTTAATTGCTAATGAATAATAGACTAAACCTCTAGACCGTACACTCCTGAGAGGATACTAATGCCCTTTTGCCCTTTAATTTAATGCAGTGCTTCTTTTGGTTTTAAAGAAAAAAATACCACAACAAAAAACAATCTATTCACTTGTATGTCTCTTAAAATTTTGTTAATTCTCACACCTCTGTAGAAAGTTAAATTAAATATCAAATAGAAACACTGAAGATGTTGGTTGGACCTTTTCTCTCTGTTTTGAATTTTCCCTATCCTATTTTGCGTATCTGTGGTGGGTTCACCTTGGCTGAATGCCAAGTGCCCACCCAGCCGCTCTATCGCTCCCCTTCCCAGCGGTACAGGGGACAGAATAAGGTGGAAACAAAAGAACCAGCACAAATCGTGGGTTGCGATAAGACAGTTTATATTTATACGAGTAGCAAAAGCAAAAGCAGGGTGTGAGTGCGCAAAGAAGAAGCAGCAACTGATCTCTACTACCCATGTGTGGCGATGGTTGGCCACGTCTCTGGGAAGCAGGGCCCCTACGCGTGTGTCGGATGTTAGTAGGCAGCCATCGGAGACAATGAGTGCCCGCCCTTCCTGCTTCTTGCCCCAGCTTTTATATCTGGGTTGACGTCATACGGTATGGAATATCCCCTTGGTCAGTGTGGGTCAGCTGGCCTATTTGTGTCCCCTTCCAGGATCTTGCCCTTGACTGAACAGTGCTGTGCTCAGCGGTAGCCAAAACATGGGTGTGTTATCCACACCAATGCAGAGCAGAGCACTGTGAGGGCACCTATGGGGAAAATATTTCTGGCTCAGCCAGACCTACCGCAGTATCCACGAATAGTCTGTCCACTGAACCTAGTTTTCTGTCTCTCTGCATTTCCTTAGACCATTCAACCTAGACCAAATTACTAGACTCTTGTCTTTTCCTCAGTTTGGGGGCATTTTGCAGAGGGGCTTTAAAATATTATTAAAAAATTATTCTGTCTTTATAAAGTCTGCTCAGACTACAGCAAGTGATCTATTTCATAAACCAAACTATTGAAGGTGGGAACAGGTACTTTGAGTCCTAAACTGCATTTTGTAGCAAAGTGGTATGAGACTTCAAACAGAAATAATGGACCTATAGCAAAGCTATTGTAAGCAGTTAACATTTTCCATATGCACCTGATAAATACTGTTTTAATGCTCTTATAAATGTATAAATGTTTCTTTCAAGTCATTGCTGTCTCTTGTGTTCACTGATTGCTGTGCTAGGAGACTGGTGACTGGCAGTGAATGACTGTGGTCACCTCTGGCAACCAGCAAAGATCTTTCCAGAGCAATAATCTTTGATGCGGGGATAAACTAGAACAAAATGCTTGAAACAGGACCTCACACCAGCAAATAGATTCTTTCCTACTCTATAATCCACTTGGGGGATTTAATAAGGTTATTTTTACATTATATCCAGATCAGTTAAATCTGGATATCTAGATTTTTGAAGATTTGGCCAAATTCCAGGTGTTAAAAGCAAATTTCCTTAATTTTTCAATATGATAAGAAATCTATTCATTTGGGGAATCTACTCTCTAAGCACTTTTTGATGCACGGTTAAGACAGTTTTATGATTCAATAACACTGAAACAGGCAAATTAATAGGACCTTTAGAGATTTGTTCATCAAACTTTTGAACTGTGGATAGTTAATAGTCCTTAGCAATACTTGACATTTAGAGTATATACTACTTTACAACAATAGGTGAATAATTACTGTCTCAACATCTTCAGGTGATAAGAGAAACATTTTACCATTAATGTGTAGACAAGGAAACTGAGGCAGAGGTGGTTGTGCAGCTTTGGAATATGCTACTGAATGGGATGAGACAGCACCATTACCCACAGTGCATTGACTTGGGCATTTAGAAAAATGGTAAGGAGACATTGGCAAGGTGATACTATTCTACCTTTTTTTCTCAGTATGTAATATAATGATGTAACATTTGTTAATGAAACATCTCTATATTAGTTGTAAGAATGAATTTCTCACCAACAATTTCTGCTACCAATGAAGAGATACAGGTTCAAGGGGAAATCCTATTCACCTGCTTTGGATGGGAAATTAAAGAGGGATTTTGGAGTGTGCATTGTAAAACTAGACGGTAAAAATTAAACAAACAGATGAATATAAGAACTACAGAAATGTTATATAAATGGTAAAGAACTAATAGCTTTGGTAGCCTATGTCATTTCTAGGGCAAGTTTTATTAGTTCTTTTTGTTGTTTGATTTTTTTAAGAATATTGTGAAAAGAGGAAGTAGTGCATACACATTATTGGCTAAAGCCCACATTTAGAGAACTATTACATATTAATAGTCCCACTGATATTTAATAGGTCCTTCAGATAAGTAATGGTGATTTAAATGTGTACATTTGTAGGAATAGCATGTGGATTTATGCCATTCTGAACTTTATAGGAAAAATGTTCTGTTTCATACATAATTTTGTAATTTTTTTTTTGTGTAATATTTATTTCCTTAGTGTTCCATTATTTTGCTTTAGATGCAAATATTGTACTGGAAAGAATTTGCCAGGAAATAATTATGAAATTACAACAAATAAGATAATAAAATACAACATTTTTACAATAACATTATCCTGAACAACTCTCTCTGATTGAGCTGATAAAATAAAATAATAAAACTGAAGTATTTTGAAGTCAGGTAAAAAAAACATTAATAACATTATGAAAATTAACTCCAGTTATAATTCAGATTCAAACATGACATATGCTTCATATTGAACTGTATCTATCCATTACCATTTTAGTCTCTCTCACTTGGCAAGCTCTTCTGCCATCTCTCTCAGTATCTTCACGTGAATCCCATCCAGCCCCCCAGAGTTGTGAGTTTCTAAGTGGCAGAGTAGGGCACTAACTACTTCTTTCTAGATTTCAGGGCATCTATTCTGCTCCTTGTCCCTGTCTACCAGATCAGGGACCTGGTTGCCCTGAGGATAATTTGTCTTACTGTTAAAGACTGAGGCAGAGAAAGCGTTAAGTACCTCAGTCTTTTCCTCATCTTTGGTGACAATGTTCCCACCTGCACCCAATAAAGGGTGGAGATTTTCCTTTGCGCTACTTTTGCTGTTAATGGATTTATAAAAACACTCTTTACTAACTTTAACAGACTGTGTTTTATAGCTGAACTTTTGCATTTCTAGTTTTCTCTCAACATGAACTAATGACACCCTTGCACCCTTCCTGAGTTGCCTGCTCCTCATCCAAAGATCACAAAGTCTCTTTTTACACCCTGAGTTCCAGTGGAAGATCCTTGTTTAGCCAGGCCAGTCTTCTTCCCTGCTGGCTCATCTTTTGGCACATAAGCCTGCTTCTGCACCTTCAGGATGTCTTTCTTAAAGTATGTCCAGCCTTGGACTCCTTTGTTAGCAA
This sequence comes from Grallaria varia, assembly GCA_013396735.1. Taxonomy (NCBI): domain Eukaryota; kingdom Metazoa; phylum Chordata; class Aves; order Passeriformes; family Formicariidae; genus Grallaria; species Grallaria varia. The sequence continues at coordinate 72,224 of VWZG01009042.1, forward strand.
GGACTGTTTCCCAACGGACTCTCTGAACCAATGTCCTGAACAGGCCAAAATCCAGCCTCCAGACTTGTTGGGTTTGTTAACTCCTTTCCTTACTTCACCAAGAAAACTCTATCATTACACAGTCACTGTGCCCAAAGTGGCCTCTGACCACCACATCTCCCAGCAGCCCTTTGCTGTTTTTAAACATCTGGTCTAGCAGCGCATCTCCCCTGGTAGGGCCACTTAACAACTGTGTGGAAATGATCCTGCACACACTCCATGAACCTTCAAGACTGTTGTGGTTTAGGAATGGTATTCCCTTCCTTCTTAGAAGTGAGAATTCCTTATTTCTCCACCCCCAATGGTGATGTGGGTGGTACAGAATTACAACACAGACATGTCCACAGGGCTCCAGGCTCTTCCCCTTCATGTCTACTGCAAGAAAAATAATTCTTCACTTACCAAAACCAGGACAACTCCATTCTCTCTGTTGTGTAGAGTTTCCAGAAGACATCTGGCAAATTAAAGTCTTCCACAACTAAAAATGTTAGTAATTGTGAAACATCAGCCAGCCACTTGTGGAATACTTCATCCACTTTCTTGTGAAAGTATTGTAGTTGGTATGTTTTCTTTGGATATGTCTTAATTTTTACCTCATAATTAAATATTCGTATCTCACAGTGTGTGATATTGTTTTGATATTGATTCTGATATTGGAGATGAAATTGAGAAAAGTTAGAACAAGATGAGAGAACAAAGGGGTTTGCAAAACAACTACATGAATAAACAGAGAAAAATAAAAGTTTAACCACATTGTTCTTGACATACAAAGAACATCTTTGGATACATTAAAAAATGCTTGACATACTTTTAAAATTTTATTTGTTTTACTTTGGAGCGTGCACAGCCTGTAGTCATCTATAGGATGACAATAGGATTCAGATTGGTAAGTAAGTATTACAGACATACATTGACCAAGTGAGCATGGAATATTGAGTTATCTCAGCAGAATAAGTGAAGGATGTATAATAGCTCAGTTGGTTAGAGCAGGGTCCAAGTAATGTCAAGGCTGTGGGCTCGATCCTTGTATGGACCATTCACTTAAGAGTTGGACTCCATGATCCTGAGTGGTAAGGATCAACTTACAACTCAGAATATTCTGTGAATTAATCTAATTTAAAATTAAATACTGATGCTCATTTCATACTTCTTAAGAAATAGCATGTCTGTGATATAAAGACAAGAAATTGTCTAATAACATGGATATCCATTTGTTTGATAATGAAAAATCAACTGTAACAGGCATATTTTCAGCACTGAAAAAGATAATCTGGTTTATCAAAAACTTATGTCTGATTAAAAAAAAATCCAACTATAAAAATTATATTAACTATATCAAATAATTAGAGAAGTAGAATGAAAATAACACATTCCGTGGCATGATCCAAAATGAAATGAGGTCTTTTTATGTTTGTCTTTATCTTTTTTTTTTTTTTTTGCTTGGCCATCTTTTACTCAATACTTCTTTTTAGTTTCCCTCTTCTTTGCATGAAGGGGAATAGGACAGAAAAACAGTTAAGGAAAGTGTATATTCTTTCAGGTCATGTAAAGGGTTAAGAAAGCTATAGTAAAATGCCACATATTTTTATTACTGGGGGGAAAAAAGTGCATGAAGATAGATAGCATTCTTCATCTTACATTTTTGAGGGAGTCCAGGGTAATACAAAGGGCTTTCTGTGCATCTGTTTGGGGTGAACAAAATGGCATACGTAGAGGAAAAGGTCAGAAGATGTATTTTCACTGTATAGTACCGGCTCATGAACTGAGTTCAAATCTGCAATACTTGCTTTTATTTTCTTCCTTGCTTTTACTTATGTGATTTTCAGAGATTTTTATTATTTTGCAGACAAATTTTTTATTAGGAGCATTTCCTCATGGATCAAAATGAACTGAAAGTGAAACGTACAAATGCATTAAAATTGTGCTGTAGTGGGTTCAGTTTTTCTTGTCCTTTCTTTCCATTCATTACCATGTTCATTCCTCTTTGATTCACCAAATGTAAAAGCAAATTTTACAATCTAATTCTTTAAGGTAATATAGTATGCTACTTACAGAATTTTTAAAAAGAAAAAAAAATTCAGTATTTCCGTTATTGTTCTATCCAGTGGAAATAAAATTTCCAGATATAGGGATGAACTACTAAAAACTACTTTCTTCATTAAACTAGTCCATTTATTATTCTCTACTGAGACTTTCATGTGATAGTTTGTTACAGTATAATACCAGTAAAAACAATCTTTTTGCTATATAATACAATGATTGTTTTACAGCTGATTGGATGTTGTGCTATAATTGAAGAACACAGGTACCCACATATCTCCATAGTGCTCTGGAGATATACTCCATATCTCCCATATCTGGTCATAATTCAAAACCAGAATTACTATCTAAATAAAAAATAAAAAAACCCCACAACTTCTAAAACACTTATTTCATAAATGAGTGGGAAAACATGGTGTCCTGGTTTCTGCTAGGGGTAGAACTAATTTCTTCTCAGTCGTTATTACGGTGCTGTGTTTTGGACTTGGAATGAGAATAGTGTTGATAACACACGGACGTTTGAGTTTTTGCTAAGTTGTGTTTATCCTATCAAGGACTTCTTGTTTAATGCTCTGCTAGTGAGGAAGTACACAAAAGAAACTGGGAGGGGTCATAGCTGGGACAAGTGACCAGAACTGACCAAAGGCATATTCCACAGCACAGAACATCAAGCGCAGTATATAAAATGTGGGGATTTATCTGGAAGGGGAGCCAATCTGGCTTTGGGAAGGAGGGTCTGGCATCAGTCAGGGCGCGGTGAGCAACTGTACTATGCATGACTTGTTTTCCCTCTTTTATTATCATTATTGTTATCATTTACTGTTATTACTGTCTTTATTTTCAATTATTAAACTGTTCTTATCTCAACCTACAAATCTTACTTTCATTCTCCTCCCCTTTCCACTGGGGTGGTGGGTGGGAAAATAGGGGTTGAGTGAGTGCCTGCATGATGCTTAATTTCCAGCTGGGCTTACAACAGAACACATGGTTTAATTATCACTATATCTAACTCTAAAATGTCACTCACTTCAAAATGTCCCTGCTTCTCATAAGTTTACAAGCACTTTATGAATGTGTCTAGCTCCTAAAAGGCTGAATAATTGTCATAAGGATAGTAAGTGTGATCTTTCATATTTATCAAGTTATTCAAAAGAGGAGAGAGATATTGAACAATTACCATGGTTACAAGTTCAACTATCACCATCCAAAGCAAGAATATAACTAAAAATCTAATTATTCTGGAATTATTAATGAATATCTATGCAGTATGCAGGCTAAAAATACATAATTATAATAATCACCATTATTATTATTATTGATAACAATAAGTAAAATAACAGTAATAATTTTAACAATAATAATAGTAATCTTCTCCACGGACAC
>VWZG01009044.1:0-30471 GCA_013396735.1 Grallaria varia
AAAATCCAAACTGTAACAGGCAGATTGCACTGCTTCCCCACAGTAAAAGAACACATATCTCTCCAAGACAGACAGGGGACTGAGAAAGACATAACCTCAAAAAGAAGCCGTTGGCATCAGATGGGAATGTGATTCAAGCTTAGGTGAAAAACACTTATGAAACATGATGTCCAACTATTTGTAGGAAAAAAAGCCCAAGCAACAGAAGTGTTCAGCTATGAACTCTTAGCTATATCCTCTTTGGCTTGGCAACATTGGCCTACACATGTCTCCATCCTGATGGGCAACAAAATACTCAGCAGATATTGGTGAATGTTTGTTCAACTTTTGTTATTCCTTTGTATTTTTGTATCTCTTCCTGATCTTTCACTTTAACTCTAGGCCTTCTCCTTTGATTTCCATCTTCCTCCTGAGTGTGCTTTCCTAAAGGAATTGAGATGAAGTACTTAAACGTCAGGTATCTCTACAAAGTTGATGTTACCATGGCAACATTTATTCCAGCTTTTTAATGAGAGCACTGAAATATAAAATCTGTCCAGCAATATATACTGGAATGTTGCCAAGGCAACTTCAGCTTTCCTCAAAATGATTGTGTTTGTGAGCTTTTGGCCATTCAATGCTTTTAGACTGAATTTTAGTCAATCATCCAAAGCTTGTGGGCAGATGGGTGGTTCAGCAATGGAAAGGAGTACCTGCTGCAGTCTTAGACTGAGCATACAAGTAGTTGAAAGCCTCATCAATTCCTTTGGACACTTTAAACAAAGTCCCACACAAAGACTAATGCCTCTGCTAATGAAATTTTCCAGGTCCCCATGTCACTTGACCGTTTTCTTCCTTGTCTTCAGATCTTAAGGCACAAAAACATTGGAGGAAAAAATTTTAAAAAATTAACTGAAGCAGTACGAAAGCAGTCCCACATGACCTCTGAGAGTTACCTGTTCAGTGTGGGATTTTTCTGATCATTGTCTCCCAATAAATCAATGTCTAATTCAGCTCCCAGTTTTGTGGCTCTGTGAGAGGGCAAAGATTAGTGACTCCTGCAGGTCACCCGGTAAACAAGCGCCTTTCTACAGAGATGACATGTTACCATGCAACGTGATTACTGAATCAGGAAGGGCTTTGGCTTTTTTAGTCCATTGCAATGTGACTCGTAATTATGTCACTGAGGGCTGCTACATTTTATTTAGGCATTGACCTGACAAGGGAGACTCTACTGACAGTGGTGCGCAGTGCAGGCAGATGTAGATACATTGTAAGCCTTGGGTTGACAGCGGTGGAAAAAAACACAAAGTAAAACATTCACGTGCCTCAGCATGTGCACCAGGACGAACCAAACTAATTCTATCACTCTCCAAGGTTCGAAAGTAGCTGTAGAAATAAGCAGATATCCAGGGCAGAGGATTAACTGGAGTCAAGCTGGAGATAGAAAGGGGAGAAAGTGACCCAGATAAAGATAGGAAGGATTTAGAGAACAGCTGGTGCACTAGCTAGTGACCACAGCTTTTCCAGCATTTTTGAATACCAGAAGCAAAGTGATTTGTCTGAGCTGAATATTTGCAAACCAGCAGAACTGCCAGGGAACTGATGGAGAAGCACCTCTGGGGGCTAGTCACCTTCAACCTCACCTGAGATCTTTGCAGAGCTGCTTTGGATGCTTTGCTACAGGTAGAGATAGAAGCTGAGAACCTGTTCAGTGCAGAGGGAGAGTCAACCCCAAGGATGACAGTGCCAAGTGAGACAGAAATCTTCCACAGGAAAAGCAGTATGATGGATTATTGAAGTTTTCTCCTGGGAGGGAAGGCATCCTTGCAATCAGCCTTAAATCTCTCTGCACAAACTAATGACACATAGTGAAGGAAAAGCCTCCAGCACATCCTGAGCTGAATAATTAGCTTTTACTTATGCAAACTAAGGACCAGTGATGTCCTGTGACAGAGTAAAGCACATACACTCTCATGGTTGGTTGTATCTTTGTTACAGAAAGATACAGTCCCTCCTGTGCCAACTTATCTTAGAGATTCATACAGTACACATGTCATGATAAAGATGGCAGAAGTTGTAATTCTGCAGCTCTGGAAAGGCAAGGCAACCAGCCCACTCCAAAGGCCAAATGATTTCCTTAGAGTTTGCAAAGCTCTGTGACTCAGTAAACCACCACATCTGCAAAGATGGAAAGCTCCTTAAACACCTCAGCTCTTAAATGCCTCTTCCTCTAACAGGGAATGGATTCAGACTCAAGACTCCCACAGCCTTCATCTCCTGGGTAACCCTAGCAGGCACCTTTTCTTTGGCCAGGCTCCTCAGGATCCTTCTCTAGAAGGAGCCTAGTAAGACAGCTACAGGTGGACAAATGCTTGGCCAGTGGAAAACAAGCTGTGCTGCTTCTGCAAATGAAGCATTTCTGTCAAACTCACATCCTTGTTTGAAAATTATTCTGTTCTGTTCTGTCCTGCAATAAGAAGGACCCATCAGGCTGCATCTGTTGATCAGTGCTGAGTGTGGAAACAAGATTTGCTGTGTTTTGCTCTCCATAAAGCCAAATACCATTTGAAGGCTCAGCAGCCTGAAGGCAAGGATGAGAATAGACTCTGAATGGCCATGTAAACATCCTAAAGTGACTCTTCACTCAAGCTAAGAGAGACATAAGCAGCCCAGAGCCCTGGTTAGTATTTGTGCTTTTGCAGATTGCTGCTATAAAAACACAAGACAAGATAAAGTTGTAGAAAAAGTTGTGAGAACTCTAAAGTACAAGTTTTCCTTTGACTTAAAAACAAATCTAAGAAGTTCAACAAACATGGTGAGCACTCTAGCCCTGTGAAAAGGAGGTAAAGCTTACCCAAGGCAATAAATTTAATGCTACATGAAATATATGGCTGATGAATTGTTGGTAGTCAGAGCTGATTAGCCAGATCATTACTATCTGACACAGAGAAGTGTGACAGATAAAGGGCACAGGTAAGGGCAACAGACTGTTTTGTGAAATATAGAGGTCAGCCTGCAATGTCATCCTTTGCAAGCTGTCAAGGATAAACTTATTATGCTAGGTGAAAAGGAGTTTTCTTGTAAATCCCGAGCCACATATAAAAGGCTCTTGATGGAAGGCATCTCCACATGCTGGAAACCCACAGCCTCCCCGATCTACATCGGACTTTAATGCATCTCCATGTGGCTTACTCAGCTAGCCAAAACAATGAGGAAGATTCCTCTCCTTCCCTTCACTATAATGTGCAATGTAGATGGGGATAATCCTTAATTTTTCATTGGCTGAATTTTGCTGACAATCATTTTAGTCATGGTGTTCAGGCTTCTTTAACAGTACACAGAAAGTCTTTGTAAGAAGGACATGTGCAGCTTGCAAGTATGAAGCATTTATTGATTGGATAGCAACACAAAATATTGCTAATTCAGACAAGTGTTGTGCTTGCCATCCCTAGAAGACAATTCAGGAGTCATTGGTGGCCAGGAATACGTAAGTCAGATGGGCTGATGGCTGGTCTCTGAGGATCCTTGGGACATAACCTCTGTGTTGCTGGGTTGCTTTCATTTCCCAGGTCTGTGGACATGGATAGCTCTGACGACCCTATCAATTACCAGCTCTGGGGGTTTTTTTCACTTTAGGATTTTGTATTTTTCCAAGTTAGCATTTATCCATTTAAATGCCTCTACACCTAAAAAGTATGTCTTGACAAACTCTAGTCCTGTGTGGGATTTTTCTTTTCTTATTTTTCTGTGGACTTTCTTACAGTTGCTTCAGCCATAGCAATGAAGGGAAAAAAAGGAGCTGAAGATGGACAGGGCTTCTGGAGTCAGGCTGTGGTTTGCCCAGGGAGAGGCTCACATTTGGTGTCGCAATTTTGGGAGCAGCAGAGAGGAGAATGGGAAATACATGAACAGTTTAATAATATAAAATCATATCTGATTTTTGAGTGCCATCTTACAGCAGTAGAAGCAGTTTAGGCAGGTCTCAGGGGAACTCAAGAGGAGGTAGAGTGATAGTTTTGTGTGGAACACTGTGACAAAGACCTGTTTAATGCCCAAAATTTGCTTTTCCTGAGGACTGGAGCCTGGCTGCGGAGCATAACTGTGGCCACAATGCCAAAACAACCAGTAATCCTCCAGATCAATGAGGTCTCCCTTTCTAGGTTGTGGTGTTTCTGCAGCTTCAATAACCCAAATGAGAGAAGAGAGTAGATAATGACACAGACAATGTTCATGCTAGGAGTTCGGCAGTACCAGGGGTCCAGTGTCCTGTGTGCTGGGGAATCAGTAATAAGGAGGCTTTTCTGGGCAGTCTTCCATCATGCATTAGCTTAGGAGTCTGCAGTTCCTGCATGGGATACTGTGGGAGTAGCATGGCAGGGTTCTGCATCTGCAGGCTAACTGCAGCAATCTGGGCACATTTTGACTCCCCAAAGCACTTGGGCACCAGCTGGGTGATGAGTGCATCTCTGTTTCTGTTGTGAGTCACAGCTGCTTCCCCATGGCCTCTGCATGCAGGTGTCTGAACTTGCAGACTCTTGCTCTGTGCAGGCACCAAGTGAGCTCCCTCTCAGTCAGCATTTGCATCCTTTTTGCCATGTGCTGGCTACTTAGCAAGGCCAGCCCTTTATTTCCTTTCAGCTTGAGCTAAGCTACATAGTGCTGACACTCCAAAAGAGCAGCACTTCCAGCACTATTTCACCATTGCTTTGCAGTGGCAGCAATTAGACCATAAAATCTCTCCAACTACTGCATGCTGGATTGTATTGGAAATCACCTTGTTTTGACGAAGTAGCTAAAAGGTAAAACTTGTTCTTTTGGTAAGGAGTTTAATTGTCACCAGCCAAAAAAAAGAAAAAAAAAATTATTTTCTCTTCTGTTATTGATTAGTTATGATAAACACAGAAGGTCTACTGTAGGTTTAAAGGATAGCAAAGAGTAACTATTGTCTGGGCCAAGTAATGCAGTCCAGTGGTTTTGCACCAAGCTCACAATCTACTCTATAAAATTTGATTTATGAACCCCAAGAGTTTGGGGTTTCTAAAAGAAAGCAAAACTCTTCCACCTGTAATCAAACTGTACTTTGAGTCTCATCCCTTTTTCTATTCTCTTTTCTTTCCTGCCCCCTTTTGTTCAAAGGATGAGAAGAATCAGGTGTTGATCACAAATGCTTGGCTGCAGATGGTGAGTAACCTGTGTCAATAAAGAAAAGAAATCGTGTCTAATTGAAAACTACTGAATGTGATTTCTTAGCTGAAAAGCAAGATTGCTGTCTTCTAATTTGTCTATAATCTGATCCAAGCAGGCATTTTAAGTCCTCTAAAATTTCCCTTGTGCTCCTTTTAGCATTGAAAATGAAATTCAGGAGACTACACAATCCTTTGAGCAGACCTGTTAACCAGTATGACCCAGAGTCCCTGCACTTGCCACTCCTGGGAAAATCCTCACCTCTGTCTGAGACAGGGAACCAGGGTGCAAAATCCTCAGCACTTGCCCCTGAACACAGAAGTGATCCAGCCAAGCTGGACCACATGGAGAGTGCCCAGACTGCGTGTTGGGGTTGGCAGGGACCACAGACAGCTCCCTGCTGCACTGCTGGCAGTGCCCTGGCACTTCAGTGAGAACATTGCCTTCCCTTGTGCTTTACAAACCTCATCCATAAACATTCCTCCTCCCTCTTCTGCAACCTGCTCCAGCTGAGGATTCACCTGCACAGTCATGAAGGATAAGTAAAACTGGTCTACACCAAGGGTTTTGGGAAGGGGAGTTTCCCATCAAGTCTGCTCAGGGCTGCCTGTGGTGAGGGATACAGTGTTTTCTCATGGTGTGTAAACAGATCTCCTTGACGACTTGTGCTCAGGAAAGCTGCAGTTCTAGAGGGTAAAACCAGTGGGAAACTTGAGTGATGGAACTAATTCGGTTTTGACTTCTGCAGCCAAACCCTATCTCATGTTAATGTGTTCAACTGAACAGGCTATTTCTTCCTCAGCTACCTGCTGGGATTTGGAGCAGGAATGAATGGTTTTCTGCTGCAAAAATTAACTCAGACAAACGTATATGACTACAGGATTGTTAGGACAGAGCCTGTGGGTGTCCTGTCCTTGCAGAGGTGTTCATCATTTATAAGCAGTCATATACATATATATTTTATGTGTATATATATATATATATATATACACACACACATACATACATACTTACACATATATATGTATGTTCAGCACTGATAAGGGCTTCCCTTGCACCCCTCCCACTGAACTTTGCTGTAAGTCACAAGGTTCAGTCCAAAGGTTGTTCCTGTGCCTTCCTTGAATTAACTGTTTGTGCTGAGTTAGAAATCAGAAACAATCCCTTGACATATGAAGTTCACTTGCCTACCTCGCATAGCAAGGTGGTTATTAAAAAAATCACCCAACCTTTGTAACAGATTAAATTATTTCCACCAAAGAGGGACTCTCAGATCATGGACCACATACCAGTGACAATACCCAGGTCATTTAAACCACCTTACCTCATGACCAGTGTGCCTGCCAGCCCTGCAGGAAAGGTTTGGGATGCCCGGCTTCAGGCCTCAAAGCAGAGAGCTAGACAATAGTACATACCTCCCAGCCTCAGTCCTCACACTGTTATTTCCTCTGTATATATGCCAACCTTCCTTAATAATTAAAACTGAGCATTAAACTGTTATCATACTACTGTTATTGCTACTGGCAAAATCCATTCTGTTCCCATAATATTCCAGACAACTTAGAAGAGGTTTACAAGCTCATATAATCTGATATATGTGTTCACCAACAGTACTGGGTTGACGTTTACTTGTCTTGGGATCAGTATGAATACCCAGGGGTGCAGAACTTGCGATTTCCTGCCAACCAGATTTGGGTACCAGACATTCTACTGTATAACAGGTAAGCAAGACATGCAACAGCTGGTGGGGTACTAGAACAAGGTGCTGAAAATCAGCTGTGTTTCACTGACATTCTGGCCCTTTTGCCATCTATGGATTTGGCTCGTACACTTGAAAGAGTAACAGAAACAAACAAGCATTAGCTAATAGATTTTTCTAATAGCTAATCTGTCTTCCTTGCTGTAGTTCTGCAGATGTCTTCTTTAACTTTTTCTCAATGAACACAGACAGGAAACTATCCATAGTCTCTTCATAACTACCATGTCTCTCCTGGAAAATTATTATCATGTATCTGTCATAGTGTTCCTGATTGAAGTAAACAAATAGATTTTCTTCTCACTTTCCTCATCATATTTTTTTATAAAACTCTCCATCATTCTTCTTCCACTCTGAACATTCTCTAATGTGTTTTTCCTCCTCCAGAACTGAATCTAACTCTCTAGCCAGTGCTTCTGCAGTGTTGAATGGCATGAAAGCTCTCTAGATGTTCCCTTAATGCTATCCAGGAGGAGGGGATTTTGGTTTTGCTCTGATAACATCTTAGTTTTGGACTTATTTTTTGACCTATTGCAAAACCTAGATGTTGTGGTCCAGCCCTCCTGTCTTACTCAATTTTCGCTAGTATGTCTTGCTCTGACAGTTTTCAGGATAATACTTTCTCATTATCCAGATTAAATTTCATTGTATTAGTTTCCCCAGTACACCAAGATTCATCCTTCATTCCAAGCCCTTGCTACAAAATATTCAAAGGAGGCTTGGAGAGACTTGGATTGTTTCAGTGCTCCTCTTTACTTCAGTTTCAATCCTTACTATCTTTCTTCCTTTTCAGTCCCTAAAAAAGGAGGCATACAGCCTGGTCCACATTACTGTACTTTATAAGAACATGCTGAAGTTCAGATATATCACCTACCCCTTTTTAGTCAATGAGAAAACCTGATTGATTTGATGCAGTTGGCCCTTTACAAATCTGTGCCAGCTGTTTTCGCCTCATTTTCTTTGAAGTTAGGATGATGTATCTATAATTTCTCCTTTAAAAAAAGGCAGAATTCTCTTTGATCTCCCTAATTCACTGTGCCATTCCCTGTTCCCCACAAGCTCTCACAGATAATTGTTAATGCTTCAGAGGTTATTTCGGCCAGCCATTCAGTTCTCAAGAGTAAATTTCATCAGCTCTGCTGAGTAGAATCTGTCTTATCTACATTTCTTTAACCTGTTCCTCCCCTATTCTGATATGAACTCTTGCTACTGTGAGAGAATTAAATGTATGTGAAGAGCGCAATGGTTAAATTCCTGCAAAAAGGCCTCTCAAAACAACATTATTGGAGATAGATAGATAGATAGATAGATAGATAGATAGATAGATAGATAGATAGATAGATAGATAGATAGATAGATAGATAGCCAGCCAGATAAAGTAACCTTTTATTGGAAGCTTTCAGGTGCACACCAGAAGTGCACATACCTTTGATGTGCACCTTGGAAGCTTCCAATAAAAGGTTACTTTGTCTACCTATGTAAAATAATGTTTTGAGAGGTTTTTTGCAGGAATTTAGGCACCAGGTGAAGCACAAAGGGTGCAGGATACTGCAGCTCTTTCCACCCTGTTGTTTTCTTTCCTTCCACTGCAAGTAGTGGATCTATCTGATCCTTTGTGTTCTCTTTGTCTCCTCTTTGTCTCCTTGTATTTATTAAAACCTTTCTTGTTGCCTTTTATGACTCATTCTGCACCTAGTCTTTTCAGTTTTATCCCCTTTGTTTTGTGTTGGGGACAATACCGAGGACTGAGGACTCAAGACATGGATAAAGAGCAGATCAGAAGAGGAATGAGGGTCTGAATTTTCTACATCTGGTTGAGAGACAGAGTATGTAAGGTGATGTAGTCATGCAGTGTAGACCTCCACATAGCCACCACAGACAAGGCTCCATAAGCCAGGGGAATCCTCTGTGGTTAATCTGTTCCCAAGAGACCCTCTGGAATAAACCCCCAGACCTTGCTCCTTTGGACAATTCTTGTCATGGTCTGTCTTATTAATCCCTTAGTTTTCTCCAGATTGCTGAGATAGTATAGGAACTCTCTTTTCTTGGTCCCTTTCACCTTGGAGTCTCAATGAATCTCCTTCTACAAGCCCCCTAAAATAACTTCTCCTGAGTGCCTTCCTCTAACACTAGAAGCAAACCCGTAGCCCTCTGCATCCCTGGAGTCTGTAGAATTGCTAAGTCAGGCCACCCTTGCTGTTACAACACATATCTGGGTAACAGATAACTTGGTTTACATGGTGAGTTTCCTCAATCTGACAGCTGCCTGAGACAAGTGTCATTGTTCCAACTGTTCAGTTTTTGGATACAGTTACGCTGACACTTTAGATCCTTTCCCTTCTGCCTTTGCTCTGAGACATCCAGCACTCTGCCTCTCACTTCTCTGATGACATGGCAGCATGCACCCAACCTGCCCAGGTGCAGGCCAATGTTGTCAATGAGAAACTGAGATACTGTTCAAGTATCTCTATATATCTCTAGATATTTCAGTGTATCTACTGAGGCTGTTCAGGCAAGCATAGAAACTTAATTCAGGCATTCTGTGGGTTAAATTCAGGCAAAAGATTATTTTTATCTTGACAGTTACTACATCTTTCCCAAATATCAACTTTCTTTTTCTTTGTTTTCCTCTGTTTTGTTTATATTGTATTACAGTGCAGATGAAAGGTTTGATGCAACATTTCACACAAATGTGCTGGTGAATTACTCTGGATCCTGCCAATATATTCCTCCAGGTAGGGCACAAAGAACATTTAATACTTTCAATCAAATAAATATGAGAAGTTTTCTTTCATAAATGAAACCAAGGTGTTTAAAAGTAGACTATGGAAAATTTGCAAGCTGGATAATTATGGAACAAACCCACTGAGATAATTTAGGTCCATTATAAGTGGTGTATTTCCAATTCACAAATCAATCCTCCTGAGCAGTTCCTGCTTAGAACCTCCAGAGGCCCACCTGAGAAATCATCTAAAGCAAGGTGGTATGCACCATTACATCATGTTTCATATGCAATTATGTGTTTGTTGAGTGGGGAGGTGTGTAACGAGAGGAGACCCTGAGAGAAGTGCTTGCTCTGCATGAAGACCTCCCTGCCAGGCTGAGGCTACAGCTCCAGGGGAAAAGACAAACTGGGATTCATCTCATCCAGCTTGCTCCAAGTCTCAGGCTCTTTTCCATCTATATTGCTGATTCCATGCCTCCAGGGTCCAGCAACCAGGACTCAACAGCAAACACATAGGCTATTCCACAGTTGCTACCTGTGGTGGACAAAAAACGCCTAGACTTTATGTCATAGTATAGCATAGTGCCCAAGCATGCTCACTGCCCCTAACACGGGCTTTCCTGATGGCTGGTCTGCTGTTGTTTCGTACCTTTCAGACCTCTTAAAGCATCCCATAAAGTGTCCGAGACACATACAGTGTAAAATTCAAGGCTCAGGTTAACAGAAGTCAATAAAGGACAGCATCAAGCAAGGTTTAGCACAGTAAAGTATTTTCAAGAGACTATGGGTCTAAGGCAGGTCCTGACCAGAAACTCCTTTCAAAGAGCTGGTCACAGTATGGTCACCCCCTGCAAGTGTACATTTAGGTACACTTATGTACACTTATGCTCCTGCCAGACCTCGCAACACTGCCTGTGATCTGCTGGGGCCAGCCAGCACTGGGAGACAGGCTGGGCTGCTCCTGGGCATGATAGTGTCCTCAGCAACCTCCCTCAAGGATGCAGTGAAAGAGGGGTCTTCACTGGCCAAAGGGAGAGTATTCCACTCATGATGGCATCTTCCACCTGAAATACTTGTTTGGTTACCCCATGACTGTATCACACAGGTATTTTGGAGAGGAAACGTGCTCACAGTTATGCAGACAGATAAGTGTAAGATGAAATGCACCCTGTATATGCCTGATTTTGACCGATTCCTATCCACAGGCATTTTGAAGAGCACCTGTTATATTGATGTCCGCTGGTTCCCCTTTGATGTGCAGAAGTGTGATTTGAAGTTTGGCTCCTGGACTCACAGTGGCTGGTTGATTGACCTGCAGATGCTCGAGGCTGATATTTCCAACTACATCTCAAATGGAGAATGGGATTTAGTGGGTAAATTGGCCAGGCTAAAATTTTTCAGTAGTCTAATTTTCAAAGGCAACCCCCAAATATATAGAAATGATCAATCACACTGGGACATGAAATATAGATATTAAAAATCTATATATGAGAAGCAAAAAGAGAGGAAAAAAAGTAATATCAAAGACAGCCTTTCAGACACATTCCTTGAACTGTGTCTGAAAACACTGTGTTCTGAAGCAAGTGCCTGCCACTGAGTACGTAAATGAAAGCTACTAGTCCTGATGCATCTGAGCAGTTTGTCAGTACCAGACTTGGATGTGTCTCATGTAGGAGCATGGTACACTACTGTCACATTTACTCTAACACATCAGCAAACTGATTGGTGTAAAAAATACTTCAGGAAAATTTTTACATAAATGAATCTCTCACCCAGAAAACCATCAAAGTGTCTACCAGTTCATATCTGCAGATTAGTATGCCTCTCGTGCCTTCTGTGCTTTGGAAGACACCTGTATTTTCAAAATAAGAATCTATGCCCAGAACTAGGTATTCAGAGTGAGTTTCTAGTGAGTTGTTTTGAACTCATTTATATAGCTATAACTCAGAAACAATGTTACAGAAATTGATGGAACTTAGACAACTCTAAGGAGAGGTTGCAAAAAAGACATTTTATCTTCCAGTTTAGATATGTAGACAAGGTCCTAACTGCTCTGACTAACCACATGCAGTAGTTTCACTGTTCAGAACATCTGAGAAATTATATTCAGTTTAATGAGAAACCAGAGGACTCTAGTGAAATCCTCCTAAAGTTCAACTTAGTGCTTTAGTGCATATTTCAGAGCACTCCTGACTGTCCAGTACTCCTTTGTAGTGGTTATTTCTGACTGGTAACTTTACATATCTGTGGTTTTTCTGGCTTCAGCTCTGACTAGGAGAGAACAAAACAGGGATGTATTTAGCTCATACAGCAAAAGCATTAAATTGCACCTCAGGCAAGCCATGGCCGTATCCCTTATGAAGACTTTACTAGGCTCCTGCCAAAATGTACATATGATCATATCTTCTGTCATATCAGCAGAAATAAATAAGAAGTGAGCAATTTTTACATGAAAGACACAAGGTACTGAGGTCTTTCAGCTCCCCTGATATTTCCTGTGCTGCTGCAGTCCCCATCATGCAGCATGTCAGGCAATCTACTGTAGCAGGGTCACCATGAACCCTGCAGTACAGCTATTCTGGACAGCTATGTCTCTTAACCTTCAGGTAGGACAGACTTTAGGCTGAACTTAACATTATTTTTGAAAATTAAGCCATATCCTTTTTTTTTTTTTCTGGCACGACAAAAAAGCAGATGTGTATAAGAGTATGACAAAAAAATAAGAAGCAGTGGCACTTATCACACAGAAAATCTGCTCCATGTGCTAGTGAGAAATGACATCAGCAGTATGTCACCATTCACAGAACGTAGGAGGGCAGAATGCACATTTTTCTTGTTGAGTTTAGGATGCTCAGGACTGTTTTGCTTTGACCCAGATGAGCTTTCTTGGCTAACCTAAGTTCAGGTGACTTGGAAAGCATGAAAGTAAATGCTAGAAAACACAAAAAGTGGAACAGCAGGTGGAGGTGACACACATTGGCTCATAAATCATGAGTTCTCAGCCCAGTCCAAAGGCATACCTAGGAGTCTTGCACTTTTCCCCACTGCTCTTATCTCCCTCTCTGTAGGTGTCCCAGGAAAGAGGAATGAGATGTACTACGAATGCTGCAAAGAACCATACCCAGATGTGACATACACCATCACCATGCGTCGACGCACCCTCTACTATGGCTTGAATCTACTCATTCCCTGTGTTCTCATATCTGGCTTGGCACTGCTTGTATTCCTTTTGCCAGCTGATTCAGGGGAGAAGATTTCTTTAGGTAAGTGCTAAAGTATTTGTTTTTTTCATAAGCATCCTATAAAATAGAAAATAAGACCACATAGTGCTATGGTGCTTTATGAATAAAGACTTCACTAGAAGAGCAATAGAAGTTTTTGCTTGGTTGCAGAGAAAAGGACAACAGGTTTCTGTATGGCATTCACACACCCTGTGCCAAACAATTCTAAAATCTTTTGTACTTTAATATGGGAGAAGGCTGAACAATAAGCTGTTGGCATGGGCTGCAGTGATAATACTCTGTCATGCCTGCTGTTATGTTCTTGAGTAAGTCGCAATGAGTTTTATAGCTGATTAACTCTGTTTTTTGTATAGGACATACTGGGGTGCACAAAGTGAAGCACTTTGAGCAGCAGCAGCTGGGCACTGGTTATTTACCCTCAAAGTTCAGCTCACAAACCACCTAACCATGAGTCCCTTTTGAATGCAAAACAGTAACAGCCAAGAAAGAGTTAGATTATATTTACTGTTATGTATTGTTCATAAAACCAGGAAGGGTTCTTCCAAGAAAAGACAGAGAAGAGCTGGAAATACACCAGTTTGGCCCAGATGAAACCTTAAGAGTTAATTGTACATGATTCTGTCTCAGGACAGAGCCTTTTAAATCATATGAGTATCCTTAGTAACAGAAACAGGTATCTGAGCAGCCGGTCTTACAAGACATAAAACATAGGCTATGGGGATTACAATTGCTATCTATGAAACAGAGGATGTAGACAAGAAAAAGGATTATTTCAGCTGAAATAATTTCAGGGTTGTGCAAAGACACCGAGATACTCGTCGTGAAGTCAAAGTTGAGACAAACAGCTGGCTAAGCTTTAGAATGTTGGCACAAAAATATGAGTTAATATTCATACATTGACCTTGTGATTTCTCAGTACCAGGACAGTAAGGTTTAGCAACAGCATTTCCAGATGGAACAAAGAATTTCTTTTAAAACAGGCTGTATCTCTTTGAGGGATGTTACATAATATGCAACAGCAAAATGTAGATTCCTGTCTGTACAAGCCTCTCCTAGCTCTTAATAACCATCTGGGCTTTGTTTGTGCTATGTTTTGGAAAAGCAATGTAATTTACCAGTTCTACAAGCTTCATTTCACTCAGCAGGAAGGATTTCTCCATTACTTTAAGAGTAGCAAGGGTTTGTGTGTATTAGAGAAAACTGAAAAGACAGCAGACAGAGTTCCATCCGAAAATGCCCTCAGTTTTGTGGAAGTTCTCATCTGCATTGACAGACATGAAGCCATAGGCTTGGCTTAGCTGTAGATCAGGACAAAGCTATATTTAAAGGCAAAGACCTCAGAGGAGCAGCTGCAGAGTTCATGTGCCTCATTCTTCCCAAACATTTTCACTCCCTGCAGGTATTACTGTCCTTCTTTCTCTGACTGTATTCATGCTGCTTGTGGCTGAGATCATGCCTGCAACTTCTGACTCAGTCCCACTAATAGGTAAGTTGATTTTCTCTGCTTTGTGCAAAATATATGATGCTTCTCAAGAGCTGTTCAAAGCTGGTTTGAGGACAGACTCTTCAAGTTACTCTAGTTTTGCATTCAGCAATGTCAGCCTGGACTTTAGCATTTGCATGTATGGAAAGAACCTGCATGAGGGATACAAAAAGGCACTGGAAATATCAGATTAACTGGTAACTTCAGGGATTGAGAGGACACAGAATCAACACTGGGGAAAATTCATCCTTTTTCTTCTACGTTACCCCACCTCCCTGCTATTATGCAACTCTTCCCTGCCTTCCCTCTTCTCCTTCTCTACTCTATCCAAAGAGCAACTCAGAATAGAACAGTCAAAATCCAAATATATTGCTGAAGCATTGTTAATGTGTTGAAAACTATGAGACAGATCATCATCTTGGGAATATGGGCCAGACAAGCACCGTTACACCCTCTGTTTTTATAGGATTATTCCTTTACCTTGATCTCATGGAGCCTCAGTTTCTCAGCTGTGAACTGGAGATATCATTGCAGGGTAGAGAAAATAAACCTGTTCAATTTTCCAAAACAAAGAAGAATCAACACAGAGACGTAACAGACCGTGATGGTGAAAACTGAGGCAAAGTACACACTGTCTTGGCCTTATTACCCTTCACTGACAATAAATAATCCCCTCTATTAAACAGCAAGCCCATGTTTTCTGTGTTCAGCTGTTTGTGTAGTGTTTACATAGTGATAGAAATTCTTCCAGTTGACTCTGATTACCTTGCCAGTCTCAATTCATGAGCTTTAACATTCCATTACACTAACCATCATGTCCAGACAATGCTTCCAAAGTTTTCTTTCATAATCTGTCCCTGATTTCCACAACTCCCTCTCTTCTGCACTGAAGCCATACCATGAGTTCCCAGCTTAGCCACACATCTCCTGCTGTGCTCACTTATTTCCTGCCCTTGGAGGCTGCTGTACTTTAAGCCCTTGCAGTTTTCCTCTGCTTCTTTATCTTTCACAGCATCCTCTAGTGGAATCCCAGATACTAGTTCCTCCCAAAAATGAGAAATCTCTTTGCCTCAAGTCCAAGGTCTATCCTCTGCTGTTCTCATTCCTCACTCACTTCATGGTCTCAAACTCCACTATTTCATAATAACTCCAGCCCACGTTGCCACTGATTGTCATGTTCCAGAACAGTTCTTTATCAGTGAAGTGCAGAACCAACTGTACATCACTTTGGCCTGTCTGGTATTTATATCAAGAAATTATTTCTGACATCTGTCAGAAATCCTCTCAATTGCTTGCGTTATACTTATATTTATATATACACACACATACATACATAAAGTATGTATAATATACACATAGATAATTCAAAGATGTTTTCAACAGCACACATATATGCAAACCATGGCACCACAATGTTTCAAATTAAATGTTGAATCCTGCCCTTCTATAGTGATGTCAAAGAAAGAAAAGGCTGAACCAGAGAAAGATGCCTCTGTTTCTGTTTAAAACATCAGCCACCCATAGCACAGCAATCAGCTCAATCATTTAAATCAAAAGCATTAAAGTCCCATGACATCTACAAACAGAACCGTTTGGCCAGAATCAAACGCAAGTCAACTTTGTGAATAAGTCTTCTTCCTCTGCAAGGTCCCGGAAGTCCCTCCTGGCACTTAAAACCTCTAGAATGTAGCTCCTAAAAGACTTCCAGGCCATGGCTATAAAGCAGCATCTGTGTCCTAAACTTACCCTTCCTACAACAGCTTAGTCGCGCCTCACAGGAAAGCACTCATGATTTTACTCACTTTTAATTTTTCTCTTTAAAATTACTTTTACCCATAGCCTGTATAAGTAGGCAGCTGGAGTTCATTTCTTCAGGAAACTATGCACAGAAATACAGAGAACTTCAGATGTGTTACATACCTAGCTACTGGCCTGAGTGCACTAATTATTGGATAAAATCATAAAGCCTGTGTGATACAGCTCAAGTATATTGCAATGGTTTTTTCTGTTTCTAAAAACCTATGTATTTATGCACAGATTTGTCTTGTACTATAAACGCCAGTCATTTCATGGGGATTTCATGCACCTTCCCATCCCTACTACTGCACTCAGTCCAGTGGTCTATGTAAGAAAGGATATCCATGTTCCATGTGTTGATTTCCTTGTTCAATGACCAAATCAAAATTAAGCAAATATTGTTATTAACAAATACTGTTATCATTATTAGAGCTTTTGTTCAAACTCAGGCCCGGTCTTTTGAAACTAAAGACTTAGGTAATTCATCTGAGGACCACGTTTGAGGCCTTTAGATCCAAACTGTAAGGACTATTTCATTTCTATAAAGACAATGTGATCCATATTAGATCAACGGTTGAACTTGATATTAGAGGTATTTTCAAACCTAAATGATTCTATGATTCTATTTAAATAGCTGTGGATAGTCAAATCTGGATTTGGCAATCCTTACATGACCATCACTGAAGAAAGGATGAGTTCCTTCCTTAGGCAATAGACATATGCCTGAATTCCTTTGGAGTCTTCATATCTTTGATCTGTTTCATGAAATTTTGTTTTCCATTCAAAAGCAACCTTTTAATTGAGGATAGGAAATGATGCATTAAGAAGTCACTAAGGAACAAATTTCCCTAAGTCAATAGTGATTCTGAACCGTAACTTTTCCCCTTCATGACTATCCTTTGACTGCAGCCTCCTTAAGATTGCACAGTTGGTGATCATGTGGTCCCACATCCAGTAGGATCATATTTATTATGCAATGCTGTAGGAATGTCTTCAAAAATGTCTCACAATAAGTTTCTCATTTGGGCTCATAGGCTTATAAAAACCTGATCTCCAAAAGTGAAAACAACTCAGCCAGTTTTTCAGAAAGACAGGAAAATTCACATTCCATGTTAAAATCAGACATGGCCAAAAGCCATTGTTCTGCAAAATCGAGATCAACCCAGTTAGGATCCTAACAAGCACATCTTCTGCATCTCTGACTGCAATATCACTTACAGAGGGGGAAAACCTTTTGGGGCCATAGGACACTGAAAAGTTTTTAGCTGTCGGTACTTCCCCATATTGCTTGATCCGGTCTTCTTCCATGATCAGGTGGTTTGTTTTTAAGAAAACACCAGTCCCAGCCCTAGTAAGCCACAGGTTCACCTCTTATTCCGTTCTGCAGCAAGACACAGGCTGTGGGGAACCTCTTTCACCCACCTATCTCACATTTACCTCTGGTTTACTGTGCTGCAGTCCCACCACTGGGGGAACTGATGGGCTCCATGCAGAGACAGACTCTAAAATGCTTACTTTGAAAACCCCACCCAGCACATTACACTTGTATTAGTCCAAAACTCTGCAGACCTTGAGTTTAGGCCCCTGGAAGCACAGAAAGTACAGTCACACAGAGAAACCACCAGGAGTACCCACTGCAGAATTCTTTCAGCTTGAGACTGAAGTTTCAATAAGCTCTGAGTTGGTTGCTCTTCATCCATCTTAACCAGGGCTCTGAGGAAGTATCACTTTCAAAATAATTTGTCAAAGCAGTTAAGGCATCATTCTGCTCTAAAGTCAAATCTTGAAATGAAATGTTGAGACCTCTCAGGCCAGTCAGATGATTTGTTTCTTCCATAAACCCTTTTTTCATCTTGCAATTCAAGGCATCCCCTTGCACAGAAGTGGTTTATAATTTCTAATTGTTTTCCATGCCAAAATAACTTCAAAGTGCTACAAATCCTTGTTTCCTACCCATTCTCTCCAAAATAACACCACTGGTTTTGGATCAAGAGTCTGTATTTTGCTTTAAAATGAGTTTACGGCAGAAAGTGTGGAACACCTGGAGGTTGGTGTGTGGGCAGTGTTTGAAAGGGGAACATGAGTCTCATGAACATGAGGAACTGTCAGTTTGTATGATTAACATCCACATGATGCCTGACATTTTGGCCAGACATACCAAATAATGCACAATAAAAATAAAGTTATCTTCATCTCCAGTTAATGAAACTGCATTTCTCTATTTCTCTCTGTCTTATTTTGCTGAGTTTCTCTGCTTGCTTCTTTAAAATATGCAACATTTACTTGCTGCTTAGGGCTCTGTTATGATGGCATTTTAAGCTCTGTCTCCTCCTTGCCAGTCCTCACTATGTCTACATTATTTCAAAAAGCTTGAAGGTTTTACACTTTGAATAAGTAAGTTTGCAGCAGATGCTTGGGATGATTTCTTGCATTTAGTCATATAGCAAATGAAACTGTAAAGTACTAAGACAGGGAAACAATGGGGTGCTTTGCCACCTCCAAGCGTCACAGATTGTTTTAAGTTACAAACATAAGGCATTAGTGTAGAGAGATAAAATTAGATTAATCTCCTGGTACATTTTCTGTCATCTTCCTATATGTTCTCTGCTGATGCCGTTTCACTTTACTCTGTCTCTTTTTGAGTATTTGGACTGGTTTTTCCCCCTCCCTTTCATGGTTCTGCCTGGTATCTTGCTAGTGTCAGGGCCTTGCTCAGAAGCAGAAATTCTCACTCACAGCAGCTCTTGCAGTTTCTTGCCTCATGATTAGTGGTGCTTTTCCCAAAGCAAAGAATCTTAGATGCCATTTTACTCTGGGGGGAAACCTCCCCTCCAAAAAACAAACAAACTATAAAAACCCAAACAAACAAAAAACCGAAACCAAACCAAACACCAAAACCCCCAAGTTTTAATTTTCAAACACCCAGTTCTATTCTTCAAAAGCATGTGGGAAGGAAAGAGTTTGTAAACACTGTGAAAACACTGTCTCTGTTTCCTCTACAAATAACACCATCAAAAAACAGACACAGAGTACAATCCTGAAATCTCTCTCTCTTTTAAGATATCTCATGTTTGTGAGGGACCATCTGGACTGAGATGATGCTCTTCACTTTCTACTGTCGATGAGAGCTAACGGAGCACAAAGGGTGTGCCATAACGAATCTCAACAATGGAGGAAATTGTTCTCCTGCCTGTGTCTTCTTCTGTGGTTCTTTACTGTCTGTGTACAACAGTAACTCTGCGAGAGAATTTCTTATCTGTGGTTTGATTTTCTTGGCCTCTGAGTAACTCTGCCATTGCCTGTTGTAGACTGCCACAGCATCTGCCCAGCACCAGGCCTGGTCCCTGCCATAGGAGAAAAGGAGAAGAGTGGTTGGAAGCCCCTGTGCTGGTGTCTGAGGTTTCTGGTATCCTCCACAGGCTTCCATTCACTAACCTGAACCATTTCCAGAAGGAAGAGCAATGAATATCTCATTCTGAGGTCATGTCTTAGTTTAGAGGAAACTAAAAAAAAAAATTTAGAAATCCTTTCCCAAACTGACCACGCCTCTTTTAAAACAAAATTTTAGTTTGGAAAATGTGTAGAAGAAAAGATACAGTTCTTAACTACTATATGTGTGTATATATATATATTTCCGAAACACCAGAACAGAGCAAATGACTGTGTAACCAAAACCTCTAAAGAAATGAGTCTCTGAAGGGATGGAGTGAAACCTCTCCCATAGGCAGTGTGGACTCTCCCTCCTTTGTCCTCCATCCGAAAGGCGCTGGCCCGGGGTGGGCAGAGGGGGCCGGGGGCTCCCACGTTGGTGCCGTCGGTGCCTCAGGAAAACTGTAGTAACTCCAAAGTGATGGTGACTGTCTGTCCCTCTGAAGCACAGGGCACACCGGGCTAGGAATGGGAGGCAGGGAAGAAGCCAAAACCGCAGGAGTCCCTCCGAGGTGTTGCCTTCCCCAAACTGCTGCTGAAGCAATGAGAGGGAGAGAAAAAAAAAACAAACCCTCCCAAACCAAACAAAAGAACTCTCCTCCCCCACCCCAGCCATCAGGTTGGAATTCAGATCATTGGCCTGGTCTTTGGCAAGGAGGGTGTCAGCTCCCAAAGTCTGTGTTGGTAGGGAAAGAAAAATTTGAATGAATTCTAAAACTATAACAGGTCACAAGAAGCACAAAGCACTCAGCCCTGAATGACTGAAATTATCTGATTTAGAGCAGGTCTAAACCAGTCCAGCATTTCATATGCAAAATCTGACATTTCCTGCAAAGGCAGAATAGAAACAGGAACACTAGTGGGAGGTTTCCAACTTGATCAATGTGGGTAACTGAACACAACACTTTCCTCCTTCCCCCACTATTTCACAGGAACAAGGCTGTAACTGGTCACAGTGGAGATGCTATGCCTTTCCTGTGATTGACTGCATTAACAAATCTGGATATGACAACTGCTTTCTCAGTTAGTGTTCAGTGATAAAATCAACAAGGTAAGGCATCCTTCTGGAATAATCTTGTTCCTCTTTGGGACTGTGTTTTATTTACCCTCTTGCTAATCAGTCCTTGAGGTTAACCCAGTTCCACTTCAGCAGTGTGTCTTCAAAAACATCTCTCAAATCACCCTAAGGTACTTCTCTAACATCAGATGATAGCATGAAACATCCAAAAATGGTACTGACTGCCCTTCAAGTAAAAAATTGCTTGCAAGAACAAAAAGCCATTCTCACTGACATTTTAGAAGACCTTCTGGCTATCTGTGCTTTTATCAAATCTACATTTGCTAGGACAATGGCACCTGATAAATTTCTGATAGTGCTGAGACAGAGGCTGATAACTCCCAGATGTTAAACAACTGCCCAGATAGTATGTTTCCTAATTTCCACTTTGGAAAAGAAAGAGAAGAAAATCAATTGTAGAAGAGCAAATATTTCATACTACTTTAAGATGATTAATTGAGCATCCAAAACAGCTCAAGTGCTGAAGAAAGGATCACTCACAGCAGCTCTTACAGTTTCTTGCCTCATGATTAGTGGTGCTTTTCCCAAAGCAAAGAATATGTCATAAGACATATGAAAAGCACTCAGAAGTGACCAGTACAGAGCCCAATAACCCTGAGGAATATTGCTGTGTAAGGCAGGGATATTGAAGGTGCCCAAATAAAGGTCTTCTGGTCCATTTTCCTGGCCCATGGCAGAAGTCCAGGGAAGAGAGCAAATGATTCACTTCCCCTTCAGAATGGGTCAGTCGCTTCACAGCTGTGCCTCAGAGCAACTGATTTAACAGCAACCCGGTCCTTGGTATTTCAAATGCACCCTGGCCCAGGATGGTTGTTCCTGACACTTCCCACAGTTAAGTAATTTGTTAAAGACTCCAAGCTGACCTAGTAACCAGGAGTAATAAGTAGGACACAAGACAGATTGTTAGCGAGAGTTTCCGAGCATTTGCCTCCTGCAGTTTAAATGAAAGGGGCTGAACTTCTTTGTAAACTCTGATTTGCATTTATCTCTGCTAACAGACACACATGTGGGTATCATTTTGTGGGAGCAACAGATTCAAAGCCCTAAGTAGATAAGTGCTATAGGATTTAGGAAGGACCCTAAAATACTGTCCAAAAAAGTCTGGTGACTAGGCCAGAGCTGCTGCTTGGGAGACCTAAGCACCATTCTTACTCTGCTACTTGTCTCCTCTTGCCATATCTAATGGGAGAGCACCCTATTTCTGTGCTCAGCAGCATCAGTAGAGACCGAGAAGCGTGGGGCAGTGTGGGGCTAGGGTAGAGTGAGTAAAAACTGCAGACCTGTGGCTTCAAGACAAGTGTTATTGATGAAGATTGTAGCTTGAACCTTTCAGCAGCAATGCTTCTCTGCTCACAGGGTTGCTGGAGAAGGTCAAGTCATGGTCATCAGAAGGGGTGCTAGAGGTGAGCAGGGACAGCAGCCCTTCTGTCTGTCACCAAGTGATGGGTTTGACCTTGTCAGTGAGAGGGCTAAAGACTGACAGGAACAGAGATGCCAATCCAGCAGACTGGAGGAAGATTAAACCATGATTTTAGGGAGCTGAATATAGCACAGGAGTCTTCCTCACCAGTTATCCTCATTGCTGCAGGAAGACCATGTTTTTCTGCTGCCAGAAAAGTGAGGATGTAGGATTAAATCCTAGAAGAAAAGATCAGAAAATGATGAGTAGGTGTGGATACCTTTTCAAAGCCAGGAACATTTTGCCTGGCGGATATACTCACTCAGTTCTGGGGCTTTTCCTTCTCTTACTCTGCCACTGAGTCCAGATTCCAGGTCTTGGCCATTCCTACCTGGTTGTAGACTCTAAGGACACTCATGTATTCAGTCAAAGACACCCAGGCCATATGATCCAGCAATTTCTTTGTGACCAAAGGGTGTGTCTACCTTCTCTTGTCACACAAAAGAAGGCAACAGCCAACAGTTAGAGGTGTGAAAGAATAACAGCTGTGTCAGTCATTGTGACTTTCTTCCTCCCCTTTTACTGTTGGTTATTCAAGGCTGGCAAAATCCAGCTTAGAGTAGGTTTGGGTAGGACTCTGTCACTTTCTCTTCCTGAAATGAATGCAACACCTGCACCTACTTGAGGGCCATAAATCTATCTGCCAGATTTCACAGACAACTTGTGACATTTGATTTCAGAACAGTAATGTATGGGTATGAAGTACCATGCCCTATGTCTTCCATTCTTACTTTTCAATTGAAAACTTGACTGTACCTTGAACAGAAGCACCCTGGCCTAACCCCTCAAAAACCACAATGCACACACAGACTCTTCCTTGTTTATCACTGGACAAAACCACAGAACATCTTTCTTTCTGGCTCCAAAGGTCCCCTGTACTTCCCAGCCTATTCCTGAAAGAACTGTTTTCCAGTTACTAGCAGGTCTACACACAGTTGCCTGTCTACAGCTTAAAAAGAAACCCAGAGGTGACAGTTCCTCTGCTAACCGTTGGCTGGGATCTTGAGCCAGATAATATCAGGCTGTTCCCAAGTTTAACCAGGTGACTGCTTTTTCACAGATATGCGAAAAATCTTAGCCAAAGACCACTTTAGGCCTTTGAGGTCTGGCGCCATCAATAAGCATAGAGTTGAAGGAAGTTACTTAGTGACTCATACCCGTAATTAAACCAACAATAGCAACACTGCTGTGCTTCTGTTACATGTGGCATGTGACAACTACCCTGATACCAGAGTTCTTGGTTTGCTCTTCTTCTGCCTGCTTGTTGACTTTGTTCTCTCATGAATAAGTGCAACAGAGCCCTCTAAGTTTACCTCATCCTTGGGACTATTATTCTAATCTAGATACAAAATTCATTTTGCCATGGAAAGCCATATCTGTCTGCCTTTTGAAGCAATTGCACCATTGTTTTCAGGAAGGCCTGAGAGCCTCATTATTATGAACAAGCTTTTTACTGCTGAAGCAGTGGGATTTGGTATTAAGAAATGTAGACAGAACAAAACTTGCCTTGCAGCTGGTAGTGAATTTTTTACTTTTCCTGCAAGCTGCACGAGGGAGGGCTGGGAGTGGGATGAGGCTGCAGTCTGGGGCAATGTGATATTCTCTCCCACAATGTGCCATTGTATTAGCCAACAGTAATGTTTCATGGTATTTTGCCACTGAAACCTTCAAATGTCATTACCCCTGTGGGTAATTCTGCTTTACACTCCAGTACATCAACCTCACTCCTGGCATGATGAAGCTGTACTGCCACTTAGAAGTTACAGCTTCAAGTTTCACTTCTGGCATTCAAGATCTTGATTTCTTTCCTGCACAGCAGGTTTAAGCTTAGCACTCAAGAAGGGTGAAGTGTGCTTTCATAGGAACCAGTAGAAGTGGTCTTGAGGACTAAGAAGAGTAATGAAAAATATGCCTAACCACTTGTGAGCAGTAGTGGGACAAAGGTGGGGAACTGGTGACAGTTTCTGACAGCATCTTCCTCCAGCACCTCTGCTTGTACTGTGGGGGCCCAGGACTGGAGATGCTGGTGTTCAGTAGGTGCTGTCAGCTCAACTTCTCTCTGCCCTGGCAGCAGGCATGGAGCTGTCCTTACCATGAGGCGCAGGACAGAAACTAAGCAGTTTTTGCCTTCCACTGGTTCTAGCCCTACCCTCGCTGGAGAGAAAGGAGCTGATCAGATACACTGAAAACCTCAAAGGCCTCAAATGCTTCAGTGTAGCAGACCAGAGAAGAGGATATTCAGATGTGATGTGGTGCTTCTCAAATGTAGATCTCAAAGCATGGCCAAAGAATAATATTTGGTCTTTGCTTGGATTTTCCGCTCCTTAACCAAGTTGTCCTTTCCTTTGCAGCTCAGTATTTTGCGAGCATCATGGTCATTGTTGGCCTGTCTGTGGTCGTAACAGTGCTGGTTCTACAGTTTCACCATCATGACCCACAAGCAGGAAAGATGCCCAAATGGGTAAGCAGCTTTGGTGGTAAATATTCAACAGGCTCCTACTGAAAGCAAAAAAAAAAAATCTAAAAGCTGTAGTAAACTTGTTATAGCTGAAAGACAGAAGTTGCTCTTCATTAGTATGAACACTAAGATACAGACAGAACATTTGATACTGAAGTTTGTTAATGGAGATAAAGAAAAAGCATACTAAATTTGCTTTTCCATTAAAAACAATGTCTATTATTTGGGTTTTCTATTTACCCTTACAAGGGGGCAGTTGAGTCACGACAAAGTATTCTCACTCACCAACCACTTTGCAAGTGCTGATCCTGTGAGCAACACCTTTGATTTCTAATCCACCAGACACCAGTACTGACAAAGTGACATTTCAAAGCACTTAATAAACACTAGTCTCTACTGGACAGTTTGCTGCCATCTGATACATTCTCAGTGCATTAGCATGTGGACCTTCTTTTCCCTACAGACAACAGCAGACTTGGTTAGCCCAGTGAGCTCTGGTACCAGCTCCAGCTGGCTTTCAAAAGGCGTGTTTCCTTTAAATTTTGAGTTAAAAGAAGGGGTTTTTCCACTCTCATTTTCCTAACGGATTTTAGAATAGGCAGGGTATGGTTTGTATTTACAAAATGAAAAAGAATGAAAACAGAAACAGATACAAATAGTCACAGTCAACTATCTACCACACTGGTTGCACAGAAGTCTGGTTGTATAGCACCCTCTGGTATCTCAGTCACTACATTTATCATCCTAGGCAATTATCTTGACATCAATTTGAATATCACATGGTTACCAGTGTCAGCCCAAGTCCAGAACAACTTTTTAATTTAGCCTCTCTTAAAATAAACTGCAGCTCCGATGAATTTTTTTAAGAAGTGCAATAACAAGCATACTCACAATTATTTATCAAAGTGGTGTATAATTTAAAATCCTCTTATCTTCAAGACATCAGAGCATGTGAGTTCTGGAAGCACTCAAAACCTGAGGGCACTAGTCTGGGGAAACATGCTTCAGATGTCTACATGGACAGGGTATACAGGGGCATAACAGCCCCCATAGACAATTTTATTGTTTTGTCTGCTCTTTGAAGTTCATAGACACATGGCTCATGAGTCTCACAGGCCCTGCAAGTTAGGCCTTGCTGTCTACCTATCTCTTGGTTTCTTAGCTGGAAATACAGCGGGCAACAAATTCTTAGTCTGGAAGGACCTTTTCAGTAGCCTGATGGCTGAACTGGCATTCATTACAAAACATCCCAACAGGAAACAAAGACTGGGGAAAGCATTACTGTGAAACACAGCTGATAGACTGTAAAAGCTGTAGACCAGAGAAGTTGATAAGTGTGTAGGGAAGAGGCTGACTCCACAAAATTAAATGTTTGTCCTCTACAAGGCACGAGCAAGGCTCAGTTATTAGGACTTATTGCAAAATCTCCTTTTTAAAAAAGTTTTACCTGTCCACCTATGTCAGGTGTTTCTTATAGACACACTGTGAAAGACTTTTGGTCAGTAAAAAATATGAATCTAAGATTGTCACTTCAGAAAAAAGGAAATTTTTTACATTAAATTTTTTTTCTGCATTTCCCACAGCTATCCCTGCCATCTACTTACTCCCCACAATGTCCTCATCCTGGAAGAGCCAGACATTAGTTTATTGCAAAACTCTAACACTGGTTAATTTGATATTGTTACAGGATTGTTCTCTCCTCCTGCTTAAATAGATTTAGCTGCTGGAGTAACTTGCAGGGGAAGGCACTTGATCTTTGCTTGTATGGGAGCAGGAGCAGACCCAGAGGATTTGACTGGACACATTGCCTAAACACCTTCTTTCTAAAGTATTTATAGTTGAGCAGCTTCTTTCCCCTGTCCATCTTCCAAGGTCTATGTGCTTGGTCTTTGCACCAGAAGAAGGAGGACAGTGCCTGTTAGCATTAAGCCTCTCTGTAGGTGTTCACTTCTTCCCTCATTCCACTGCTGAGAATTGTGCCTTCCTTTCTATTAATCTTTGATGACTCACTAAAACCAGCGTTTTCCAAGAGAATAGTTTAAATCGAAGGTGTTCAGTCAGGGCATTTGTTGGCTACTCAGCTGAGAAGTGAGAACTACGGGCTAATTGACACTTTTGACAAGTCTGCTGAGATAGTGGGAAAAGAGCACTAAAGAAAGCCCAGCTGTTTAGGAGTGGGTAACATCAGACATGGGCTACAGCTCAACTGACCTTTTATTATTGACAGCCAAGACTGCTGCATAGGAATGAGATATGGAAAGATCAAGCACTGAGAGAAGACAGGGTTTTGTAGGAAAAAGCAAGAGCACTCTGGCTCTTGGCTGTGGCTAAGTCAGGTTCATTAGGTTTCAGGCTTTTTTTTTTTGTATTCAGGCCTGGACATGCACAGGTTTGCTCAGGTGTTGATGGCCCTTATCACTGGAGGGAGACTCTCTGCTCTGGACTAGGCCAGGCAGGTGGCCCTGATGGGAGCCAGCCCTACAACTGTATTATGGTTAGGGAAGGGCTCACAGCAGGGTTAGGCTGCTGACCTCTGAAAGCAGCTGTATCTGTGTCCTTCCTTGGTAGAAACCCAGGTATGACAACACAGGTGAGAGTATCAATTCATATCATCATACCCAGCCTGTTTTCCGACAACCTGTGTGCGGCAGCTCTCTCCTTAGCAATTTGGTACTGCAAGAACAGATTGACGCCTTAATGTCTGTGTTGTCAAGGAAATAGGGCATTTGAAAATCCAAACATATTAAAAGCTGTGTTGCTGTCTTCTGAGTATTTATCTTATGTAGGAAATGGATTTGACTGTAGTTATAAATGTAATTTCCCTAAGGAGCAAAAACTCTGTCTCAAAAAAAAAAAAAAAGCAGTATTCCTGTATGAGAACACTTTTTCAACACAAATCTTCTAGAGCTAAGGCAGACATGCTAACATTTTCTAATAAGAAAGTTGTCTGACTTGGTATTTTGGAATTTCACAGTCCCAGTGAATTAATCTTTCTTTTCCCTTCGCCACTGACATTGTTAACATATTGCTATCAATGAAGATCTTCATCTTGTTTCAAGTTATCCCATTTTGTGCCCACGAGCAGTTAGAGTACGTTGTAACTGAGTAAGTTCAATCAAATCAGTTTTTTTAAGCTGCAATAGTATAGGTTTCTACTTGTCTGTGGTGACTATGGAGGAAACAATAAAATATTTAAATACCCAAATGAAAGCAAAATAAAATTAATAACAGGAAAACAGTCTTTCAGGACTGATGTAGTTTAAACCCAGCTAGCAGCTAAGTACCACGGTGCCACTTGCTCACACCCCACCTGCCCTCCTTGGTCGGAAGGAGAACCAGAAAAACCCCAGCCTTTTTTGAGTTAAAAATAGTTTAATAACTGAAACAGAATAAAACATAATAATGAATCAAATATTAATTATAATGATTAATAACAACAATATAAATGACAGTAACAACAGCAAGGAAAATAAGAGAGAGAGAGGAATAAAATGCAAGAGAAACCAGTAATGCACAACATGATTACTCAATACATGCCAACTGATGTCTAACCTCTCTTCGAGCAGCAATCGACAGCTTCCAGCTCTCTAAAGTTCATATTCCTTTGGAATATCCCTTTGGTTAGTTCAGGTCACCAGTCCTGGCCATTTTTCCTCGTGGCGTCATGTGCACCTGCTCACTGGCAGAGTACAGAAAACTGAAAAGTCCTTGACTCAGGGTAAGCACTACTTAACAACTAAAACATCCATGTATTAACAACATTATTTTCGTACTAAATTCAAAACACAGCACTGTCCCAACTACTAGGAAGAAACTTAACTTTATTCCAGCACCAACCAAGATAATGATGAAGAATAAATGATTCATTAGTGGAAGAGATGCAGAATTGCTGCAGAAAATGGCAGAGGGCTGTGACCCAGAAGAGCTCACACTGCAGAACTGAAGAATTGTGTAACTGCCTTCCACTGGTCATTGGTTTTGGCTTTTACTATTATTATTATTCCCATCTGAAACTGCTTGTCATTACAGCAGCAACTCAAAGCACTTGCTGTAATTTTCCCATTCCTGTGCCTTTGCAGTGCAAACATAGGAGTCAACTCATCCTGCACCTAAAACAACTTTGGAGAGAAATTGTGGTCCTAAGTCAAACATGACCAAAGTAACTGGAGCAGAATTACGCAAGGAGTCCTCGGCCAAAGCTCAGAAGTGAAACCAGAGGCCGTGTTTTTTCTCTACTGGATGTCAGATTATTTGACTTGCAACCAGGATAATAAAGTTGTTACACTGGCCTGGCTGCATGGAGGGTCTTCCACAAGCACATTGCAAATGTCCACTTTGTATAAATAACATTTGGAGGACTTCCTAATTACAAGATTTTACTAATTTAGTTTGCTGCTTTTCGCATGACATGTTACTGATACCGCAGGCTTTTTACTGCCTTTCACATTTAACAATGTTACCAATAGGAATTCTAGCAGGCTCAGATTTCAGGCAAAACACTGGGAAAAAGTTCTGGATGCACTCTCCAGAGCAAGCTCATTTGGTGACCTTGACAAGAAACATATGAAGCACAATCTGCCATGTGCGGGTTAGAGCACTCTTGAGATACACCAGCAGACAGTGAAATGACAGAATTTAATAGCAGCATTCAGATTTTGAACTGCTAAATTTAATTGTTTTATTATTTTGAAAAAAAGAGAAAAGGCCTGCTGTGCTATGTGGTATTACTCTTCAAAGCAAAGGAGCATAAAATAAGTGGCTTTCAAAAAAAACACCAAAAGCCAATCAAAGCTTTTTATTTAGACATAAACAATAGAACTGTGGGCAGGGAACGAGCTAGAATTAATTGTTACTCTGTTGTACAGGGATTATTTTTTAGCAGAATCTAAATATTGACCCCACCCCCACCAAATATTTAAGTGTGTTCATTTCCTTACAGTCTAAGAAATGTTTCAAAACTATACAGCCAATTTTGTGCACTCTGCTTAATGTCAGAGATCTGGGATGTTTGCTAAATGTGGGACTTCAAGAACCATTTTTTTAAGTCAATTTTGCTCTATAAGCTAAGTGGGTATTGAACACCTCTATGTTCAAGACAGGTCCAGAAATGGCCATCCTTGGTAAGAGGTTAGACCCCCCAAAAAAACCCCTAACAAACTATTTGAAAGCTTTAGAACCCAGAAATCCATTAATATTTCTAAAAGACTAACCATGTGTAGTGGGTTGACCCTGGCTGGATTCCATGGACTCATTAAATTCCTTTCTGCAATTAGGCACAAGGAAGAGGGGTCATCCACTTACCACCTTTATGGGCAAAAGCAGACTCAAAGTGAGATAATACCTAAAATTTATTACTAACAGGATAAAGACTAAGCTAAAGAGTGAGAAATAAAACAGTCTTGAAACACACACCACACACACACACTTTCTCCCCACCCCTCCTTCTGTCCATGGGGAATTGCAGTCAGTTGCAGTTGCTGCTGCCTGCAATGTGAGTTCCCCCACCCCTTGGGGTTACTCCTCCATGGGATGCAGTAAAAGTTGAGTTTCTGCACCCTGATGGGCCTCTGTGAGTCGCAGAGGAACATCCTGCTTCACCACGGTTTAGAGGGGACCACAGCTGAGTCCATCCCCTGCT
The DNA here is from genome assembly GCA_013396735.1 of Grallaria varia. NCBI lineage: Eukaryota > Metazoa > Chordata > Aves > Passeriformes > Formicariidae > Grallaria > Grallaria varia. The sequence continues at coordinate 30,232 of VWZG01009044.1, forward strand.
CCGTGGGGTCCCTCCCACAGGAGACAGTCTTTAATAGACTTCTCCAACATGAGTCCACCCCTCGGGCAGCAGTTCTTCCCTACCTGCTGTCCCAAGGATCACTCCTCCATAGGGGTACAGTCCTTCATGGATGAGATGTACCAATGTGGGTCCCCCCATAGGGCCACAGCTCTCACTCAGGTAAAACCTGCTCCAGTGTGGGTCTGCCTCTCCACGGGTCCACAGGTCTCCTGCAGGATT
>VWZG01009044.1:57482-120914 GCA_013396735.1 Grallaria varia
TTTTTTTAAAGAAAGCAAGCTCCTGGGAAGGATATGTACTCTGTATTGCAAGCCATGGATACACAGCTGTGAGAAAATTTCTCCTTTTATTAAATTTAGAAAAAAACCCCACAAATAAAACAACAGAGCCAATGAAGCAAAGAAATACAACAAGTAGGAAATTTTACTTATAGCACGTGTTGGGTGACCAGGCCATGTAGGTCCAAAAGCACACCTCTGAGTTCAAATTTTGCTCTTTTAAGCTCTCCAAAACCCTACCCCCATTTATGTAATAGAAGAGGCATTCCCCCCTCCCTGGTTGGCTGTGCCATGCTGGGAGGTGGGCCCCTCAGCAACATGGCGGCCCCCATGGCTGGCCATGTGGCGAAAGGGGTTTCTCTATCCATATTCATTTTACAGTTCCCCTGTCCCCGGTCGCATCATGGTTCCCTGGCACCAGTCCCAGACAGGATCAGGTACCTTACAACTCCGCAATACGCCTTATGGGTTAGTAGAAAAGAAAAAAAACTAAAATGTAAACCCCTAGGTTAGTGACCCCTGTTCAATTCATTTGCTTGTAATAAAACCGCATGTTTGTTTCTCATACAGCTATGCAGCAACCATGGTTAGGCTGCAATTGCATCCAAGTCAAGCCATCCAGTGGTTGCCTGTACAGCTGCTGGTCCTCTTGATCCCAGTGCTCAGTATGGGATGCTACCGTTTTCAGTAAATAACAACTGCCTCCTTCAATTTTAGATTACCACTGATTATCTTCAATATTAGGACTAACTTCATTCATTTCTTTCCATGTCAGCCAGATCTTCATAAAGTCTATCAGCTTTTTCTGTTCCAAACTGCGTGTAAATTGCCAAAATAAAATAAAACTGTGGATAAACTATATAAAGCAGCACAGTTCTAAACTATATAAAGCAGCACAGGTCTAAAACATTCTACAGTCTATTGGTTCATATTTTCAAAATTAGAAATATAACAACACATTTATATTTATTTTATTTTCCTAAACTTCATGCTTAAAATACATGCCTAAGTTTTCCAATGGATTTAGACTCTTATCTCTATTTTTAGTTTAGTTTTTCAGCTCATTAAAATCTCCACCTCCATGTCTTTCAATATAGGCTAAAATTCAAAATCAACTTACTCCAGTTACAATTAAATTGTGTTTCACGCCTCATTTTCTGTCAAATCACTCTCACAATGAGGCTGAAATATTTCAGCTACTGTACCTCTTAGCCCATACCTATACATCCTTACTTGCACATCAAATTAATTCTTTCTTACAGACTACCTCTATAATGTGGTGTCTTCTGAAATTAGGTAGAGAAAAATTCCTAAAAAGTCTTGAGTTTCCACTTACAAAAATCAAACAAAGCAAAAGTAAAACCTTTGCCTGTGCAGAGAAGAGTAAAATGTAGAAACACTTTTGTGAAAGGTGGCTGCCTCTGAAATTTCTTCCAATAAATAGTTAGGTGATCTGATCTAGTCAATGACAATGACCTAGTTTTAATTCCTTTCAGTTCTTTAAATCTTTTTCAGCATTACTGTTTTACCAAAATTCATTCTTTAAAAAAAATTCTTTCAGGGCTGGAGTTTGTCGCTAGTGTGAAACAAGTGGTGCCAGTGACTGCTTCCTTTCCTGTTTGCTCCCCTCGAGTTGAATGATCTGTGTTTAATTTACACTTCCATGGGACTTGCAAAGAGACAGGTTATAGTTTTAGAATTTGTCTGAATTTTTGTTTCCTTACCAGCAGTTTGGGAGCTGGCACCCCCACCCCTGCTGCTGCTAGTTGACAAAAGACTCAGATAATGATCTGAATTCGAACCTGAACGCTGGGGAAGGAGGTGGGGGGGAGGAGGAGGGGTGGTGGTGTTGGGTTGGGGAGTAGAGTTGTTTTTGTTTGGTTTGGGAGTTTTTTCTTCCTTCCTTTGGCGGCGCTTTGGGGAAGGTAGCACCTCGGAGGGACTCCTGTGGTTTTGACTTCTCTCCTGCCTCCCATTCCTAGCCCGGTGTGCCCTGTGCTTCAGAGGGACAGTCACCATTGCTTTGGAGTTGCTGCAGTTTTCCTGAGGCACNGCTCCATCTCTTCACAGAGACTCATTTGTTTGGAGGTTTCAGTTACAGCATTGCTGTTATTTGTTCTGTTCTGGTGTTATAGATAAAAATAGATAGATAGATAGATAGATAGATAGATAGATAGATAGATAGATAGATAGATAGATAGATAGATAGTAGTTAAGAACAGTTATCCTTTCTTCTACACATTTTCCTAATTAAAATTTGTTTTAAATTTAGAGGAGAAGTGGTCAGTTTGGGAAAGGAGTGCTAACAGACAAAAATTGTTTTAGTTTCCTCTAAACTAAGACAGGCAGAAAGGATAATTAGTACTCCCTGTTATTGATATTGTCCATGTATATCTGCTAAGTCTTGAACTACCATGGGACCTCACTTGTTCATCCAAGAAAGCTTACTGAAGGGGAAATAAACTAATTTTGGTCACCTATTCTACAATTAAGATGTAGACTGCCTTTTATGCACCTCAGTACTTCTCTAGTCATCAGTAAAGCACCATAAGGAAAGACAATGCTAAAAAAAAATGAATTCTGTTGACATGACTGAAAAAATGAGTAACATTTCAGGGGCAGGAATCTGATTTTGGGCTTTGCCTGCATGTCCAGAAGCATATCTCTGGGTTTTAAGTGAAACCCTAATTGATGTAATATAAGTTATGGCCTTTTATTATAAACTCATTTACATCTCTAGGCTGTGGATGGGAGGTGGTATTGTCTTGTCAGCATGTTAGTTCAGTTCATGATGTTCCCGAATCTTGTCCTGCTTCCTTTCTACTCTCAAGACTGATCATGCACCAAGCTATAAACCAGATTGGGAAACAAGCAAACTTTTTTACTGTTTTTGTGGGAAAGGGCCAAATTATCTCACTGTGCAGTTCCACAACAGGCACCAAGGAAGCTGGCATATGTCAGAATAACTAAGAGCTGACAGGAAGCTGGGATGTTTTCAAGCAACATTGTTGCTGGGGAAGATGCACTGTCAAACCCTTGCCATTAACACTACAAACACACTACTATTAACAGCTTCCCCTACTGAAAAATAGATCATCTGCTTCTCTGACATGCAGATGATAAACTTCTTGCTTATCTTTTTATTTTCAGAATTTTTTAACAGGTTCTCTGAAGTCTTTAGACCTCAAAGGCTACATTGATTACAGTGCTATGTGCAGTTCAGACTGTTTACAAGGGGAAACTTGCCTTTTGACAGTCTGAGACCCCAGCTGGGCAAAACTCTAGTTTTATTAATACATTCATTTCATAACATGTGCTGAAAAATAATTTCCCCACTAAATGTAAAGACCTGTTTCCCCCTGGCCCGTGGACACAAGCAGCTTCACTCGCTTCCATTTTCCATAGTTTCACTTAAATCTGACGTTTTCAAATTCTTGGGTTTATTATATAGTCACCTGAAGAAAGTCTCAAAATGTAACTTGGTTATACAGAATATTTTATTAGATTCCAAACCATTTTTCTACAAATCAACAGTCAAAGCTAGACAGGGGTATGTAGGACATCTCTGCATACCCAGTGAAATGCAAATAAAGTGAACTGATTTCCTTACCGGCTATTACATTCAGCATAGGATGGAAATACAGCTGATCTCTGTTGTTGAAGAGGTGTTCATGGAAAAATATTTGGCTTTTGTGACAACATAGCCTGTACTTGTACTCTTCCTACTACCGGCTTACAGTGGAGAATATGTATGTAAAAAAGAAATGGAGTACTTAGTTATTTAAATCAGAAAGTTTCATGCTGGGAGTCTTCAGACTGGGAGACTGTCCTCAGGGACAAGGGAGAGCAACGAAGCTGAGAAATATTTCAGGAAGTCTCCCATAGAACGCTAGAGATAGCAATCCACAGGAGCAAGAAATTGGGCAAGGAAGACAAGAGACCGGCATGGATGAGTATGGATTTGTTGGGAAAACTAATGGGAAATAAGCAAATGCATAGACAGTAGAAGCCAGGACAGGTGATCTGGGAATAGAGCAGAGGTGAAGTACAATTCTGGTAAACTGGTACTAACCGATAAGGAGAAGGTTGAGGCTCTAAACAACCTTTTCCCCTCAGTCTTCAATGGCAGTCTGGGAACTACCAACCTGTCAGCCTCACCTCTGTGCCTGGTAAGATCATGGAACAGATCCTCCTAGAAGTTCTGCTAAGGCACATGGAACACAGGGAGGTGATTAAAGACAGCCAGCACAGCTTCAACAAGGGCAAGTCCTGGCTGACCAACCTTTTTGGATTTCTATGATCAGCAGACACACGAAGAGTTACAGATTTCATTTATCTGGCTTTCTGTAAAGCCTTTGACACAGTCCCTCACACTGTACAAGGGAGAAATACATTATAAGGCCATTTTCTTACAGAGTGTGTAATACTGCTTTCTTAAGGTTATTCAAGTTTCAACAGATGCAGCCAGCAAGAAACATTTCCTTAGTTCATGACTAGAAGTAAAACTGACAAATTCCTAATGTTATTAGTAAAAATTTCAGAGAAAAGTAAAACTGCTTGCAACTTTCATTTATTTGATTGCTTCTAGTAAAATTAAAACCAATATGTTTAAATATAGTCCTATGAAATTTATAATCACTGTAAGAAATATGAGGAAATTGAATAAGCTGTTACTACACAGAGGATAGCTCTGTAATTCCTTATTAGAAATCAAATATTATCCAGTGCTATACAAGAGCTGTGGCAAACCAGCAGGAGAGCAAGAAAGAAGAAAAACAAGAAGGCCTGGGAATGTTGAATGACCTTGTGTTATTTATTTAAAGCCTTGATTTACTGGCCAGGATGGAACTAAGCCCTCAGTTTGGAACTCACTATGCAGGGGTGTGAATAGACAAGGTCTGTCTGTGTTTGCCAGGCAGCCGCCGTGACTGTGTGTTGTGTATGTGTGACCACAGCTGTATTCTGCTTTGATTGCTTGACCACTCAGCTGAAAGCCGGTGATATACAAACCCTGGACAATTAGCACCGGGGTGGGGGGGGGGGGGAATTTTCTGTTAACCATAAATAAAGTGTCTTGCATGCTAAGAGACTGAGTGAGCATAATTAGCCGATGCAACAAAGAGCAATTAACCTTGAACATCTGAACACTTTTTTACTATGCTCACACACAATTTTACTAGCCCTTCCCTAGAACAGCTTGTACATAATTACACTTTCACAGGTGTGGCCTAAATGAAGCTTGCAATGCTGGTTTTGTGCAATGCTGGGCATTAGTGGCATTAATCACAGTCTCAAGCTTCTTATTGCCAAAAGCCATTCCTTCTAGCTCTTCTTGAAAAACAGCTAAGGGAGGAAAAATTTGTGTGTTTCAATGGAGTAAATGCACCTAGAGAAAAAGTTTATTTTTAAAGTATTTATGTCATATCCTTTAACACAACACAGAAGATTACCTAGTTCTGATTTTCCTGAAAAAGACAGTCAAATATTTGAAGACTTGCTGTAGACCTACCTTTCCAAAACCTGAATCAACTTGTGGTGTGTTGACTTTGGCTGGATGCCAGGTGCCCCCCTGGCTCTATCACTCCCATCCTCAACACGTCACAGGAGAGAAAAATATAATAAAAGGCCCATGGATTGAGATAAAGGGCGGGAGAGATCACTGAGCAATTAACCTCATGGTCAGACCAGGCTTGTTTTGGGTCAATAACTTAATATATTACCAATCAAATCAGAGTAGGGTAAAGAGCAATTAAACATAAATCTTAAAACACCTTCCCCTCACCCCTCCCTTCTTCCCAGGCTCAACTTTGCCCATGAATTGTCTGCTTTGCTCCACACCTTCCCAGCTGTGCAGAGGGGTGGGGAATGGGGGCTGTGGTCCGTTCATCACACATTGTTTCTGCTGTTCTTTCCTCATCAGGGGAAGGACTCCTCAGACTCTTCACCTGCACCACTCTTGGGTCTCTCCCATGGGATAGCCTTCCATGAACTTCTTCAGTGTGTGTCCTTCTTAAAGGCTGTGGTTCTTCATGAACTGTTTCAACGTGGGTCCCTTCATGGGGTGCAGTCTTTCAGGACCAGGCTGCTCCGGTGTGAGTCCCCCACAGGGTCACATGTGCTGTCAAAAAACCTGCTCCAGCATTGGCTTCCCAAGAGGTTGCAGACTGATTTGGGCATCCACCTGCTCTGGTGTGGGATTCTTCAAGAGCTGCAGGTGGATCACTGTTAATTACTCTCTAGCAAGCTCTCTGGATTCCGATAGGCAGACTGTGACATGAAAGCAGTAGTGCAGCTAAGGAACTGTGATACCAAAACTCTAACCAAACAAATAGAAAATGCCAGAGCTTTGAGCCAGTGACAATCAAATACCTCCTTCATCTGCCTGCATATCTAACTTGTTCCAACATGACAAAGAACCATGCCACTGCGTTGGTTTCATGTATTTTGAATGTCGTGAGCTGCTATTTACAAGGGCTGCCAGTTAATAGATACAATTTATCAAGATAAACTCACACTTTTAGAAATAGGTGTTTTTTAGAGTAGGGCGAAGGAGGCTGTGTTCAAACGTTTCCAAAGTTAATAAAGCACATGCTGTCAGAACATATCCTACATTATGTCTTTGCCCTAGGTGATACTGCTTATGGAAATGTTCATTTGAAAACAGTCTAGTTGCTTCCAAGGACATACAAAGTTACCTAGAGCCTGGTTAAAAATGAATGAGGATACAGTTCTTCACACAGGAAAAAGGAGACCTGTGGAAATGTTTGCAAAAACATACTGCAGCTGCTAACATTACATAGGTTCAAGGGGAGACTGAACAAGTTTATGGAAGAGAAATCTACAAGAGGTTACTAAATACACAGAAAAGAAACCTGTTTCAGAAAAAAATGCCAAAGCCAAGAATTGTTGACAGCCGAGAAAGTATACAAACCCAGACCTGCCCTATGCTTCTGTGCATATGATTCTGTGCAATGTCCTTATTGTAAGAGCAGCTTTGGGACCAGCTACAGAAGTTTGCCCAGTTTCTGCACCAAGTAGGGCCCCCAAGAGTAGAACAGTCTGTTCCCCAGCCTTTCTACTTCTTACACTGCACTTTGGTGATGTTTTCCCTTCAGTACTCTACATACAGGCAGGTGTTGCAAATCTCTGAGCAGGCTGCTCTATCCTTTCCTCAACCCCTGAATGCTGATAAAAAAGCTTAATGTATCAGTAGCAACAGACCCTGAAACGGAACTGCAAAGTTGCAGACTTGGGATACATTTAATTAGTCATTGTAACTTTCACAGTAAAAAGAATATGCTCAATTATTGTACAAGTCTGTACTCCAGAGAGTACTGTTTCAGGAAGTGATATTTCCTGTTCTGAACACTGTAATTATATACAGAACCACAGAGTCACAGAATGGGTCAGGTTGGAAGAGACCACAGCAGGTTATTTGTCCGATCTCTGTGCTCAAGCAGGGTCATTCCAGACCGCATGGCACAGGACTGCATCCAGAAGCTTCTTGAATACTTCCAGTGAGGGAGACTTCACAACCTCTTTGGGCAATCTCTTCGGGCAATCTCTTCCTCAAGTGAGTTACCATCAGTTTTAACAGAACCATTTGGATAACATTTGCCCTAAACTTTTAAATCTATTAACAAAGCAGATTCAACTGCAGATATTTTAGGCCATATTAAACCTTTAAACATTCAAGGATCCCACACTTACAGCTTGCTATTCCTTCCTTGTTCTATCTTGTAGTTCTGCGTTGTGCACAAACTTCACAGCATTTGGATTTGTGTATTTGCAAAACTACCCCTTGGCTTGCTGGTATTATTGACAGTACTAAGTAGCTACTCATTTGAGAATCTGTCATTTGTGCTGTTCTCACTCAAACAAGGATGTCAGAGAGAGCTTCTTAGATACCATTGCTTACAAATGAAACATACATTATTTGTTAAAGAAATAATATCGAAAATTTTTGCAACTTCAAATCTAATCTGTAAAACTTTAGATGCCTGTATAGTATCTTCCTCCATATTTGTCTGGGTTTTGCCCAACAGAGTTAATTTTCTTCACAGCCTGTATGTTTTGGGAGTATGTTTTGGATCTGTGCAGAAAATAGAGTTGATGACATACACGTGTTTTAGATACTGCTTAACAGTGCTTGAACAACATTAAGCCCTACTCTGTTTCTCATGTGATTGAGAAGAAGGGGAGTGCACAAAAGGTTCAGAGGGGACACAGCTGAATAGCTCACCCCAACTGAACAAAGCAATATTCCATACTATATGGCATCATGCTCAGCATATAAAGCTGAGGGGAATAAAAGGAGAAGGGGCAGGGGCACTTGGACTTAGGGCATTTGTCTTCACAAGTAACCATTATACGTGACGAAACCCTGCTTTCTTGGACATGGTTGAACATCTGCCTGCTGATGCTTTATTTGCACACACAGTTTTTGCTTTACCTCTCAGACTCTCTTTATCTCAACTCACAAGTTTTGTCACTTTTACCCTTCCAATTCTCTCTGCTATCCCACGTGGGGGACAGACCAAGTGGCTGTCTGGCTGAGCTGCCTGCCAGGACTAACCCACAGCAACACAAATGCTTCTGCTGTTTAATTTTTCTACTGTTAGATGGCAAATCTTCTGTTTTCCCTCTTCAAGCAAATGAAGTCTATGCTGTAGACTTTTCTAATTTTAACTCTTTTGACCACGGAGAAGCCACCCACAGCCCAGTCCAGAGGAACAGAATGACCTGAAGAGATCTGTTAAGTCAGAGATCCTTGACAAATAGGTTATTGATCTTACCCTGCTAAGGACCTCTTTCTGTTGGTAATATGAATCAAAATAGTAAGCAGGTGGTGATTTAAAATTAGAGAAAGTTTCTAAAAACTGAAATAAGCATTTCATCCCGAGTGGCTTCAGTGTAGATGATGTGGGTCTATCAGAAGTGTCCTGAAGATTGCATTTGTGTGGTCAAATACTAGAGCCTTGCCTTTTGCTTTGAGATGGAGGAAAATTTTTAACCATACATCTGAAAGTTAGAACTCCTCTGGGCCCCAGAGCTCTGAAATTCAAAGGTTCAGGAGAAGGCACACCAGTCAAGAAGACAGCATCAGACAGGAGGACATGCACTTCTGCAGATATGTTTTGTTTGTTAATTGCCAGCCATTCGGGTCTTGAGCATTTCTGACAGGATACATGGATTTATCATCCAGAGAGTCTGTGTTTGAAATGCTGCATAACATAAAGAATCAAGATGCAGTGTACGATTCTATTGAGAGAATAAATTATATTGAAACCAAGAGTGATACAAAATCCAAGAAGAAGAGCAGTAAAATAACAGAAACACAGTTGACACTTTTTGTCAGGGCACCAGGAAGAAAGTGATTTTCTTCAAGAAAGGCAGTAGGGTTGGGAGTGAAAGTGGCTTTCTCTCACAAGGGGAGAGACAGGAGTAGCAGGGGTCTCCTAAAGCATGGTGACAGATATACAGGCAGCCTGATGCCTACTTATCATCAGGATGGAATTCAGAGCTCCTGTGGTTTGATCTTCTCTGAAAGAGTTATGATAAAAACACTTTGAAGGATTTGTAGATGGCTAAAATTTCAAGGTATCCCTCAAAAGAACAAGAACAGTGGTCTGGCCAGGGTTCAGAGGAAATGGTCAGGACTGTATGCTGGCCACTAATTCTCCCACACACATGATACTCTGGAAAGCTGAACATTTTGAGATAGACTTCTCATCTTTAACACAGATGATAACACTGATGATTTTATTCTCTAGCTGTAGCTTTTTTCCCACATAATTTTATCAGTCCCATGCACCCCCATGTGAGAAGGAAGCCCCACTGGGTCCCTTCTTAAGAAAACAGAGAGCACAAGTCGAACAAAACTATTTACCTAAAATGCCAGCCCAAGCAAGGATCTGATCTAAGTACTCCAACTTGCCACTTCAGTGGTTTAACAAAATACATTTTCTTGTTCAAGAGGGAACATCATGACAAAAAGAACAACAGACAAAGTACTAAGATACTCTCTATGGTATAGAAAATTATAAGGATGTTCTGGAGGCTTAGTAACAACTTTGCCATATTCACCTGCAGAGTGCATATTTCCACTGTGGGTAGCACTGCCTGCGACAAATGTAAAANTCCTTTCCTTCCAAATCACCATTCAGACAAGACGAGTCAGACCTAAAGAGTGGCAAGAAAAAAGAGGAGAAACAACTGCCAGATAAAGAGAGACAGAAATAGATTTGTACCGCTGACTGAAATAATTCTGAAATAGGAAGTCCATAGCTTTGTACCCAGGTTGGCTTTTCTAAAGCCTCGAGCAGACAGTTCCCTTTTGTGTGCTGAGTATCAGCTTCTAAAGCACATGGGCAACACCTAGTGTTAGCTGAGGGATACTGCATATTCTGGCATCTCCATGAATGGTTCTGAATCACCGACAATCGATTTCTCTAAGTTTCTATGAAAATCAGCTCTTCTTACTTCAGGTAAAGACGATGCATCCCAGTGATCAGGCAAATGTTACTACAAAAGGCACACTTCATGTATTTTCTCCCCTTTTCTCAATGCCTGAATGCTGTTACCAGGCAGCTCTGTTGGGGTCCATTTAGACCTTGTCCAGAGCCTTGAGAAAGTGAATTAAGGTACAGTACCAACTCAGAAGGGAAGTGTTTTAGACAAAAAAGTTTCTTATCCACGTGAGTAATGCTATGTTGCACTAAATAAAATAAATAACAAAGATCTCATCATTATTTAACCTGGAAATACTAGAAAGGTTACATGGAGGTAGGTATTCAGAGTTTCTTTCTTATCAGTGATAACCACAGTTCAAGGAGCCAGAAATATGCTGGTCCTTGGAGAATTACTGCCCTGAAGAACAAGGCTATTGCTGAATAGGAATAGGCTTGATTAAGTAGGAGGAATGTAAGAAAGCTGCTGCATACAGTGTGCTCAGATTCAAGCAGTGAATAAAGAGGTCATGGGAGATGACATGCATGCTTCAGACATGCTCTTTAGGATGATGGAGAATAGGAGGAGGTTGTGTTGCAGAGATCATTCCAAAGTCACCAGATGGTGGTATGTAGAAACCTGCTATCACAGGAGCTTCTACCCCATTTGGTGAGGTATCATTCAGCCCATTTTCTAAACCTTTCCTTCCTTGTCACATGTGACCTAGATTCTCTTATGCCCATCTTTCTTCCACAGTGTGACAGAAAGGCCCCAGGGACAGAAAATATTTACAAACTTTCTCCAAGAAATTTAGTGATGGCAAGATGACAATTGGGGTGTGGTTAAAAGGGATGTTTATTTCTTTTACTGTATGGGTCCACCCTTCCTACAGTGCTCCAGAAAGTATGTTATCTAAGCTGGTAAGAATCTTTCACTTGCCCTGACTGGGTAACAAGTACTAAGACTTGGGGAAATATTTGGGATCCCAAAATCTTTATCCAGGCCTCACTGTTAGACTAGAATATGTTCTCTCAGCAGTACATTTTACCAACAATGCTTGTTTTCTGAAGTCTAACAATCTGGTAAGGCTAAACACCATATTCAAAAATTTTACACAATCAGGAGAAAAACATGATCTTGACCTTACCATTTGTTTTCATGAAAAAAAATGGTGTGGAGGCAGAAGGCAGGGTGTGCTCACCTGGTATTATTTCCCTAGTCCAGAAAATGTATTGTTATGGTCTAACAGGTCCCGAAGTCCAAGATATACAGACACCTGCCTCCAGCAGGCCCATTCCACATGCAGCTCACATGGTGCCTTCAGACCAAAGCAGCAATTGCTTGGCAAACTACAGCTGTATGAGGTGCAGGGAAAATCCCTCAGCTTTTCTGACAGGATCAGAACTCTCCCTGTCCCTGGAGACTTGTTGCTGTATCTGTTCTGGGAGCCAGCCAAGATGCTGTCATTGGCTTCCCCTTGGCTCAGTGCAAGGTGCTGGTGGCTACAGCCGCATCAGGAGGTCAGACAAGCAAATAGCTTCAAGTGTCATGCTAGCTATCATTATAGCATCACCTTCAGTTTTTCCTTCCAAGCTGGATTTTCAAGACAGGAACATAGTTATGTTTCTTGGTTTTATCAACATGGAGTTGGTTTCAGCAAAGAAAGCTTTAAGGTGTGAGTTTGATATATTTTGTGCCCTCGCCTGTATTCCTACTGTGCAAATCCAAGCCAACAACAAGAAAACAAACCACTTGTCTTTTTGGTATCCTATTTAAAAATGGCTTGTGATGTAGGTGTGTGAAAGGTAAGAGCACCTGCCTAATTTAAGTTTATTCGATCGATGACTTTTTCAGCACAAAGGGGAAAATAAATGAAAGGGGAAGTGATAGGAACTCATAAAGGCACAAACCTGATAGACAACAGGTAAGAGATACGATGTCAAGGATTAAAAGTTTCTAGTTACTACTTGATGGATGATTGAAAGAAAGTCCCAGGCCCAGCCTTGGAGATGGCCACCTGGATTTTGTAACTCATAAGAAAGGGGAAAAAGAAGATTGTGAAGATTTGAAATGATCAAGACGAGTGTGAGGGTCTACACAAAATTTACACAAGAATGTTTAGTGGAAGGGATTGTGAGGGAACTAGGAGAGGGAGTAGACCAGAAGTGGTATAAAAGGGACTGGTTTCCTAGTTAGTACATTTGTCTCAACACACCCTAAGCCTGATCACTGAAGTTGGTCCCTTTCTCTCATAATATCTATTCTTAAGTACAGTGCATGGTGGTCTTAGGCATCAGCCAATGTGACAACAGTGAGTATCCTGTAAAACAGTAATTGTGAGAGAGAACAAAGCAGGTCAGGGGCTCAGCTCCATTGGCTGGAGCAGCACCTCAAGTAACAGGAACTTGTGCGTGGCACCAATTGCTGTGCCAGTTGCTGTGGGGCAGAAGAGGGTCTGTATCTTATGCCAACCAGTTGTGTGCAGGGGTGGGGGTAATTTCACTCACAAACCTCTAGTTGTACCAGCCAGCAACAGAAGGTCCTGGGTCTGAGAAGAGCTACGAAGCAGGTAAAGGGGCAGAGCTAATAACGGAGGGGACCTGAGCAGGGGACCTGTGAGACCAGTGTGTGAGTTCTGGAACTGTTAACTGGATGAGACGGTGAGAAGGAGACCTGTGAAGCAAGCAAAAGGATTCAGAATCCAGATGGGAGTAGTGGGGAGACAGAGGGATGGGTCATGCCAGTACAAGCCTTGACTGTGTGTGCTTATGAACTGAGGTGGGGCAGGGGAGTGTATGCACTTTAATAACGAACATTCATCTTCACGAGCTGAAGAGGAAGAGACTTGGCTGTCTGTGCTTATGCTTTATGTGAGTCCTGTATCTGAGTGCTATTGAGAACAGCACCTCGTGTGTGTGGCTGGCCGTGGCAGTGTCCTCTGTCTGCATGCGCCTGTCTGCCTCTGGGATCCACACTCAGCTTTGCTACCAGTTGATTCTCAAATGGGAAAGCTGTGGTCACATCCATCAGTCAGGGACACAGGCCTCTGAACAGACCACTGGATCCCCGGATGAGGCTTCAGCTGCCCTGCAGGAGGAATTGCCAGGATCTGAAGCTGCTGCAGTGGGTGGCCACATTAATACCGCTTAATGTGTTTCAAGCCCAGATTCTAACTCACCTTTTGAGCTCCAGTTTGAAGGCTGGCCTCATCATATCAGAGGATATAAAATTCACTGAAACCTCTTTCATCCTTATTTGCTAGTCTACCAGTCACTGAAATTGGGATTGAACTCTAGTTCTTTTGGATATGAAGGGTCATACAGTAACAGATTCCCCAGAGAGGTCTGGCAGGATGTGAGCAGAGGTGCTCCAAAGACTTCTAATGCACTATGTTTTTTCACATAAAGAATAGATATAAACACCTCGTTCTAAAGCACACTTACTCTGAATTTAAAAAAAAATCAGAATTAATGTAACAAGAAATGCAGTTGCCAACTTGCAAGCATGAAGAAATTTCAAAACAAATTTGAATTTATAAGAAATTCAGGTGCAGGAAATTCCATGTAGATCTTGAACACATTACCAGAGGAAGTCTGAGACTAAATAGATAGCAAATTCAGAAAAGTGTTGGGTATTCAAAGAATATTCAGCTTCTTGTAAACAGCTGCCACTGAAATTTTGGAAAGGGTATTTTTGACATTTTTCAGGTTGTAAACCAATTTCTGTACCCTATTTCATCATTAACATAGTGGTTCTGGAGCAAATTTTTGTGTGTTTATTCACGGTGGTACACCTGAATGTTTCATGGAGTATCAGTTTCTATTCCTATTTTCTAGGTGATGATCTGTTGAGACAATGGTTGTCAGCTCTTCTGCAAACTGCTTTACTTGCCTAAATTCCTTTATAGCTATTTATGTCTCGGGTTAACCACAAGTGATGTTTTCAGAATTCTCAACACAACTGATTTTCCTCAAATTTGAGTCTTAACACAGAAAACAACTCCAACATTACAGCTTTACCTCCCAAGCAGGTAAGGGACAGCTAGACCCACAATAATCAATAAATAAACAATGCAATGAGTTCAGCTGAGTGTAGTACTTTTATTCTGTTCAAGCTTCCACACATCCCGACTTCAAGCACCAGGCTTGAAACACTTTGAGCAAGCCTGGGTCTCCTGCCAGTTCATGATTCTTCAGCAAAATATGAATGGATCCTAGACAACATTTGGTGATTTCTGTTGACAAAGACTTCATATTTTCTTGAGTTGCTGTTAATTCAACAAACTTCACCAGAATGACACTGGTTGTCAGTCACCTTCTGGAGAAAAATTTCCCTTGCAAAACGTTATTTTCATTATTATATTCTAGTTCCATAAGGAGCAACGTAAGCCCCGAGACAAAGTACACAATGCTGTGAAAAACTAAGTAGCACTGTGTGTCATTCAAGAAGCTGGCAGCTCAGCCTAAACCTAATGTAGGGAGAGCAGCCAGTGTACATGCATGTGTCACAGGAGCCTGGGTATGGGTAGTCTACTCTGCAACAAAGTTCTTCTGAAAGGGGGGGTATTTGCACAGTACCAAAGCGACTGGAAACATTAAGGCCTCAGGAGAGTTGGCTGTTATATGTGGCCTGATAAGTAGAGAAGTGTTACACATCTTTTTTACCTTTTATTCCAGGGTAGGAGATTGATATTCAAGATTCTTGTTGCTTGTAGCATTTCTGCTTCAGTACTTTTAATAGCCTTTGTCCATTTTATCCCCTCAGGTGTGAGTTTATATCCTTGAAGCTGCATTGCAACTAATTATCCAGTATGCTACAACAGTCCAGTGCAAAATTTCCTACGCCTTCCATGCGGAAGTAAGGTCTGAACCCACCACTGGAAGGCCTCAGAACATTGTCTTGCCCACTACCAAACTCTGGGATGGGCCAGGTGAGTTTATACTTATAACATTCCACTATGTTCAAATCAGATATAAGAAATCCATTTCCGAGGATGATTTAAAAATCCATGTGGACAATCACAATATCGGGTAGGACTGCATGCAGCTGCATATCTATAGCAATACAACATGAAAAGCCAGGTGCTTATTTAAGTCTACTGCTAATTTAAACATAATCAAAATACCTGATTTCTACTATTTCTTTAGAAACAGCCATCTCCACAGAGAGGATATCCCCCTAGTCCACTTCTCAGTGGGTGTTAGAGGCCACTCAAGCTGTGGCTCCAAAACCCCTCCAGCAGAGAGCTGAAAACAGGTATTATCCAGTATTTTAACCACAGAGCTACCTTTGAGCAAAAAGGCATTAGCACTGCTTCAATTTTATTTGGGACCTCAGAAGCAGCTCCCACACTGGGTGTCTACATGTGGAAACCTGGTCCCCTGACCTTCTGCTGGTACAGCCTAAAACTGCACAAACTAATTCAGAGCCAGGGTAGGGAGAGCAGAGAGGACAATCAGAAATGACTGGTCTGAAAGAAAAAGTGATGGGTTGGAACTACTGATTTAGTTCACAGGTATTGAGGCAAATCCATGAGAGCCTCAAGAATATCTTGAAAGAATTTGATTACTTGGTAGAAAGTATCCCAGGATGCAGCTTCTGTAGGCACACAGTCCAACACAGTTTAAGTACATCTTTTTCCCTGACACAGTCAGGCACTTGGAAACAGGCTACAAAATCAGTTACACCAACAGAACTGAATTATCCATAGTGTTACTTCAGGTCTCTGTTATTCCTGAGTGTTTTATAACTACTCTTTCCTCATCCCAATCTAAGAAAAACATTGATGGCTGTTCCACTTAGTTCTGTTTTCCTCACAGAGATGAAGATCAGGAGCAACCATCAAGGAGAGCAGAAGAGAAAAATCCTGGGCTATTTTAAACAGCAGCCTTTAGCTTTGAATGGAGCTGCCTTCTTGCAGTGCTTCAAATGCCCTTTGGACCTATGCCTCACTTCATCAGGTAATTCTTAAAGACAGATGAAGGATAAGCAATACCAATGCATAGGTCAACAAGTGCAGGACACACTCTGATGTAATGTATTTGGTGGTCCCACACAGATGCATTGGTAGAATACACAAGTATGTATGTGAAGGTGATGAGACACTGGAATAGGTTGTCCAGAGAAGCTGTGGATGCTCATCCCTGTAAGCCTTTAAGGCCAGGTTGGATGGGGCTTTGAGCAACCTGGTCTAGTGGAAGGTGTCCCTGCCCACAGAAGAGGGGTTGGAATGAAATGATCTTTAAGGTCCCTTCCAAGCCAGATCATTCTACAGTTCTGTGATTCTACGTGCCCAATTTGTCAGGCCTGCAGTGCATTTTTGTAACTAACTATCTGCTTCCTTCAGGTCATATTCAGGTCAAGGAAAACAAGCTCCAGACCCACCAGGTCTATAACCAGTGAAAGATCAAACAGAGAGAGAGACAGGGCAGAAGATATCACCCTGCTGCTGGGTAAAGCCAAGGAAGCCAGAACACATTCAGGACCCTGAGGTCTTGCAGTATTAAGAAATAAGAAATAATATACAATGAGGTGGTGCTGTCTTATACCCCAGCCCAGATATATTTCATTCCCTACAGTGCTGCAACTAACTGTGATACTTAACCTCTATTTCTCCATTTTCCTCAGCAAACTGAAGTTTTGTTCAGATTCAGTCCTTCTGAAGGTGGATGGTAATTTGAGATCAAGAGGTGAAAAGCCTGTTAGAAAGCTGGAACCTTTGTTGTTCCTCCTCCAATGTGCTATAGAAGGATGAGTAAAATAAGTACTTTTTATAGGCAATGGAAAAAGTAGCGAAGCATGTGGAAATGCATAGAAAGTGAAACCTGAGGGTTTGTTGTCTCACTGGGGCAGGTAACTGCTATGTTTACAGATTACCAAGCTCAACACATTGGCTGTAAGCCCTCCCATGCATGAATATGAGACCTCCCCAGGCAATGAAATCTGCCTAAGAAGAGGGAGGGTTATGTTGCTCAAAAAATGAGTGTGATCACAAGACGATGTCCTGTAGAAACACAGAAAACAATTCACCACCACTTCCAAGCTTCTTACATTCAACAGTTGACAACATGTCCATTTCATGCAGGCAGCGAAGGTCTTAAAATGATTTGGAAAGCCTGAGCAATGAACTCAGTAGAAATCTTGCAACGATTTCAAAGAATGAAGTCTAAATGTGCAAAAAAGAAACGAAAACCCTTTCTCCCCAAACGTGAATCCAGCTATAAAGTAACAATACGTTTGTATTTAGAAAGAGAGGGAAAGCCTGCATCTGGTCTTCTCAAATCGCCTCTTGAGAACTTATTCAGGAAGTGTCCACAGTCTGATTTGTGAAGATGCTCAGGAGATTTTTTTCCCTTAAATGTACGTTGATTAGAGCATGGTGCTAGTAACACTAATCTCATGGCTTTGATCCCTGTATGGGTCATTCACTTAATAGCTGGAGTCAATGATCCTTGGGGTCCCTTCCAACAGAGAATACTCTGTGATTAGTTTGCACTAAAAGTCTTGTCTGACCATTGGAAGTTCAGATATGCCCATCTTACACAGCACCAAACAGACAGCAGAAACTTTCTGTTCTGAAGTCTTCACTGTTTTATTCTATGGTAGAAAGTGTTGTGATGAACCTTTTTACGTAATCTGGAGCGAGAATTAAAAACATTACCAAGAAGAGACATAAAATACCAACCTCTTTTCCTAGTTGTGCTCATATGACCAAAATATTCTGTTCTAATAAACAAGTCAGTAGTGTGTAAATCTTCTTACAAGGCACTGAAGGTGCAAAAATCATAATTTAGTTGGGCTCATATAGCTAAACAACAGCTATGTTATAGCAACATTATAATCTCCCCAAAGCACTATGGGATAACATGAAATCATTCTTCTGCAAGAGAAGGATAAATAACACTTTCATTAAAATATCTTCTCCTGTATTGGGCAGTCAAACCAGTTAATAGTGTTAATGTTCCAGACTCAGGAAAAGGAGGCAGTTAAGAACACCCCAAAGAATGGGTGTCCCACTCAGAGTCTTCTATTTCTTTTTTCACATAAGTTTCCTTTTTTTATTATTTTTAAGGCAAGAGCCACACAGCCTGGGTCTCCCTGTGTTTCAATGCAGTATTATCATATGCAAAGTCAAAGTCAGTACCAGAAGGAAGAGAGAATGGGAAAGCTGGTGAGTGTTGCCGGTGTCTGCGCAAGTGTGACTGGGCCGTCCACGGCGCCGGGGCTGGGGTTCAACTGTGATGTAGCCATTAATGATGCGGATCCGAGGAGGATGGTCAGTAGCACTGCAAGGCAAGAGAAGAACAGTCAGTTCAGACCCAGCCCAGACTGCCCAACAGCCACAGAGCAAGAGGTAGTCAGCCTCTGTGTCCCACTGTGAGTCTTCTGGGTTTATGGGAATGGTCTCTTGTACAAGTTACACGCTCACCAAAAGCCCGTGTCTCCTCATGGCAGAGAGTCGTCTTGTCCTTTCCTCACAGATGTGGGCAGTTCCCATGCCAGCCCACAAGGACGAGGGTGCTACCCATCCGAACTGCGAAGTAGTCTTGAGGGGGAACAGTGTAGACATTGAGGAGGGTGACAACAGCAGCAAAATACTTGCCCTGTCTCAGGTCTACCCAGCCTACCCACTGCTCCCACAGCCAATCAGGTGGGTAAGACGACCATATTTCTAGTGCCCTTCAGCAAAGCAGAAAACATATAAGAACAAACCAAGCCTTGTTGCAGAGGAGTGTGACTGCAGCAACACCTGCTGAGCACAGCTGAACTGAAGCATCTGTTTTTACCTGAGTACATCTTCCTCAGCCATGCTTCATACATCTTAGTGTGGACCGAACATGTTTTTATACTGTATGATCTCTTCCACAGCTCAGAAATTAGAAAGAGATTGCATGACATACTGTAAGGAGAGGAAGAGCCACTTCCAGAAACATATCATAGAGTCACTGGGAAAAGATGACCACATTTCAGAGTATTTGCCAATGGCAGTGAATACTCTGACATGGTGATGAGCAAGAACTGAATCAGAGCCCACATGATACTGAGCTCCCACTACGTCAATATGTGATGGAGAGAGAAATTTGTATGCTCCAGGCTGCTAATGCTGACTGTCCTGAATGGGAGGAGACCACACACCACAGCAGGCCAAGAGTCAGAAGGGTCAGATACTGCACAGGTGTTGCTCCCTTCTGCAATGGAGGGAAAGCAATGCTTGATACCACAGCTGTAGGAGAGACATACACCTCCGGGCTTGTGCTGTGTGGAACCTGAAGACAAAAATGGACAAAACTAAAAGCAAGTCCACCTGGCAACTACAGAAGTTGAGTACTTTCTCCTGCACCCAATCCCCAGCTGATATGCATCATTCTTGTCTTATTTCGGGCCATTAAGCAAAAATGTTTTGGGAAATTGAAAGTAATCAGTATTCCTTTTAAAAATATTTACTGCTCCTTACCCAAAGAGCTTCCCAGAAGATTTGAACAATAGCTGGAGAGAAGCCAGCTGGCAGCACATCAAAGAATTACAGCTGGCAGTTGATGCATACAGAGGCACAATACAAAGCCATTCTGCCAAGACCATTACAAGACCGTATAAAAATCACTTGAACTGCAGTTTCACATTTTCGGGCTCCCAGAATTAAGGTTGGAAAAGACCTGTAAGATCATCGAGTTCAGCTGTAAACCTGAAAGCTGTGAATGGCCCATGCGTAAGAAACCTGATAGCTTTACCTGTGCCCAAGCACCCTGAGGAATGGCTAGAGCAAGGGCTGAGACTCCCAGTGAGACTTGACGAGTGAGCTCGAGCGCAGAGGTGCTGGATTTCCTCGGGAACAGACACGGCTGCGCCACAAGGTGGGGCTGTCAACTCATCCCACACCTGCCCAGGAGCCCGCAGGGGCAGGGACGCGGGCGCCGGGGCAGAGAGCGGAGATAATCCCTGCTTTCCAGAAATTCGGCACTCGGGTGGGGTTTGCGCCTGAGTGATAGCTGCTGCTTCACCTCGGCTGCAAGGGCGCAGCAATCTCCTAAGCATCACGGGTTTTTCCCAGTGCTGTCATACAACAGCTCCGTCTCCAGACGTTCAAGCTCTCTGCTGTTAAGGACTCACCTCTCAAAAGAATTTGTCACCTAGCATCTGGGTGATGCTACGTGACAAATTTCTAGCAAAAAGGACAACTTAATTATCTGTGGAAGAACGGAAGCAATACCAAAANAAAAAAAAAAAAAAAAAAAAAAAAAAAAAAAAAAAAAGAACGTGGCATTTGCTGCTACCATATTTATGCAGTAGTTTCCCAAGCTGCCATCACTAGCTTTGCTTTCATTTCACCACTGCCTACCAGTATTTGTGATCCCATACGCAGCCCTAATGTACCTCCAATTTAGTCACAGTAGCCCATCTTCCCATCTTCCCTCATCTACTGAAGGCACTGACACTGCAACTGCACACATCTCTCAGTCACTGCCTACAGACTTCCCCGAGCTTTGTGGGAAAAACTGCATGTGAAAATCTAACATGTCACTGTGGGGGCAGGGTGGGATCTTAAAATAGTAATTCCTTAACATTTCAACTAACCACTCTATCAACAGAAACTCCAAAAACCCGTTCACGATCAGATGGTTCAACTAGATTAATAGAAAGTAAATTATACACTAGAAGACAAAACCAAGTGTGATCAATATAGATTTGTTGTACTGGTAATTCTTGGACTATGTGTAGGTTTGTCAGCGGGAACATTAACTTCCATGTACATTTGTTTCCCTTTGTCTCCAAAATACTCACCCTAAGGTTGGAAGAAGGAGCAGAAAAAGAAGTCTGGTCTAAAACATCTGACAACAGCTGAATTCTTCCAACAGAACAACAGCTGTTGCATTTGCAACCAGTCTGAGCAATGTATCACTCACAGCAGTGGTATAACTGGGCTGCAGGGATGTGATAGTAAAGGCATAGGAGAATCCTGATACACTCAGTAACTGAGGAGCAGGAAGAAATGCTCTTCAGAGGGGAAAAAAACCCTAAAAATGTAGAGGCTTCATTTCAAGAACTGACAGACTTTTCTGCATCATCCCAATCTGTCTGGTTATTTACAGAATCATAAAAATAAAATGTTTTCCACTTGAGCATGGTAGAGACAAAATCAGAGACAGAAGGTACAAAATGCATGTTATCTGACAGGAGGAAAACGTTAAGGTATGCATTCAACCACAGGCCCAAGTGTAGGTAGTGAGGGAGAAGTTGGCTTTTATTTTTTTTTTTGCAGGCTGCTTTAGTACTTGTAGGTAAGTAGCTCTTCTGGATGAAAACTAAGGGCTATGTGTGAACCTCTGTCCCACAAAGCACTCAATTTTTAATATTAACTCCATCAACCATTAGGCTGTCAAGCTTTTTAAGACTGGAAGAACACAGAAACTGGAAATATCATAAGAATATTGTCCAAATGCAAGGAGCACATATGCCAAGTATGACAGCTTTCACATATGCAGCAGCTCTCTGATAAGGACCCAAGGCTTTGATCTGTACTATCTACCACTCCACCCAGTCTGCCGTGATAGGGAGGACTGCCATATGCTCACAATCGCTCATACCCTAACGTAAAATGATCCAGATAAAGCTTTCACTTGTTTCATGCCTTATTTTCCACAAACCTAATCAAGTTTAAAAAAAAAAAAAAAAAGCTACTTTGTCACTTAAAGTACAAGCAGTCTTGTGTAAATGTTTCAGAAGAATAATGGTGAGGGAGAAGGTCATATCCTGTCCTCAGAACGTGTCTAGCCCCTGCAGAAGTTCGGTGGACTGGACTAAACAGTCCAAGTTGAAGTCCAGTTTGCATGACAAACCATCCTCCCTCCCCAGCCATGAACTACCTTTCTTCAAGGCGAACCCAGAGGTCATTAAACTGTCGTAGTCTCTGCTTCTTCTGCTGCTTCTTCTTCTTCTTTTTGTACTTCCTGTCTACCTTCTCCAGCACGTCAATGCTGTCAGGCAGGAGCAGGTGAGGCAGAAACTCTTCCTCCTCCTCCTCCTCCTCCTTCTGGGGGTGCAATGGCAGTGGGAGCTCCTGGGATGTGACATAGGGACTGTGTGATGATGAAAAGGCTAACAAGGTTTTGGAATATTTTCGGCTGGAAGAAATAGGAAACACAGTCAACACCTGAAAGGGCTTTGATGCAAGATCCATATAGAGATACTATCAAGGCACATATATATAAAATAGGTGCTTATCCTTGACGTACATGGCTGGATGCTCATTTTTCTGCCTTCTATTCCTATTTCCTCTTCCTTAAGACAATATTCTGATCAAAATAGTTCTCTTTAACAAAAAAAAAAAAAAAAAAAAAGCTTTGGAAAAGAGGCAGTCTGGATCTGAGGAAAGAATGCAGCCTGGCTCAGGGTGAAACAGCTCTTGGTAATAACTTTGTCTGTCTAGAAAGAGATAAAAATGGAATCAACTTCCAAGTCAACGAAGGTCAAACCACATTCCTCTAGTCTACTACACAACCTCTGATGTGCTGCAGAAAACAGACCAGAATATGTCTTTCAGCATTTCCTGCCTAGAACCAAATAACTTGTAGGACAAGGGGAAGTAGTAGAGACAAAATTACTAAAACACACTAGCTGATGAGGCCAGTCCTTGACCCACAACTCTCACAAGTAAGGTAAGTAAGGAGCAGACACTAGTCATGGCTACAGAAATGCATCTTATAAAAATTACAGTCTTTGAAGGGAATGGCTCAATATACCATTAATGGTAATGAGAGACCTGGATACCCTGGACAAAGAGAAGGCTGAGGTTCTCAATGTCTTCTGTGCCTCAGCCTTCAACAGCACGGGCTCCAGCCACACCACTGAAGTTCGGAAAGGCAAATGTAGGGACTGAAAGAATGAAGACCCTAAACCCACTGTAGGAGAGAATAAGGCTTGAGATCATCCAAGGAATCTGAATGTGCACAATGTCATGGGACCTGATGAGATTCATCTACAGGTCCTGAGGGAACTTTTGGGCAAAGTTGCTAAGACACTATCCATAATTTTTGAAAAATTGTGGCAGTCAGGTGAAGTCCCTGAGGACTGGAAGGAGGGAAATATAACGTCCATTTTTAAAAAGTGAAAAGTGGAAGACCCAGGGAACTAAAGACCAGTCAGACTCATCTCTGTGCCAGACAAAATCATGGAGCAGATTCTCCAGGAAACTATGTTAAGGCACATGGAAAACAAAGTGGTGCTTGGGAACAGCCAACATAGCTTTACAAAGGGGAAATCATGCCTGACAAATTTGGTGGCCTTCTATGATGGAGCTGCAGCACTGGTGGACAGGGACAGAGCCACTGGCATCACCTACATGGACTTAGGCAAAGTGTTTGACACTTTCCTGTACAACATCCCTGTCTCCAAATTGGAGAGACATGGATTTGATGGACAGACCACCTGGTGAATAAAGAACAGCCTGGATGGCTGCATTTAAAGAGTTGTGGTCAATCGGTCACTGTCCATGTGAAGGAGTGTCCAGTGCCAGTGTACCATGATGAGTTGTGACCCTCAAGGCTTAGTACTAGGACTGGTGCTGTTCAATATCTTCATTGGTGACATAGAAATGAGATGAAGGGCACCCTCAGAAAATTTGTTGATGACACTAAGCTATGCGGTGCAGTCGACATCGTGGAGGGAAGGGATGCCATCCAGAGGGACCTTGACTTGCTTGAGAGGTGGGCCAATGCAAACCTTATGAAGTTCAAAAAGGCCAAATGCAAGGTCCTACATCTGGGTCCTAGCAATCCCAGGCACATCTACAGGGTGGGGAGAGAAGTGACTGAGAGCAGCCCACAGAGAAGGACTTGGAGGTGATGGTTGATAAAAAACTCAACATGAGCCAGTACTGTGCACTCACAGCCCAGAAATCCAGTGCAATCCTGGGCTGCATCAAAAAGAGCATGGGCAGCAGGTTGAGGGAGGTGATTTTTCCCTCTGCTCTGCTCCTGTGAGACCCACTTGGACTGCATGTAGTTCTGGTGCCCTCAACATAAGAATGACATGGAACTGTTGGAACAACTCCAGAGGAGGGCTATGAACTTGAGTAGAGGACTAGAGCACCTCTCCTACAAAGACAGGCTAGGAAAGTTTGGGCAGTTCATCCTGGAGAAGAGAAGGTTGTGTGGAGACCTCATAACAACCTGCTGGTATCTGAAGAGGGCCTACAGGGAAGCCAGGGAGAGACTCTTGGTCAGAAACTGTAGTGACAGGACAGGGACTAATGGGTACAAACTGAAAAAGGGATACTTAGTTTAGTTATTAGGAAGAAATAAATTTCTGAAGGGCGGTGAGACACTGTAATAGGTTACCCAGGGAAGCTCGAAACCTATCAGTGTTCAAGGCCCACTTGAATGAGGCCTTGAGCAATGTTGTCTACATGAATTTGGGACTAGATGATCTCTAAGGTCCCTTCCAACCCTTACATTCTATGACTAAGCAATCGTTTGGGCTATCTAGTCTGCAGCAAATGAAAACAGATCAGTTTTGGCAGCACTCTCTTCTCATTTTTTCTTTCATGAAACCAAATGGTACAAAGCAGTGAAGGCACAGCTCTTAAAAGCATAGTGTCAGGGGACATGTCTGACATGTAAGAGACCAGAGCTCAACACACTATTGGGTCTTTAACTTCTAGTGTTGATCTGCAGAAGGACATAATACTGTCCTGTCACTCAGATAAAGCACACCAAAGAACACAAAATAGTGGTCCTAAAGGGTTTTAAACACAATATGAAGGTCCACATGGAGGGAAGGAAAGCGAGCAACTGAATCTCTCTCATAAGCAGAAGTGAGCTTTGCACACATTTATAGCAAGTAATGAGGGAGTAGAAGTCAGGCCTTCAGCCTTCCAGCTAATGAGATCCTTTATTAGGCTGGCAGCGTTATCTGGAGTTTCAAAGGAGTTCCAGCAAGTGAGATACTTCACTGACACTGTACATATGAACAGACTCTCTCATGAGGCAAACCTTGGAAACCCAAAGGACCACTCAGTTGAGCTCTCAGAAAAAGCTCTAAGGGCTATGGTTACCCAGCATCCTGTGAAGGTGATAAATTAAAAAAGCCAACCATCAGCTCAACCCTGATTATTGAAGCTCTGTTTCTTTATACTTAGAGCAATCAACATCTCATCCATTCTCCTCGGCAGGCAGTTTGCACTGTCCTTTTCACTCATGGCTTTGCTGGCCCACACTTCTCATTGTTTGGGAAAAAGCAATTTGCCCCCTTCTTTCTTGGACAAAACCACAAGCTCAATACACTCTGTGCATACAGAGAACCCAACAGGAATATCTGATTGATCTTTATGGCTACATAAAGAGAAGAGATCTAACAGCCTTCTATAACAGGACTAAATTGGAGAATAGCTTGGGCTGAAATTCAGAAAGGTAACAGCAACACTGTGCTGGTTTCAGCTGGGGTAGCATTAATTTTCTTCACAGTGGCTAGTACAGGGCTGTTTTGGATTTGTGCTGAACATAGGGTTGATACAGATGCTTTTGTTGTTGCTGGGTGGGCCTTTTCTGCTTTTTGTGCTGCCTCGCTGAGAGAGTGGTTCAGAGGCTGGGAGGAGTCACAGCCAGGACAGGTGATCCAAACTGACCAAAGGAATAGTCCGTACCACATGACATCATGTTCAGTATACAAAGCTGCGGGGAAGAAGTAAGGGGAGACTTTTGTAATGATGGCATTTGTCCATCCAAGAAACTGCTAAGCATGAAGGGGCCTTGCTCTCCTGGAGATGGCTGAACATCTGCCCATGGAAAGCAGTGAAATTAATTCTTTGTTTTCCTTTGCTTGTGTGTGTGGCTTTTGCTTTCCCTATTAAACTGTCTTTATCTCAAACCATGAGTATGCCCTTCTGATTGTCTCCCCAGTCTTGCTGGTGGGGGAGTATGTGAGCAGCTGTGTGGGGCTCAGCTGCCAGATGCGGTTAAACCACAACAAAACTACAGACCACTGGGCAGAAACCTGGCTTTAATCACTGCAACCTTCCCAGAACTGTGTTCTCTTTTCAGCTCCCAATAGCATAAAAAGGAGGAAGTCCAGAAGGGACATGTTTCAGCATGGCTGCAGTTTTCAAGCTACTGATCACAATGTGCACATTTATTTGACGGTGAATAAAGAGAGTCCTTCTTGGAGAAGGAGAAATCAAGCTGTGGAGTGAAACATAAAGGAGAGAGTAGATGGAAAACAAATAAAATTTTTCTTACTTCTTGCAAGCAAGATCACAGACTGATCACATGGTAAAGTTTATTTTATAGATACTACTGCAGAATGGGTCTTAGGCTATCAATATCTCAAAATCCTTGTGATTGTCACACTCTATCACAATTTATCACCTCTGAACTGTCACAACCCTTCAGCTCTCCTCCTCAGCTGCATCTACCTCACCTCCTCAACACCATCTATTCTTAAGCTTCACCTTACAGAGCGAACCCCCACTAGCTGTCTCTAGTGACCTGATTTGATCTGTTTGAAGGTTCTCTTCCCTTTTCCCTAATTTCTCTTCACTGTGTTTGCTCCTTAATTGTCTAAGTCACACAATGTGCACCCCTGCTCCCCTGTAGATCAGAGTTCCATGTTGGCTGCAGCCTTTCTTACTGGACTAATGGCCATATCACGTTGGAGCTCAGCACTGCTACACATACAGGGTGACCTGCATCCTGCACGGCCAGCCTTTCATTGTGATAGATGTGGCCTCAGACACAATTAATAGGCACCCATCTACATAACCTCCTTTGCAACACTACCTACAGGAAATTCTTCCAGGGACCAACTAAGCAACCACTGGAAAAGGCACACAGATGCAAAAGCATGTCCTTCTTCCCCTAGGCCAGTTCCTTCTCCCAGCACAGCAACTACGAAAGGAGTAAGGAAGCACCTTAATTATGGCTGTGAATGTGATGAATATTTTACAAAATATAATTACATTCTAAAATCAGGAACAACATTTAAAGCCCAAAATAAGTCAGAAGCAGCTTGATTGAACTTACGATACCATTTAAAGACTGTCCTTTGCACTGCTGCCTGGTTGGAGAACCCCTTTTGCCTTCCCTGCTTTAGAGACACCAGGGAGAAGGAACCCTTCTGCTTCCACCAAGGGCATTCACGTCATTTCCCCTGCAAATGGACAGTGCACCTCAGGCAGCCCTGTCTGCAGGTGAAATTGTGTAACGGTACACACTCGTTTGCCTGCTACAGGAAAACAAGCATAATGGTCCTGTGTCTTTCTTGGTTCCTGAACAAGATACCTCATAAGGGACTTTTTGTTTAACTGAGCACAGGAAGCAACAGACTGTACTGCTACTGCACAGTGTCATGTTGCAGGGAAGGGAAACAATGGCAAACTTCCTCCTTCTTGCGTATTAGGACCCCTCCGCTAATACCCACACTGTATTCAAGAGCAGAATAGTCACTTGAATTCTCTGTCTCAGTTCAACCACTTGCCATTTTTTCCTCTGTCAGTTTCGTACAGTGAAATAGTCCAAAGGCACTGACTGGACTGTGTGCAGCACTGCTATCCAGGACAACAGCTGGATATGGTTCCACATTTATATGGGCTGGACTAAGTTTAGTGTCAGACTGCCCTGTTATTTTCTTCTAGAACAAGCCCAAGATAGCAGTCAGGTGAAATCCTCCATCCAGACCCTGGGATTCTGACACACACTTGCCACAGGTCTTGCCCTCACCTCATATACTCTCTTCCTTTTTCTTGAAACATATTTCATATTTTTGAATGTGTTTCCAAGTAATCCAGAAACTTGAATAGCAAAATGCCATCTTATTTAGCTTATTCATTCAGCTTTAATATCAAGACTCCAGGAAAGTTGTTCTGTCCAGTAGTTCCAATGAGGTGTTTGAGATTCAACTCATGCCAAACTGAGGGCTTTCAAAGGCACGTGAGTTACTGGATGGACAATGAACTCCCATGATGTGGTCAGAGAACTCAAAGCCCACCTACCCCAAGTATCCTTGATACCAACCTTCCTGATGAGTGAAAATTTATCCCTCCTTTCAACAGCTGTCTGCCTTTGATTTCCTTACAGCTACATCTTTACAGAGCAGTATCAGGTCTTGCTTATTTTCAAGTACCTACTAAGCTATGTTTCTTTGAGATTTAAGAAACTGCTACTTCAGTTTTCCAGAATACCTAAGCTAAGAATGAAAAAAAAAAAAAAAAAAAAGGAAGAAACATGAAAATATCAGGGCAGCCTAGTTTTTTTGGGGGTTTTTTTGTTTGGTTGGTTATTATTTTTTTGTGTCTCTGTTTGTTTTTTTTTAAACAAACCCTGTAAAGAATGATACACCGGATTTTCTGGCATACTGAAGTGTGACAGAATCATTAAGTCTTGTACTTAAGCACAGGGGGTTTCTCCTTGTCAGACCACCTGCCCATTGGCGGCAACAGGGTTAGGGGCTGGCATTCACATACTGATGGAGATAAGTCTTGGCTCAGCTTTTTTCAGTGTACAGAAAGTTAATGATGTATGTCCATGTCAAGAGTCGTTGCAAAAGCATCATCTGCCAGACTGCGAATCTCATGGCTTTATACAGCAGCGATGGTGGTGTAAAGAAAAAGGTGAAGTAACCAGAGTATGAGAAAAACATCTGTTATTATTTTGTACCTCATCTCTGGAGCCCTAGGCACAGACCAAGACTCTGCACTGTGTGCTCTGCACAAAAGGTGAGCACCATACCACAAACGTGGGGGAAGAGGAACAGAGATGTAAACAGAGAGGGACAGCATGCTTGGCACAGAAGGTAGAAGGGAAACAGTACCATAATTAGGACCAAACTTTTTCTCCATTGTGGTCTTTTAGCAATGACTATAAGGAAGAGTGGGCATATCTGACAGACACATATTTGGTAAGAGTCTGCAGAAGGGGGAGACAAGGATTGCAGATCCTGAGCTAGTGGCAAGAATTCCAGGAAGAGGTGACTCAAGAGCACATGCAATACTCAGCAGAAAGTGGAGGAGGAGATTATCTGGCATCTGTAGCTACCGAAACCATGGATACGGATAAAAGCATCCAGTGAGAGATAAAAGAGGCAGTAAGGCTATACCCCAAAGGACAGCTGCAAGATGAACCATAACAAGTACCTTGACTTGAAAATGCAGAACAGAGCAGGGGACACGAGAGCAATCAGTCATGAGCATAGCTTGCAAAGAGATTGGGTAGACTCTGGGCAATCAGGTTCCAGGCTGAGAGAGAGTAATCAGAAAGAATGAAAAATGGAAGTGTAGAAGAAGGGGAGTGTTAAAAGGCAGGGCAGTCAAATACATAAACGGGAGAAAGGAGAAGCCTGGAACCCTATGTGGTATAAGACAGTAACCAGATCTGATGAACCAAGCATGCATAGTCTGTGGCTGTTCATTTAACAGTTAAAAACTTACAGAAGAGGAAGTTTTATTTCATTAAAAAAAAATAACAAAATGAAAAAATAACACAACCAACCAAGCAAAAAACCCAAAGATCCCAAAGCAAACCAAACCAAAAAAACCAAACCAAATAAAAACCCATTTCCGAACTGGCTCATGGATGAGAAAAGCAAATTTCTGGCAAGGAGGGAAGAAGCCTAGCTCATTGTTAGGCATAATTCCAACTGCCTCTACTTCTTCATGATTGCTTACAAACCCACTCCCAATGGCTGCCCAGCTAGGTAAAAGTGTGCATTACTTGTTGATGGCTTGTCCAGCTGGAGTGTGTTCTACCTCGTACCCTTCTCTCCTCAAAACATCAATCACTGTGTTGTTGCCCATGAAGTGACCTGCAGTTAAAAGAAAAAATTACATCAGAACTCAACAAGCACAAAGAAAGAGAGAGAACAAAAAAGTCCTTCCTCATCACAGGAGGCATGCCACACTCAAAGAAGGCAGGGCTTTATCACTCCCCACCAGCATGCACCCAAAACATAGGATCTCTAAGGAGTGACTGCTGAACTTTCCCAAGGTCACTTCAGTTACTACATGCTGCTTTTCTAAAATGCAGATGTGATTACGATTACTCTGGTCCCACAGGTTATTGCATAATGGGCTGCCAAGGGAGGTGATGGAGTCACCAGCCCTGGAGGTGTTTAAGGAAAGACTGGATGTGGCACTTTGTGCCACAGTTGAGTGGACGTGGTACTGTCCAGTCAAAGTTTGGACTTGATGATCTCAGATGTCTTCTCCAACCTAACTGATTCTACGATTCTGTGATTATCAGACCATTGTGGATTACTTGCAGGAATACGAGGTGAAGTTCTGATACACCTGCTCAAGAGCAGCACTGAGTCCACAACTGGTGGTGACGCAAAAAAAGATCAAAACACGGCATTATAAAGATATTGAGCTGTTGTTCAATTATCACTAAAAATTTTTAAATTATTAGGAACCATCCAATTGCAGAGAAGGGAAAATAACTCTGAAAGCCAGTGACTTAGATCAACCCCTTTCGTTCCTTCTGTATATGCCCCTGGGTACAGAAACCCAACTTCAGTCATGCTGACAAAAGTTTTGGAAAGACTTAGATAGATTTGCCATAATTCTGTGATTTATGTCTCCACTCCACTTTTAGACAGATGTAGTGGCTAGTAAGACCATAATTTGGCATCATAGTGAATACATGACTACAAAGGGCGCAGAAGTTATTCCTGAATGATTGTATGCTCTGTACATAGAATGTCTCCCACCATCACTCTAACACCTCATCAGACCAGGCTGCTTAGAAGCAGATGGAGAATAAAGGTTTTGCACAGTTCCTCATAGAACTATTGTGAAATACTTTTTATTTAACAGCCTACATTAACTACAACTAGGCTGGAGCAAATTACTTATTGGAGTGATCCCTTGTTTCTGTATGCAAGCAGTCCTAAAACTGATAAGTAACTTCAGAAAAACTGTTTTCTGCTAATATTGTTCATGAATACATGGCAATGAAGCCACCAGAATGATTCTAGTAGCCAGGGAAAGCAAGAAGTTAGAAAGAGAATTTCAACAGTAATGAGATTATCAGGAAACTGAACATAAGCAATTCATGACTGTTCACTCCAAAATGGGTTCAATGAATTGGAGCACAAAATTCCACCTTCTCACACAGCAACAGCAAAGTGCTCATGGACTACCAGCTTAAGGCACGACAGTTGGATGGTATCATTTAAGCACAAACATTCATCAAGATGAACTTTCCTCCCGAGGCCAAGAACACAAACTGATCTAGCTCAGATGAAACTTTTTAGCTGAACACTGTAATGCACACCCATTGGGTACCATGTTTTCTCACCTAGTAAATGGATTTTGCCCCAGCTCGTCAGCTTAAATTTTGTCCTCAGAAGGAGTGAAGCTAACATGCCTAAGCTAATACTGTTGGAATCTGTTGCTTGCCAATGGTTCAGCCCAAGGTAAAGTTAACTGAGAATTCCCTCATGCCTGTAAAACGACCAGATGCAGCAGGGAACAGTAACGACTGTAATCAAATATTGTAATTGAGCAAAATTAGCCACTGGAAAGCAAACATTAGGTATATAAGATGCCAGACCTAGGTTCTATCTCTCAGCTTTTACACAAAGGAGAAGTGTATGCAAAGGGAAGGGGAGAGGGATTTGGTCCTCCTTCCCTACCTCCACACAGCAGAGAAAGGGGTGCATGCAAGGGGTGATCTGTCCCTTCTAACTGTCAGTGAGGCAGGACAAAACTTTTGGAGAAACGCCTCTCTATTGATGAGGATAGGGGCAGTGTATATTGCAAGTTCAGACTAGATATTTGACTCATATAGGCAATGCTGGAGGAATTGAGTCCCATCTTCAAAAGTGAAAAGTAGCATCTAGGCTTTGAACTAATATTTTCCTAATCCAAGTCCTTCAGGGCAAAGGAACAAGGCATAAAGATAAGAAATTGATAGGGCAATCTATGGTGTTAAAATAGTTTTTCTCGAGCCAGGTTAAGAGCTTACAGTCTCATGCATTTCAAGACTGAGCTACTGAATAGCTGCATACATCACACTATTACACACTCTACCCCCTTATCAATCTTCAGTCACCTTTATTCTGAGAAGTGATTTAGACTGGTGTGTAGGAAATTACTGTAGCACATGGATGAAACTCATTTCAATCAGTCAGCCTGCTTGAGTGATTTCCTGAAGCTGTGTTTTTTCTTTTTAATTTAATGCAGTGATAAGAGTACCTTTTTTATCAGTCATGTGTACATACCTTCACAGAGTGCCTTTCCTCTTTGTTGCCAAGGCAATGAGCTATGTCTGCATGTGAAAAAAAATGATG
Source organism: Grallaria varia (assembly GCA_013396735.1). Classification (NCBI taxonomy): domain Eukaryota; kingdom Metazoa; phylum Chordata; class Aves; order Passeriformes; family Formicariidae; genus Grallaria; species Grallaria varia. The sequence goes on from VWZG01009044.1 coordinate 90,225, forward strand.
TGCTAATATCGTGAAAAACAGAATAGACCAAATGAATAAATATGCGTAAAACAGATGCATACAAATACAAACAGGCATGTGATATTAGATTGTTCACAAGATGTGATCAATCAGGAGCCACTCAGGCTAGCTCAGGAGCTGCAGTGTTTGCTATCCAAAAGGTGGACCACGCGTGCTACAAGAGACAGAGCTGGTCTGGGGCCCAGACGGTCTACAGGTTCAACCAAGTGACATGCAAAATTAAAAAAGGCAGAAGGGTGATGGTTTGAGGTACAGGACTCCACCAGGAGCCTCCCTAGAGTCAGGACTTTTGCCTCTCTTCTGGCAACCATCACAAACAAAGCTCCGTGGTATATGAGAGATCAGACAGCCAAAAACAACTGTAAGAAACATGGGAAAGATTCACTTTCCAAGGTTTGAGATCAAGCAGCTATTGCTGCAAGGGGACTTAGATGAAAGTCACATGACAGGGAGCAGGCCTCTTTCACCTGTTTTCTATTTTAGCTTAACACACTTGAATGCCTCCCAAAAGAAAAGCCCTGAGCCCTGTCTTATCAGAAAGCCTGCTCTTTTCTTTCTGTACACAGCACTGCATTATCCTCACACCACTAGGTGAAGAGACGACTCCAAGAGGTCAATTTACCCTGGCAGAGGGTGGGGAGCCATGAATCTCTATTCTTCTGTGTTCAAGCTCAAAGGGAAACTAAAAAGCTGTTGTGTGCACCAGCTCAGCCATGCACTCTGCTGGAGAGTAAATAAGACCCCAGCCTTTAATCTGCACTGAAAGGAGATGGCATGCAGGGACCGCAACAGGCAATACGCTCAAAGAACAATGCTGTTGGACTAATGTCTAATGTGCACCTGCAGATGTGGCCACGCCCTCGGACAAGCATTGTGCGCTCCCGACCTTCCTCAGGAGCAAGATCCAATCTTGTGGAATACAAGCTACTACTATTGCCCTGAAACCTGTGTCTCCTACCTGGAGCTTTAACTGCCAGTGCATGCACAGGTGCTTGCTTGTATCTAGATAACTGTGCCACGACTGTGGGTTTCAGTAGAGATTCCTGAACCCAAATTTTAGCCATTGTGAGGCTGAAAATTTCTGCATCCAGGGAACAGAACCAGAAAGTATTGCAGAACAGAAGTTTTGTTTCTGTTCCTAAATTTTAATTTTTCACAGAAACCAAGCATGTAGGACAGATGAAAACCATGTTCCCCTCTGAATTTCAACAAAATTGACTATTTCAAGCAGATAAACAAAGTTCCTTGACCTCCTCTTAGAGTCATGTGAAAGGAAACCCACAAGCATACATAATTGTGTGTTTTCCTTAGTAGAAAGATGGCACTTCCAATCTGCCCAGAAACATGCCAGGACATCACCATTTACAAACATCCCAAGACAATGAATCACTGGACCTACACGTAAAGACACAGAACTGTTTGTTAGGAAACCTGATCTAGACTGCTGACCTCCAAGACATGGTGGGAACCACTACAGCACACGATTTTAACAGTGCAACCACAAAATGGCACAAATTATTCTAGCCACTACGGACATCATAAAGCTAGATGTTTATCTGGACTGGGAGTACTCAAATGGACCTTTGGTGCCAGAGTCTCTATGGGTCACTGAAACAAATACTTTCAAGACTGTTTTAGAAATACAGATTTTACAATTATTTAGACACTTTGTGGAAATGCCTATGGCAATTATCATCTCCTACTATTCTTCATCACTTTGCCTCTCGCACACAATTATACTTTTTAAGTACACGGTGGGATGCAGAAGATGGAGTGATTTTAATCCAGTTGGTAAAATTATGGAGGAAAAAAAGCTAGACAAAATATTTAATATGATCCAAAGCAAAAGAAGGAAAGCGGGTGAAGTGATCAACTTAATTACAAATTAATTTCCTTCAGCCCCATACTTTCTGTATATGCTACTCAAAAAGAAGACACTTTTTTCAAGTATGAACACCATTCACCCATGTATAGCAGGTTCTCACTTCCTTTGTCCCAGAACCACAAGGAGGAAATTTTGTGCACTTACACCAGACAAATCAAGTAATATATGGAAAACAGGAGTCAGTCATAAAGTGGCTGGAATTCCAGATTTGTGATTTAAGTTAAAACAGTTTATTGAATGTAAAACATGTAACACTAGATCTAGTAAAATCTTACTTTTAACAATATTTCCAAGTCTGGAAAAGTTCAGGCACCAGCATATAAACCAAAGGACCAAGACCATGATACTCTTGACAGGTTTAGTGCTTCAGGAAGAAGGAAACAACAAAAATTGAAGGGGTGAGGTGACCCTAGTGATACTGTAAGTCAACTTAAAGATTTCCTGAAATCCAACTACATGCAGGAGTATAACGATGTTGCATTACAATATTTCTGCATGCCTGCAGGTCAAATCCCATGTAAGCAGCCTTCCATGCCCTCCAGTCTTTTTGAGACTGCAGACTTCCAAATGTAATCCTTCCTGTGATTACCTGCAACATGAAATATTAATGAAACACTGCTCCATAAAGATTGTACCTGAGGTTTTACTCCACTCAGACCATGACAAGTGATTGTTTTCAAAAGACATGATTTCATGGAAATCTTTTTTTCATACAAGATCTTAGTGGATCATACTTCACCACTCTCAAACCAAAAAGGAAAATCTGGTGGTTATGACTGTGGAACAGTGGCATTCTCCCTGTCCAAGAAAGTACTTCCACTAGACAAGAAGAGATCTAAAGAAAGTGTTTCAAACCTGCATTTACTCAGCATGAAAAAAAAAAAATCTTCCATTTCTTTAAACATGATGTACTTTGCTAATTAACTCACCTATAATATTTCTCAAAGTAGTTGATGATGAAGGCCTTGCATAACATGGGGAAAATGGTCTAATACCATGAAAAATGTACATTTGAAGTTACCATTTGCATGAGCCAAAACGAAGGAATTTTTCTTGTGAAAGATAAGAAGGTACTTTTTTATCTACCAGATTCCATCAAAAATTAGGTCTCTTAAATGACAGACCTGAGTATTTTTCATCCTAAGTTTTCCCATTTTTACCCTAGGGCAAAGTCAAACTTCCTGATACTATCCTCCAAAAACAGAAGATAGAAAAAGGTTTCTCACTAATTATAATCCCAAATGCATGGAAAAGTTAGCATAAAAGAAAACTTTACAAACCCATATCACTGATTTTGTAAAATCTGTGTTAAAGCAAAGCTTATCTTCAGGCAGCCTTAACCACTGCAGCTCCAACTGTGTTGGCATTTACTGAGAGTTTTCCTCTGCAAAAGCCTTAGGCTCGTTAGGCAAGCAGACCCTCACACAGGTGACTATGTTAGAAGCCAGTGGTATGTTACCAGTAAGGGAAGGAATTACCAGTATCACACCAAAGCTACAGTACTCACAGTCACCTCTGCCACTGGACCTGCTCCCATACACACTGCTGCTTCCTTTCCATAAAAGAAGTTATGCAGGACTTGAAAGACTACTACCTTAAAACACACATTACATGATGAAAGTTTTTCTACTATAGCTGCACAGTAAAGGTAGCAATGGGTAAACTCTGCAGTAAACTCAGAAGTTGATGGTCACCAGACTGACAGTACCTGAGCAGAAACAGCATAGATTTTTAGCCTGGCTGATTTTGACAGTAGCACTAATATGGTGGAACAGAGGCTACTGCCTCTAATGCAGAAATGCAAAGCTTTCTTCATTTCATGTTTCGGAGATGTCAAGAGTAGTGCCCTTCATGTGAACCCTGGGGCTTTGGATGTGGGTCCTGCCTCCACACAACATTATCTATCCCCTTCAGGGGTTGTTGTTTTAAGAAACCCTGTCATTAGCATTCTGCAGACTCAAAGAGGCTACTAAGAAAAACAGTCTCAAAGCTGCTGGGTTGTATCTGGCATTCTCAGATTACAGAGGTACAGGCACACCTTCAGGCACTAAGCCTTTTCTCCTACACAGGAAGATAGAATAACACTGCATTCCAGGGACAGAAGCAAGCAAGCAACCAGCAAGCCCTTTGTGCCCAGGGAGAGATGAGGTGGTCCCACAAGACTAATTAAATCTGGGGTTTTAAATCTGTTTCATCACTACATCATCTTCTCCCCACCTTCCACTCCTCCTTTTTTTTTTATTTTTGGTCCTCTTACAGGACCTACGAAGATTCAGCTTCTTATGTACTTTTCATGAACTTCCTCATTATACATTTACAATCTTTTACATAAGGCATAAATAAATTTACATTCCCTGTGCAAACTCATCTCCAGTCCCAAATGTACTGATGGCAGGTTCAAAGTTACCATGCTGGGCTCTGAATTCCCACTGAATTACAAAGTGTTATCACATTCACCTAAGCAACTTCCATATTCCCACGGTAGGTCTTTGGTTTTGTTTTACAGATATAAGCACCTACACAAGCTGGACAGAGACATCCTGGGCTTAGCATTGTAGACTATTTTTCACATCCACTGGTACTTTTTCTAATCTTTCCTTATCTAGAGACAATAAACCCTGTACCTCTTGCATAATTTCCCATCCAAGAAACACAGATAGGGCAGGAAATTTCAAGTAGTAACAGTGAATAGCTCTTCATGGAAACAATACCACTTAACACACCATTCAGACTCAGAACAATTTCACTTTCCCCTGGAAAACCATTCTTTTTTTTTGCTTTTTCTTTTTTTGTTGTTGTTGTTGTTTGTTGGTTTGTTTATTTGTTTTTTATTACACAATGGACTAGGGAAAAGGCATCAAACATGTCTGTGAATCCAACGCACTTGGCATTTAAGGCTGACACACAACTAACCAGTCTCTCATGTCTTAAGGACTGCCTCAAAACTTAGAGAAATTACAGGAAGCCATTTGATGGACTACAGCACACTCTGAGGTAAGCATTGGCATGTTCTTTTTCTTGACCAGGTGGCTGAGACTAAAGGTTACACTTCAGCTCAGACAGGGTCAATTACGCTTCTATACTGATGCCCAAATCCTTCTTGTTGTTGTTGGGTCACATGTCAACTGCCTGAGAGCTAGTTTTAGTTTAGTGAATGTCAGCTGACTTAGTTACTGGGAGGAAAACCACTCAGATCTGGAGCTACTAGCAGGACTGCTAATTCATATATTGATTCATCAGTCTGCTCATAACAATTCTTCTTTCTGGGAGGTCTTGTAGGGGGTGGGGGAGTAAAGACTGGGAAAAAACAGTCCCTGGAGGTTTGAATCCATATGGTCTGACTAATGCTAAATAAACACATCTGTTATTTCCTTTAGTAATCAGAAGAAATAGTAGCTGAAGAAGTTCTCACCGTCATCCTGCCTTTCCTTGTGTTAATGGTGGCTTGCCAACATCCACTATAGTTTAAAGCCTCAGAATTGTGCTTTTTTCAAGAGCAACAAGGGAGAAACCAGATCTGAGACCAAAAGGAATTTTCCAGTATTTACAAGATTAAGGGTACCAACTTCTCAGGTTGTCAAATCAGCCAGCATTTCTCACTGAAGTCACTAATTTCTTTCACAGGGATATAAGGCATCTTAGATACCCCTGTACTTATTCATGAACTGGCACTTTCGAAGTTTCTCAACTGTTCAAAGAGGCAGGAGAGACTGCAGGAATTTAAACTTGGTTCCTAGAAACTCTGGCTTCACCCCAAGGCCTTGACTGCCATAATAAGGTTAGGATCTCACCCCACTAAATAACTTTTCTCCTACATAAAAAAACCCAACACCACCACCACCACCACCAACCAACCAACCAAACAAAAATCACAACAAAACAACAAAAAAACACCAAAAACCCAAAACAAAACAAAAACAAACAAACAAACAAACAAAAACAAACAAAAAAAACAAAACAAAAAAAAAACCAAACAAAACGACGACACAAAAAAACAACCCAAACCCCAAAAAAACCCCAAACCAACCAATCAACCCAAAAAACCCCCAAACCCTTCTTTTTTTTTTTTTTCTGTCATTCTTTAGCCACTTCGACAGAAACCATAAGTAAGCTAAAGAAAATAAGCCATGTGAATCCTGGAATAAAATTACCATGCTGGAGGAAAACCTACCTAGAGCTGAATCTGCTTAGAAACAACAAGGGAAACAAAGAATGCTTCCATTGATACATCAGTAGTAAAATGCAGACAGAATCAGAGTATTCTGAGTTGGAAGGTGCCCACAAGGATCATCAAGTCCAACTCTGAAGTCAATGTCCCATACAGGAATCAAACTTCTGACCTTGGCATTACTAGTACCATGTTCTAACCAAGTGAGCTAATCTCAGGGTAAGTATCATCCGACTGCCGAAGGGGGCAGGAGACTGGATGACAAAGAGTATGGAAAAGGTCAGGTACTTTCTTTAGTGGTCAAATCAACCTTTAGGAACCTCAGATTGCTATGACTAGAGCGAAAGTCCAGGATTCACTACTATATGTGGAGAAGGATCAGGAACATTCCAACAGACCAGCCATGTACAAGTACTCACAGGATATACCTGGAGGAACTGTGTGAACTTGATATGTCACCGTGAGGCCACTCTCAATTACTTTTAAAAGGTCATGGCAATTGGGGAAGGTCCTGATGACTGGAAGGAAGCAAGTATCTCTCCTAATCTCAAGAAGGGCACAAAGAAGGATCTGGGGAACTATGAAGTGCTTAGCTAGACCTCTGCTCCTGGGGAAGATGGCAGAGCAAATGATCCTAAAAACCATTTCCAAATGTGTCAGGGATAAGCAGATGGTTGGGAGAGGTCACTATGGATTTATGATGCGGGAAATTTGGCTCATGTAGTTCAGCAGATCAAGTTCTGCACCTGAACAGGAGTAGCTCCAGGCACCATGACAGACTGGGCAGCAACTGACTGAAGAGTAGTTTGGTAGAAAAAGATGTGGCATCCTGGTGGTTATCAAGCACACCTTGACCCAATGTGTCCTTGTGGCAAAGGCAAGCCAGTGGCCTCCTGGCTTGTTCTAGGAGTGTTGCCAGCAGATTGAGGGCAGTCATCCTCCCCTGCTTCTTAGCACCGGTGATACACACCTGGGTCCAGTGTCTAGCTCTGAGCTTCCAGTTCAAAAGACTTGTGGACATACTGAAGGTAGTGCAGCAAAGGGCCACAATGATTATGAACAACTAGAGCATATGTCACACAAGGAGAGGCTGAGACTGTTCAGCCGGGACAAGAGAAGGCTCAGGGGGTGTAATTGATGCTTAAATACCTACAGAAGGTGGCAAAATAGATGGAACAGAACCTTTTTCAGTAGTGTCCCATGAGAGGACAATGGGCAATGAACGCAAATTGATATATAGGAAATGCCATCTAAATATAAGAAAAAGCATCTTTACGGGTTTAACACTAGAATAGGTTGCCCAGAGAGATTCTGCAGTCTGCATCCTTTCCCAGACTCAGAACCAGACCAGACCAAGTCCTAGGAAGACTGCTCTATATGATCCTGCTTTGAGCAGAGGGGTGTACCAGATGATCTCCAGAAGTGCCTGTCAGAATCAACTATGCTTTGATTCAGGAAAGGTTTAGCCAGCACAAAGCACCCTTGTGAGACCTGGAAAAGTCGTAAAACTCTCCACAGCACAGTGGGACAACACAGCCCTCTCTACATCAATGTGCATTTCTTAGACAAATCAGAAACCTGTGGCATTACCTAGCTGGCTTGCTGTGGAATCATATGTGTGATCACCTACATCAGCTTAGCATTAAGGTCCTGAATGCTCCACTTACAGTTCAGAGAAATTAAAAATGTATATAGAAGGAAGACTGCTGATGAAAAATTATAACTGGCTTTGCTTCACAAGTTCTATCACTGGCAACAGGGAATAGGTCAGGCTTGTAACTGTAGTGTTACCCTACAAAAGGCATGTCCACAATTAAGATAAAACCCTTACTGAACCTAGTGGAATGCAGCTGGTATTACCAACTCTGTCTTCCCAAGCTTTCCTCAAATTCCCTCAAACAGACATTTTGGGTTAAAATTTTGAGTGTTTGCACTTTGGCCAGAAGCAAGGCTTTTTGGATCTTTTCAGTAAAACCTGTTATTTTTCAGTTTTCCACTTTTGTACAAATTACTTCCAAACAAAAACAGTTCCAGAAACAAGCTGTGACTGTGAAACATTTCTGACAGAATATAAGGGGAGTTTGTCTGATCGGTTAAAATATAATAAAAGTGTAAAATACACTGAATCTAATGATCAAGTCTATTACAGTCCAAATTACCACATGTAATTTCATGTAAGAAATCAATATCTGTAGCCACAGAGCTATATTAAGACCTGGAAAGGTAAGATTTTTCTTTTGCACAATGTATTATGCATCTCTAAATGCCATAAATCCAGTTGGAATATAAAATAAATCAGTATTTTTCTGATTTTGTTCCTTTTAAAATAAAAATATCAAGACTAGTTTATATAACAAGTGAAGGTACTTGTTATATCACAGTCACACACGAACTATGACTTTGTTTGCACATAATTGATGATAAAAGCCCTTTTTTTTCTATGAAGTTTCATTAATGGAAAAAAATTGAACCTTCCTTACAAAAAGCCTAGATGTTTTAAAAATAAAACAGCACAGAGTGAAAAGAAATCTGGAAGGAAAACAACAATCAGTATTCTCTCCCCTTCCAACCTGGAGACCCTTCAATATCCTACTACCACTTTAATACAAACCTGTCCTGAAGTTTCTAAGCCAGCGCTAGGAGATACTTTTTTCACTGGTGGTCAGAAAACCACCACTGAGTCATGATTTAGACCCCTTCCTTTAGACTTTCTTTTTCTCCTCTTTTACTACAGCTTCTTCTAACCTGCCTTGTGTAAGCACTTTCCCGGAACCTTCTTCCAGTAATTAACAGCAGTACAATACTCAAGCAAAGCTCGAAGCTGATCATAACTTATTTATTCATCTTCACTGCTTACTGGCATAAAAATAAATCTTCCACATAATTATCTATCACATACAGCAATTTGCATAAGCAAAAGGCTAAATTAGCTTGCTTGAAAACAATAAAAGACTGCACTCATAATTGTAATGTGCTTTCAGAAAACCACAGAAATATGCAGAAATTGATCTGTTTTCTGCAATATATCCTGTGATGTTATTTCTCATGTAGACACTTAATATGAAACAAATGAAAAAGAAAAACCAAAAAACAACCCCTCCAAAAGACTCATGCAGTTAAACATGGGTATAATGAGGAACTGTGCTGCTAAAAAAAGTGTAAGACTGGCACTGTTCTTTGAACAGAACTATTTGGAAGACCTGAGAACAGAGGACAGACTGTTTTCAAAGCCAGAGTGTAATTAGAGACAATTTCCAAACCAATCCAGCATCCCCAGAGAAGACAGGTACCTGTCTGGATTCACAAGTATGATGGAAAAGCAGAAAAAGAACATACCAGGTGCTCAGAGATTGAGCCACATGCACATAATCCACAGACAAGGGTGTTCATATAGACTCATGGCTCCAGGAAGTGCTGCAGTATAGCAATGTTGGCAACTGGGACACAAAAGAAGGGGACAACTGAGAAAAGAGGAAGAAGGAAAGCAAGAATCAAGAAAGGCCAGGAACAGATTTTAAGAACATCATGAAAGTTGAGAACAAGAGAAATGGAGGACAGGGATCTGTTCTGCTCCTGCAGTGCTTCTGGGCTCTGAAGCAGCACAAATGATACAATGCACACAAATGACACTGAAGATAGTCTGGGGTAGAAGAGCAGGAACATGATACAAAAACATCTAAAGACATGTGATTTGCACTTGCTGGGATATAGCGTGTGTGCAAGGAGAAGAAGAGGCTCTCTTTTCTCGAAGGATCTTGCTCTTGGGACAAGACAGACCCAGAGTGATACATGTATCCACATCTGTCCATTGGCATGGGCTGTTCATCACATCAAGTTGTGATGCAGTAACTGTAGCCGAAATATCTATGACTATCCTCATGACAGAAGACTAGCTCCCTGCAACTGATGTAACTGGCATTTGGAGCTGGCACATGCTTTGGTCAGAAACATCAGTCCAGTAGGGATAAATGTGATCAGAATATCACCAGAATATCACCAGTTACTGATGTAACTGGCATTTGGAGCTGGCACATGCTTTGGTCAGAAACATCAGTCCAGTAGGGATAAATGTGATCAGAATATCACCAGTGGAGTACAGCAAAGCCCTGGTCTTAGCTTACAGACAGACGTAACCAAAATCTACTGCTTTACTGTTCTTTGTGACAGTGAGCTGCACAGAGCACTGACACTGCAGGAAGATGGCACGTTGCAGTCTTCACAGGTGTCTGAACAAACATTGTCTGCCACATTTGGTTACTTCCCTGCTCTCACATACAGGACCCGTTATGGTAAGTTTGTAATCATAACTCCCCGCAGAATTTGTCACAGACTTTGAATACAAATGCTTTTAAGTATTTAAGTAAATATTTTCCTTGCCTTGTCTAGATCTTCCATCCTCACTAAAGCAGTATGCACCAAAACCAGAAAATCACACATGGATACTGACACCCATTTCAGTTCTCCCGGTTTCCGAAGGGCCATAGGGGTCATGGAAGGAGAGGATGTGATCCTTTTCTGGGAACTAGCATCTGTCTTTCCTAACACTGATCCTCCTTCCTTCTTTCCCTGGAGCTGGAACAAAAGATAAGAGTCATGGCAAACCAGTCCTGCTTATACCCTCCACCCAGCCCTAGTCTGAAGTGCGGGCGTTAACCTCAATGAGTTGGATGTGCAGCTGGGTGTGCCTGTAGAGTCCTGCTGCCTGCTAAGAGGCAGAAAATGGAGTAAGTTTTCACCAGCTGGGTCCAATGCACTCAAAAATAGTAGCAGACACAACTTCCTTGTAGTTGTGGAAGCGCAGTGAAAGAGGTAGGGAGCTGCAGAAGGAAGAGAAAGGTGAAATTGTGCCTTGCTTCTCCCCTTAGAGTCACACAATTTGGCACGTACTTCTTTTGAATGTGTTCTTGAAAGGTTAATTCAAGTACTGGTAAACCTCTGACTTGCTGCTTTTTATCCCAGTTCCCTATTCCACCTATCCTTTTATACTGGCTGCCCAGACCACAAACATGTATGTATGTCTATGAGCTGTTCCTTCCATATATGCACTGTAGCTGATTCACTATCTTTGGCTATGCATGTAACAGATACTGCAATAAGTGCATACATTATGAGTTCTTTTCATACTGAAGATAAACAGTCCTTTGCACTGGAAAGGTTTTCCTACTAGGGTATAACTATCAAGGAAAAGCTGAGTTTCATGTCTACCACTGTAAAAGTACTGATCCTTCTTTAAACTGAGACAAGCATTTGTAAAAAGTTCCTAATGGACATGGGAAGAATGTGTTAAGGTTGAACAGCACCTCAATCACATACCAGCTCCAAATGCAAAGAAGAAACTCTTTTCTGGATGCTCTTCCAACAGGTCCTTCACCCTCCTGCCCATTCGCTCATTTCGCTTGTAGATGAGCTCCTGACGGAAGTAGCTGTCTATCTCTTGGGCAGTAATGCGTTCTTGGGCTGGAAGTGTAGCATTAATGAAATTTGGGACCTAAGGTAGAAAAAAAAGTCTTCATGAAAGGGGAATTTATTTCACAGGCAGCCACCATGCACAGGCATTTTTCTCCACACTGAATGTGGCAATTGCTTTGCCCCTCAAGGCACAGCCAGTAGGACAAAACCCAAAGCAAGCTAAAAAACACCTAGCAAGCTTCTAAATAATGCATGGTGCTTCAATTTTCTCATTGTATCATTTCATGAGACAGCCAGATGGATTTTTTTTATTCAAAGTCAACAAATACTATCATTTTGCTACACTGGAGATCCTAAATCCTGATTCTTTGGCTGAAGAAAGTAAATATTTGCCCTGGCTACCTTACATACCTCTTCCTTAAATTGTCATAGGTATGACATAACTATAATGATAATTATAATCTACTAAGAGAATTTGACTGGTATCAGAGCCCTCAGGCTGCCAAAGAATAACTGTGAAATTTGAACCAAAAAACATTCCTAAACTTTTCAAAAGAAAGCGGGCCAGATTTTGTCAGGAACAAAAGCAGTACCCCCCTCCCGTTATCCTGTCCTCAAGGTATCTTTTAAAATGCTGGCTTCCTCTCCCTTAGGACACCCGAACTCTTGCCATTGGAGAGAAATGTGGGTCTGTAGTTGCAGCAATCCTGATTTCTTGACAAGTAGCTTTAGGCATTGGTTTTACTGGGACTGCTAATAAGAGGGCGTGCAAGTGATAGTTTCTGGAGAGCAGAGGTTCTAATAAGCCAGGTGTTTTCCCTTGCAAGGCTGCAGCAGATGAAGAGACTTTGGAGCCACTCAGACTACTAATGAGTCTTTCCAAAGGGTTTTTAGCCCACAGTGGGTCAACTACCGGGCAAGAATGGGGTCAAACACAACTTACTGAAAAGTCCTGCTTAAAACATAAACTGACAGTGTTGCAAACTATTAGTACTCAGGTCCTCTGTCGGGGAGAATACTCTGAGGTGAAGCCCTTCATGTTAAGTAAAGGACAGTTGTTCCCTCGGAGATGCACACGTCCCAGTACAGCTACTGCCTCCAAGGACCTAGAGGCAATGCCAGCTGTCTGCAGTCTGTAACAGCTTTGCAAACAGTGATGCAGCACCTGTATACTCTAATAATGCTGGCCTCCTCTGAGAAATCCTTTGAAATCTATGAATGAATACATTCTGTAAAAGCTAGGCAGTGGTACAACCAAGTTGCCTGCACTTGCAGGCAGAAAGGTGTGCAGGACAGGAAGGCAGCAATACACACACAAAGCTCAGTGCCAGGGAAGCAAGGGTTAGTATGACTCTGCAGCTATAAAGTACTGAACCATATGTATCAAAAGGTCATCGGAAAATGGTTATTCAGCAAGAAAAGCCCGGGTATCAACATCCATCATTCCAGCACTGTAAGGATAGAGCCTGTGTTTTCACAGACATACACAAATTACCAGGCAATACCTCACAGACAAGAATAGAGAGGCCTGATGTTTCAGTCTGAGGTTAGCTAATCTAAAAGCCCAAGCAGGCGAAATTGGTCCCTGCTGGGCATTTTCTTGTGGTTTAAAGATCAGTGTTGCATTCCACTGTGCTGCTTAGGAAACCATGTCCATAAACCCAAGCCTGTGAGGTCTCAGAATGCCTCTTTTCCTTCACAGTCTGTCTATTTTTTCTTTGTTTCACTCCATTTCTCTTCTTCAGGCCTTGTCCACAGTACACAATCATACTGACAAGGGACATTAAAAAGCTTGCAACTTGCCCTGCCTTACACAAGTGTCCAAGTCGTGAGTGCATTTCTCTGTTGCTATTTGCACAAAAGAGCAAGCTGTTGTTCTCTGTTGGTGTTACGTTTGCTCGTACCTGAGCTAGCACAATTCCACAGGGTCCTTACCAAAATAAAGGATTAACTCATAGAGCTTTGATTCTAAAATGAGCACAGCACTCGTCCAAAAGGGAAAGCCAGGTGACCTTTGCTGCTTGTATGCAGCAAGACAGAGGTTGATTTTGTGCAGACTCCTGGAACAGGAGGCTCAGGAAAGCAGATGTGCCAAGGAGCCAGCAACATGCCCTTGACCCTCATCTTTAAAGGGCCTGTCTTGAGGAGAAAGAAGCACTAGTGTGATTAGCACTAATGGGACATGTGCATAGTACTAGGGCTGTGGTGGCAAGACTCACTTGAGAAGTGTCATGGTTGAAGATGATGGAGCTGAGGTCGCCACAGTTGTAATGCTTGATAAGGTCTTCAGTCGTATAGGGGATCTGGAAACTGCCTGCTCGGAGGCTCTCCTGCTGCAAGAGAGTCTGATTCAAAGCAAAGACCACCTGAGGGAGGGGGAGAAGGAGGAAAAGACAGAGTTCCTGGTAAGTTCTCTTTTTATCCCATGAGAAGGTCACAAACACAGCCACCTAATGAGGACTCTCTGAAGCTGCTCCTGCTGTGAGTATGCCAGTCCACACCTCACCAACATGTGCCTCCTCTGGATCCACAGGAACCTGCACCTTGGGTCCCATGGGCCTATTCAAAGGGAACTAACTCACCACATTTAACTCCATGGGGTTTTGCCCAGGACATGATTCATACAGAAGATACAAAGGGGCAGGTGGAAGCAGAGACAATCTTGCTCTCCTAGATGACAGTTTGCTTGACCATCACAGAGCCCCAGGACCTGATTGGCTGCTATCCCCTCAGTTCCTCAGCCACCTACCTAAGTTAAGCATGGCTTCTCCTTATTTGCCCTTCCTTCCTTACCCACAGGAACAGCCAGGGGATGTTGTTTCCTCCTACATGTCTCCTTCTCTAAGACTGCATCTATTTCACATGGGAAAGCCTCTCCTGAGCAGGCCAGGGAAGGATGGTGTCTGTCAGAGGATGTAGGGAACCACCTAGTACTCACTCTCTCCCAGTTGACTGCCTGCACATACCTCTCATTCCCTTTGCCTCAACGCAAACAGTCTGGCGGTCACAGCTCCTACCACCAGGGAGCCTTTCCATTGACCAAAAAGGGATATCAGCAGAGCACAGCAGGGCTCTCCTGAGGCAGTGGCCTCAGGACCTTATCCAGAGAGAGCTGCTGATCCAGCAGCTCCATGCCTGGGGCAATCCTCACTCCACTTAAATGGGACAAGAGAGCACTTTGAAACAACATTTCACAGGTTTCTCTGGAGCCCAACAGATGATGCAGAACCTTCATACCTCTCCCTGTCTGTTCCAGCCACTGCAGCTGGTGGCCACCAAACCCCAGAAAGGCAGGGAACCAAGGAAAGACTTGGAGTAAAAATGCCCCAGACCGAACATGGGATGCCAGTGGGCACCTTTGGTGGGGTGTGGAGCAGGGAGCAGTCCTCTGTCAGTACCTGGCAAGTAAAACACTACTGTCTCTCTTGAGCACAGTGTTTACTCAAGCTACCAAGTTTTCACACCAAAATTAGATATCTGTAACAAGCTTTCCTACTACCTACTGGCTCATTATTTTTAAAGGAAGTAAGCTTAGAGATACTGCTTTGAAATTTTTCAAACTCTTGGGAGTCTTATTTTCTAAGATTAAGTTACTCTCTGTGTAATTAATTCTTCCTGAATATTTGCCTCAAACACCGTCAAAGGCACTTGAACTGGAAGAATTTGCCAACACCATGAAACTCACACATGACTCACACATACTCTTTTAATGTACTATGTGAACCAAATTTGGGGATTACAGAGCAGATGTGGGAACAAACATGCACAATTTCCCTCCCCTAGAACAACAATCCACCTTCTACAGGATTCCACCAAACTTGAAAACACACTGTCATCATGACACCTGTTTGGCTTCAAATCACTGTGTATTCAGCCCATTATAGAAGCATATAACTTAGCATTAGTTCTAGAGGGTGTTCATGAATAGCAACATTCACTCCCATCTCACATTTTTTAAAAGGGCAAGAATTCACTTTGCTGGTATAAACTGCACCCAATTAAAATAATACTTCCAAGTAAACACTCAGTTTACAACAAACTAAGTAGTGACCATCTTGCAAATGACCTCTGTTTAATTTGAAAGTAAATTAAACAAAATCAATTTGAAAACACTTTATGTCTAAACAAAAGTTTGCATGCAGGCTGGGGTTTGTCATACTCCAAAGCCACTGTTTTCCACTAGTTTGGCTTCACTTCCCACACAGAGAAGACCTAATAGATGTTAATGATCAGACAAGATTTACTGAGAGACAAGCCAAATCCACGCTGAAAGTATGGAATTCCTACAGCCAGGACTGCCAGGTCATGCCAGGAAAATCTCATATGTACAATCAGTCCAGTCAAAAGCATTTCCATGGGAGCGGCTTATTTTGTAAGTTATTTGACTAACATAGCATCATCTGCTCAACAATTCACCATTAAAGCAGTATGTCCCTTTCTAGACCTTGCAGTCTTTGACAGTGACCAGATTGTCCCTGTCCACAGAGCAGGCAGGGACTGTGACAGTCTCCTAAGCTAGTCAGGTAGCTCCGCTTCACTAAGCACATCAAAGAGGCTTTGTAATGTTTACTGTTTGATTTTCATCCAAACACAAACCAGCGGAAGCTAACTGACTTCTGTAGAGAAAACACCAGCCTGCTGGGAGAGATGAAAGAACAAAGCAAATCTTCCTCTCTCCACTGTACCCCCACGGCCTGCACTTCTGTCACTCGCTCAGCATGCTACCCGTAGCTCCACACATGTCTTCCCTCCATTCTTCAGGTGAAACTATGGTGGGTCTGGCTGAGCCAGAATTTGTTTCCCCGTAGGAGCCCTCACAGTGCTGTGCATTGGTGTCCATAACACACCCATATTTTGGCTACCACTGGGCACAGTACTCACTGTTCAGTCAAGGGCAAGATCCTGGGAGGGGACACAAATGGGCCATCTGACCCACACTGACCAAGGGGATATTCCATACTGTATGACATCAACCCAGATACAAAAGCTGGGGCAAGAAGCAGGAAAGGGCATTGTCTCCGATGGCTGCCTGCTAACATCTAACACAAGCATAAGTGCCCTGCTTCTCCGAGATGTGGCCAGCCATCACTGCACATGGGAAGTAGAGATTAGTTGCTGCTTCTGCTTTGTGCGCGCGCACTCTGCTTTTGCTTTTGCTTTTTGTGTAAATATAAACTGCCTTATCGCAACCCACGATTTGTGCTGGGGTTTTTTTGTTTCCACCCTTATTCTCTCCCCTGTCCAGCTGGGAAGGGGAGTGATAGAGCGGCTGGGTGGGCACCTGGCATTCAGCCAAGGTGAACCCACCACAGAAACAAATTCAGTCTGTCTTCCAAACAGACATGGCCTGCACTGTGGCAGCCAAGTTGAGCCACACAGGCACTTTTCTTCTTTATGCCCATCGATTAGCCATAGGAAACCTCAAAGAGCATATCAATCTGTCCCAAGAGCACAGTTTAAACTGCAGTGATGACCTGCAGTTGTGAAGGACTACTGCACACATTTCACAGGAATAGAAACAACTCAGCCCCTCTTCCTTCATACGTCTAACCTTACTGCAGGAATGACACAAAACTATCCTGTGAGGCAGCTTTGGCAGCTCCATGACCTTTGCTAAGAATACATATTTTTGGTGTTGATGTATGAGTGTTGATACCAGATGCTGAAAGACATTTCAGCATGGCAGAGGCTGAAGGGCTTGCCTGCCCAGATAAGGAAGCACAAAAGACCTTTCAAACTGATGCAGTTAAACTGACTTTTCTAATCTAATGATAGGCAGTGGATATTAAACTTTGGTTTGGGATTGTAATTCTGACAGGCTGACCTTCAAAATTCAGCAGTTGGTACTGAACTTTCAGTTTCGGGTTAGCTATTAATGTCTGATCTCTGGGTACTAAACTTAGGACCCAAAGATAATATATAGTAACTACTGTAAACCCAAGAAGCCAAACCTTAAAAAAGGCTGGCCAATCAGAATTGCAGCAGGGCCATTAACGATCATTTAGAAGCTGAGTGAGGACTGACAGTGAGGGGGATTTCTCTACAGGACCAGCACAACAGACCATGCCTAAGGCCGAGAAGTGAAAAGTTCGGGGCTGATGAAGACTACCGGATGACCACCCTGAGAGGCTGAAGTAAGGGAGACCACTACCTGAGCAGAGTGCGCAGGTGAAAACTGACCAGCATTATGCAATTAAAGAAGCCACCTACAAAATGCATATGTATCAGGACCTGGCACATAGGACTGCAAACCTCATGGTTCAGTGGAGTGTGTGTTTGGTGGAACTATCCCCCATGCTCCTGGTGCCTCATAATGAACAAATACCTGCTACTCAAAGGCAAAATGTCTCTGAGTGGACTCTTTAGGCTGGAATTTGGCATTAAGAATGAGATGGTTTGTGTTTCACCTCAAAGAACAAAGAGTCCCAGCTCACTGGCCAAGACTCCTACATCTCATCCTAACCACGACTGCCTGGGGATAGAGCATCTAGCAGCCTGCCAGAGACTCCATGGCCAGTCGGTGGTTTGTGTGGCACTGCAAGACTGCTTTTCTTTGGCATGGAGGAACTAGAGAGGACAGTTCCCTGACAGGTCAGACTTCCCCGTGATCAACGTCCTTCCCCATCTGGATCTAGACCAGCATCCTATCACTGTACATAGCACCTGACAGAGAAGTCACTTAAGAACGACTTAAAGTACCCCAGCTAGAGAGCAGAATTCTACCTTGATGCTGTGAGGGACACAGGTGGTCTCAGCTCCTTTTGAGGACAACAGCAGCAGCTCAAATCCCTCTGCACCGGGAGCAAGAAAAGTCAAGATACAACAAAGGGGCTGAAATCAAAAAGGCATCAATGTCCCTGACAATTAGCCCTCCCTAACGAGTTACAGTAACTCATGTGTCAGGCTTTGCACAACTGGAGCACAGGAAATGCTATTGCCAAAAAGACTGCCCACATCAGCTCATCTGAACAGAACAGTGGCATCTGCTGGATGGGCATGATGGCACACTTACTGAACAACTACATAGTATTACAGTTTGGCATCAGCATGAGTGTGCAGCCTCTCAGAGGAATGTGATAGTTCCTCTCAATTTCTGTGTCAGTCGTATCTTCTTGAGGGAATTGAAACTCCTCATCAGAAAGAGAAGGGGTGTGGATATAAAGAGGGAAAGATCTCTTTGAACTACCAGGTGTTGTTTAAAGCTCTGTCCTAGTGAGGAGGTTATCTTCAGTAAATAATAGTGGATAAACACTCCCAGAATCTCAAGAGAAGGAAGATTCCTGAACCTACTGTTGTTAATGGATTTAATTTACTGAGATGGGTGTTGCTCAGAAGTTGATAACTCTTATCTGGCATTACTTCTCAAAGAAAACATTAGACTAGGTGCAAAGGGATACTTCCCAAGACCACAGCCCGTCAAACAAATGGGATCCCAGTCTTGTTTACCAGATGTAAAAAGCTGAAGAAAGTCAACAGAGCATTAGAAGCAGGGAGCAGTTCAGCAGCTGGTCTGAAAGTGCTATATTAGCTTGGCACAAATACTGCTTGGCTTCCTAGCTCCTCATTCAATTCAGCCATCAGTCTTTTAATTTCTAATAATTTCAAGCAGTTAAGAGAACAGAAAATACAGAAAGGTTGAAAACAAATTTTCAAATTTCCTTAGAAATCAAAATGAAAAACTTGTGAGCTCCTCCAAGAGGTAGTACCAAAAGTACGCATCTGTCTTGCATTGACTGTTTTACTACTTCCAAGAACTTTCCCGTGTTGGAATCCACAGAAATCACTCCACATTCATCCTCTTGCAAAGTTCTTCTTCTTTAATTCACACCCCACTTCAGCAACTCTATCCTACTCTGCTTCATTAAGTGCATTCATACAGCATCAAAACATCTTCTGAAAAAGATGTATTTGGAGAACAAAAGTAACAAGTTTATTAGAAAGGGTTTCTTATCTCCCACCTCCCCTTTTCACTGTGATCTCTGTCTTCCCCCAACCCTCTCCTTTTTTGTACTGTGGAAAAAATCGATTAAGCTCTCTAGTATAGATATTGCTGCAAACCTCATTCTCTTCCTGGACATTTCTTCAGCTGTCAGGGTACACTTGTCCCCTTTGCTAGCAGTATTGGAGTGGCCTGCTAGGCTAAAGGGGTGGGGAAAAGGGGGTTTGAGCCTGGCAGATGCCTTTTTTGTCAAAGACAAAAGACCCCCTGCCATCCTTTTCACTTTTTAGTACTTTCATCCACATTGGATCAAAGTGCTCTTCTGCATATGAAAGAACCTGGCATTATTCGACTCAAATTAGCCTATCGCCATCCTGCTAGCCTCCAACTCTTCCCAACAAAAGCGCTCACATCTGTTCCATCATTTGCCTCATCTTCTTGTTTTTGTTTTTTTCTTTCTGCTCTCAGTTTTTGAGGGCCATTCAGTCCCTTGAATTATAGTCTGGGGGAGCATCTTCCTTGCTCTGGGCCTGCTCAGCCAGACAATTTGCTCTTAATTGTCTTAAGGAATCAAGGGCTGCTTTTGGGTCCTTCCCAGTGAATAACTGCATCCATTATGGCTTCCATTGAGCCTCATCGGCCAATTCTTTCCCTCTTTCTTCTCCTTCTCAAAAGCGTGTTTCTCTTCTTGTTCTTCACCTGTATGAGACCATTGCTTCTCTGGGCCAGTGAACACTACTGCTCCAAATCAAAGCAAGTCATACATCAAAAGCATCATGACTATGAAAGTCAATAATCCTCTTCTGTCATGGTAATGGTCCAGCAGGCCACACATTGAGCAGAAAGCAGGATTCCTTGATCCAGTGTGATGCAGTTCCTTAGATGTCTGGTGAGCCTTCAAGGCAGAAAGTTAGGGCAGGCAATGTCAGAACCTGGAGGCCGGAGCCCACATGACATGAGGAGCCCTGCAAAAAAAACAGCCTACACACACAGGTGGGAGAAGTCTGATTTTGGCATGGGCTGAAAATAGCAAAAGGAGGTTTAACCCACCATCTGCAGCCTTCAGAACAGTCCAAGTCACTCTCAGAGCTGTTGCACGGGATGAGATGCTCCTTGTTGCCTCTGCAACAAGCTTTTGTAAACGAGAGAGAAAAAGGAAGCAAATACCCAAATTCGGACCACTTCAGTGAGAAAAACTGGATTAAAGCCATTAGCAGAGACTGGTTATATGAGGGACTCAGCCAGGGGACAAGAGATGAACAGCAGAAGTCAGTGAAACAAAAGGAAGTGTAAACTACTCTAAGTTACTTATGAGCTGCAAGTTTCCCATGGCTTTCATATTATTTATGTTTGTTTTTTTAAAATCAAAAGCCAGCATTGCAAGTAGAGGGAACACCTTTCCTCTGGCACTTAGATGACACTCTGTTGCCTCAAATCAGACACAGGTAAAGGCAGTGAAGAATTTCATCTTTGGTCTACTGACAACAAACTCACACTAGGACATGTCAGATTCTTACACTGTCTCTCCAGAACGAAACAACTAAAAAAAAAAAAAAAAAAAACAAAAAAAACCAAAAAAAAAAAAACAAAAAAACAAAAAACCCCCCCCCCCCCAAAACAACCAACCAACCAAAAAAAAAAAATTGAAGTTTTTGGTTATCTGGAATTTATATGGGAATACACAAAACAATCCTTCTTCAATTAGGAGTTATATAAAACTGGGTACTTTAGAAGCAATCTCTTTGTTGCTGTTTGTTTTTCCACTGGACACTCTTAAACCTAGTTGAAACAAAACTAAAAATACTGAGGGTAATAAACTTTTTAACTTTTAAACAACTTTACAGGAAAATTCTCTTTGAAAGGAAACAATTTGGCTTCCCAAATGTAGAAAATACGGTAAAAAAAGTAGACATAATGTCTCATCACTGTGTTTGTGACTGTGAGAAGTAAGCTAATAAAACAACTGAAGCTGACCTATCTTCCACAGCTTCAAGGACAACATTTAGCAGTATTTTTTAATCTTTCTAAAACACAATTACTGAAACTAAATGAATTTGGTATTGATGACCTGTGATTTGGCCTCCTTTTTTTTTTTTTTTTCACTCAACCACAGATGCTCTTTCGAGTGTTGCTAGATGAAAGAAAAACTGTTGTAGGTCCCCTCTTGCCTTAATTATTTTTTTATTTGTCCTCTCTACCACAGGCGATGTACACTTCAGGACTAAGCCGGACAGCAGTTTGGAAGATTGCTAGAAGTAACATGCCTTAGAAATGTAGAATACTGAAATTTGAACTTACTCTCACCAGTATTTGTACACCTTTTTTTAGTGCAATGGAATAATTCAGAAAGCAAACATTTAATTGGCTGGAGTGTTCTTCCCTCTTTCTACAGAACTTATGTATATTATTTGCATAATTCATGTAAGTGCGAGCAAATTAAGATTATGAACCTAACAGAGTAAACAACCCAGCCTCACAATGCCATGAACAGCCGTAGACAGTCATCATATGCCTTCTGGTAACCATGCAAGCAGATCTTTGGATTTTCTTGAAGTTCTCCCAGCTGGGCAGGCACATTCCATATCAAACACTCAGCACTGATAAAACATTTTTTCACCCAATAGAAAAATTAGGCCAGGGCTCTGGCTTCTGTTCCAAACAGAATAACAACTTTGCTCTAGTGCTTATGTTGTAGCCAACTAGAAGCATATTTAAGTGAAGGTTCTGGCTTCCAAATGGAGCACAGCAGAGCACAAGTTGACCTTTTCCACAGGTACAGGGGTGAAAGGGAGAAGTTATACTACATTTACATATTGTTATATACTGTTAGACTTGCAAAGAAAAACCTCAAACAATAACTGCTGAAAAGGTCCCCAGCTGGCTTCAGGCAGATCAGAGGCTGGAAGTGCTCATGCTAAAGGTTTCCAAGAGGAATAGCTGACAGCATTTTCAAATAATGAGACACAGGCCTAAAATTATGCTCTTTATATTAACGGGTAGCTCAGCCACATAGGAAAAATAGCACATCCCAAGGTAGGATGGGAATTTACAAGACACCAGACATGCAGTGCAAATTCCCTGTGATGATGTTCTTGGAATGAGCCAGCTGGTTCCATTCCAGATAGCACCTCCACTTACTGTTTGGCTGTCCACATTAGGGCATGACCAGTGACTACAATTTAGCCAATATACAAAGCTGCCTTTGTAAAAAAATATAAACCACTGATTTTCAGATCTAGTGCAATCAGGAAACTGTTGAGTGTTTGGTACTTCTGAAAGAAAGGCTGTTTATTACTAGAAAGCATCTGATGTTTCTTGTTTTGTTTTTCCTTTGTTTTGTTCTTGAAAAGCATTGTTGCATGCCAAAAAGGACCCCTTAGGAATTTTAAGAGGCTGTCCAATTTGCAAAATCTCGTATCAGGTAAGCTATTGCCGTAAAAGTATGGAAGATTCTAACCTGTGGTATTCTGAGGCAATTTCAATGCATCCAAAGCCAGATGACAAGAGTCTTATTTGTCCTGCTAACCCCAAGACTTGTCCAATGTACTACAAGCCTTTATTATTTTCCTTTACCTGCAGCCTACCTTTAAAAATAAAGGTGCTAAATCACCAAAATGTAACTGCAGTCCATCAAGATATGAAGTCAGAAGGATGCTAGTTCAAACTGGATTGCAGAAGCATCTATCAACACTGCCACTGGAATGGACAAGAATGACCACAGAAAAAATTATCTCAAAAAATTTGTCAGGAAAAAAAGCCATGAGAATACCTCTGAATTGAAACTTTTCAGACATATTGAACTGACATTTCTTAATCATCTCAGTGAACAAGGTAGACTGCAGTTACAACAATGAGCTAACTCTTTCTTCTTTAGCAATTCTGAGCCCTACATAGTCAAATAATTTTGTTAAAGACCAGGGCAGGTCACCAACCCCACGGCAGTTCCAGCACATGGTCACACACACTTACTGTCAGTTTAAGTATCCTGGGTAAACATTTGCTTAAGGATCTCTGAGAAAAGTAGAGGCATCTGCCAAGAGCTCATGATTTTCACAAAGTCACCATGATTACATAAGTCTGACTGTTAAGATTAAAATGGCCTAAGATAAGCAGCAGGCTTGAGGGTGTGATAAAATGAACAGTAACGATAACTAAGCATGTCAAGATTTATCTCATGGGCATGTTATACTTTGGCCTCAGAAATTAACAACTGGGTATTTTTCCCAGGCTAGCCAGGGCAATGCTTTTTCAGAAATTACATGGAAAAGCTGCAGTGCCAGTGCTATCAACTCAACCAGCAACTCTATGTACAGAAAAAATGCAAGAATATATTGGCTTAAGGTCTATAACTTTCAGGACCAACATAAAAAGCTCTGGTGCACTCTGAATTGTGTAAACGATTTAAAAGGTATAACAGAATGTGAATCATCATTCTCCAAATCCAGTTTTGGAAGTAACAACAATATTGTACAATAGCAGTTGCTTGGCAAGTACCTGCTAAAACTGTGACAGAAGCAGAACAACAAACAGGTAATCAGGGCAAAACAATTCAAGCTGCCCAAGCTAGGTAAATTCTGACAAGCTGTGCTTATAGACTAATGGGATATTTTCTAGGGATTCCCAAGTGACTTAATACCACTTTTTGGACAACAAACCCTCAAGAAAGTCGGTACAGCTTAGGCATGAGGCTTGCACTACAGAAAGTCTGGTCTGAAAACTTACATTTGAATGGCAATGCAACACAATACAGAATTCTGGGTTACATTTTATTACTACTATCCACCCCAAAGATCTGCAGAAGGATGCTGCTGTTCTGCGTCATTACACATTTACACATGGTTACTAGTGTGCACTTTCTCTATGTCAGGCAACACCTATCAGAAGTCCTTCTGTTTATATTTCCTCAGTTAAAATCTGAGATACAGGTCCACAAGACATGTGTCTATGCAGTGTTGTGACATTGGATTAAGGATAAGAGTTGAGATATTACTTCAGCCTGGATTGTGACACAGACTAGATAGCATAAAGAAGCTACTCATCCCTTCAAATATTCTACTCATCCCACCTCATACAGCTCTTACATTTTAGGTTTTTTTAAAATATTCACATACATAAAAGGATTTCTTCCAAACTCATATACAAGGAAAATAAAGTTAGCATTGAGAAATGAGTCAAAATCCATCACACAGAATAAAGAATCTCTTATAATCATGAACTCTACAAATTCTTCATTTTATCATCTTAGGAAAAATGCTGCCCTGTTGGCATTTCTGATTCATCTGTAAACTTTCTAACTAGAAACAATTTCTGAGACAAAGTTGCCTCCTAAGAATAGGACATACGGTGTTTGCCAGCCTGCAACGTGCAATTCCCAAAGAGAGAATCTTTTACCAGTCATTAATAGTGAGGGATCCCACTGGACTAGCTTGTGTCTCAGCTCAATGGAAGCTCAATCCAGCCCTCTCAAAGACTACCACACCAGAAAGCCACAATACGCAATGCGCCCTTTTGTTGCAGTGTTTTTCCACTGCATCCTATTAGGATTCGGTTTCCAAAGTTGTACTCATTTGCTCTTCAAAGCACCCTAACTCCAAACCTCCCTTTCCTTTCTAGTAGCTACTCTTTTCTCAGGTGCATTAGCTTGCTTTTTTTACACGAGCTCATGTTTGGGGTTTCTTTGTCTCCCTACACATGTGCAGGACAGGGAACTCAATGAACACAGAAAAAGCTCTGTATTACTTCTTGTCTAATTTTTTCCAGACACAGCAGTATTTCAGCTTGAAAGAAAAGCCAACAAGAGCCCTGATGGTGTAGGAATCTTCCTAGACATTGGTCTAGGAACACTCAACCAAAAACTGCCATCAACCAACACTAGAGAGGAGTTGTTCTCAATGATGCCAGTTATTCAGGCTCTGAATCACTCATGATTAAATACAACTAAACACAAACCTAACAGGACAAGAGAGATTTACTGTTCAGAACATGTCATGTTTATTATGTTGTTAAACACACCTAGTGTTAACAAGCAAATTCACATCAAACATATTGTTAGGAAACCCTACACAGAATAATATCTGTTGTAACAGATAAAACAAGGAATGAAATCACCATCCCTCAGAACAGCATTTCAAACTCTTATTTAAATCCCCAAAAAAACGAACTACGGTCAAACCTCCAGAACCTGCTGAGAAGTTTGGAATTAATGTAAAAAGGAAATTTAAGTTTGCAAAAAGGTTTCAGAAGCCACTGAATGCTTTGCAGATCAACCCCACTGTGACCTCTGCAAGCCGAATGAAGATCTATAAACTACTATGGGTGCACACATGAATTTCAGAGACAGAGGACATTAAAGCCTTTTGTCATGGGCATGCATACCACTCTCTAAAAACTCAGCCTTCACCAGCTACAGACTTCCAGCTGACCAGTGCTGCAAATTAAGTGTAAAGTTTGCATAGTGTCTCACTTCATTGTTTATACTTGCCTTCTTACACTCAAAACCAGGATTTCACACCATATAAGCACATTGAGCTGGTTCTGATACATTAGCTGAAGCCTCTCTTCCTGTTGCACAAACCAGAGNGCTTGTTTGTGTGTGACCTGCTGGCATTCACCTTGAATGCATAACTATCTAAATAAGCCAGTCAGTGAAAGTGCCATTGGTGGGTTGGAAACCTGACAAGCTCAGTCAGAGCTCACTCGATTCAATGTTCACAGTTTTCTGCTGCTCCAAAGGCAGGAAGAAGGGTCAGGGTCCATTCCTGATGGTCACATGCTCATAGCTCAACTTCATACGCTAACTGGTCTCACATTTGCTTTTTATAATCAGGCTGTCCATGCCTCCCAGAAAAAAAAGCAAAAGATGTGAATATTTGAGTATGAAATTTAAGTTGTGATGGTGATGCATTAGATTATTCTGAGATGACAGTACTGATTCTCTGCCAGGTGACAAGGAGCATTGCGGAAGGACGTACTTGTACACCCATCCATAAATAGTGAGAGTGAGATCAAAGGGAGACAACTCACCCCCTTGGTATGTCCTCTGGTCATCATCAAAGCTTAGTACCAATCGCAGAACCCAAATCCTTTGCAGGCCCTACTGCAACCTCCCTGCACAATACCACCCAGGGGACCTTTCAGAAGAATTAAACAGCACTGTTGCCTGACAACTGTCTGGCTTGCCATGTTCACATCAGGGCATTCCAAGCTCGCAAACACAGAAACAGCAGCACCACTGCTTAAAAGGTTCAAACCTGAGTCACATACCAGGCTCACATTTAGTATGTCCAATTGCATACATGTTCCTAAACAGCTCAAACCAAGCAAAACAAAACTTGAAGGCTGTACCTCTAGCAAGTAACTTCTTCACTTCCTATCCCTGGCTATGAAAACTGTCAAGCCATTCCAGTCATGGGACTTCTCCAAAGTCCTCTTTGTGCAAGAAAGACAGTCAAATGAATGTCAGTCCAAATCCTAACTTCCTTCTCAGTCTGCCTGCTAGAGCTACCCAGCCTCTGCTGGGAATATACCACCCCTCTGTAGAGGCCCTTAGAAAACATTATTAGCACATTTATTTTGCATCCTGAAAGGAAAATACAGATAATTTTACTTATGTTTCAGTTAATCCAGCCCTGTGTTTTCAGTTTCCTCAGCAATCCCATAATTCTACTCCAGAGGCCCTCAAAATTTTGTCAGCATAATCTTTCATCTTGAATGGCCCCATGAAACTCAAAAACCACCAGGCTAATTCACAGTACTTTCTGTCAAGGATGTATTTGGTGCTGTCCAATGTTGATTTAAATTGTGGTCAGACAGAGCAGTCACTCAAGGACACCAGACGATCACACATGGAATGACTGCAGATTTTGAAAACCACGATCAAAAATCAGACCCAAGCAATCATGAAATAAAAATAATTAATACTTTAGACCTATCATAATTTTTTTCTGTGCTGATGGAACTGTTGCAACAACACTGCATAAAATGGTCTGCAATTCTCCACCACCAGAAAGGGATAATTCAATTTCAATTAAAAGTAGCTGAAAAACATAGTTTGATAGAAG
Source organism: Grallaria varia (assembly GCA_013396735.1). Lineage (NCBI taxonomy): Eukaryota > Metazoa > Chordata > Aves > Passeriformes > Formicariidae > Grallaria > Grallaria varia. The sequence goes on from VWZG01009044.1 coordinate 117,707, forward strand.
TGCTGACGTTTGACCTTTTTTAACATTTGAAAATCATTTTAATTCAACTTTTTGCTCAACAATTTCCAAGGACATGCCTTCCATCTTGTTAAGGGGTGTTACTCCATTTCCCTAGTCCAGTTTCCTTGGATCTCACTTGTTTTCCATGAATGCTCAAGAAGGCCACTTAGCAGTTTGCAGTATCCTGTGCCAATTCCTTTAGAAGTGTTGGCTGTCTGCGTCTGCTCCTGCTGTTTTTGAAATGGTTAGTTTTACCAGGTGTCTTCTCGCCCTCTCCTCATCAGTAACTTGCTGGTTACTATGGTAACCAGTATCAGTTCTATTCTTTTCCTGATGGTCCACAACAACACTGTTTTTTAATGAATATATTTGCTTACTTCAGGCTTTCTGCCATGCTCAGATACTCCAAGGCTGTTCTTCCAAGAGCTTCTCTTTTTATTTATCTCTACTACCTCCACCGCTTTTGCCCCCCTGCTGCAAAACGGTGCAATAAATATTTCTGGGTAACAAGGGATTTTGCACTAGTGCAGACCTGCTGGTGGACAGTTCTCAGAAAACCTGGCCATGAGAAAAACTATTTAAACATTTCTTGCTCCTGCCCTTTCCATTTTCTTACCACTCTCATTAGACTGCACGGCTTTATCTACGCTAGAAGCAAATTGTGAAAAAATGCTAAATGAGCACAAATCTGTACAGTCAATTTCCTTCATTTGGAAAGGAACACAAATAATAAAGCATCAGTTGCATCAATAACTGCTTTGGTTAAATTGAGAAAGTCATCTGAAGCTTTTACCCTTGTTTTGAGTGGCAGCTAGACATTTACAGTCTACTAGAGGAGGCATGAGGGGGCAGTAGAAAGGAACTCCCATGGTTGTCTTCTGCAAAAAGTATTTACAGTCTTATAATAAAATTCCTAACTTCTGACACAAGAAAAATAACTCTACATGTGTCATGAGAGCCTTCATCCTCAGTCCTGTTCTCTTTAAAAATCGTATAATGAAAATGGGGTGTCTTTCAAAAGCATTTGCAAGCATTACACCTAACACACAAAAAAGCTCTTGCAGAAAACACACATTCTAGAGGAGGGGGTGGGGGGAACCCAAACCAACAAACAGCCTAAGTGCTAATAACATCAGGTTCCCTTCAGAGTGATCAGATGGATTCACCAAGCCTGTTCAAACAGCTCACAAGGAACTACCAGAAACTTGGACTGCAGTCTGGCTGCTGGCACTAAAGCTTCTAACTGCAAAAGTCCCCCTCCACAGGTGTGAAATACTAGTCTCAGACACACTGCTACAGCTGTTCAGCACAGAGCTCCCAAAACATTTCCTGCTTCTCTCTCCATAGAGCAATGCACACCAAACATGGACTTGAGCTTGGCAGCATGTACCAGCTCGAGCTAAAGGGCACAGCTGTACCGCAGCTTAGGGAGTCTGCAGTCACACAGGGCTTGTGACTTGAGCAGCACTGCAAAAAGTCAGACACAGTGATACAAGTATTCTGTCCAGGATCCCAGCCCAAACTAATACAGCTGAGTGAACTAAGACACCATAATCCTCTCACATTTCATTTTAGTCTTCGTATGACACAATAAGTGTTTCCTATACAGCAAATGCTTATGAGATTTACTGCTTTAATGGAATGGATGTTTCATTACAACTCAATTTCAACATTTCAGACGAATTTGGGTCTCAAGACTGTCGTATCTCTGGAGCTTCCAAACCAAAAAGGGCACTGAAATCAAAGAACTTTTCAGATTTGCACACAGGCAATATGTTTTAGCAAGCTAATTTATGAGGTCTTCTCAGGACAGGGCCTCCCACTGCAAATGGAACGTGCCTTTCTGGAATAGACTAAGGAGCTAAAAATAATACAATTGTGAACTCCTGAGTCTCTATCTCAGTACATGATGATTTATTATGAAAAATAATTTTTTGTGCAGGTTTTTTGTGTGTGTGTGTGTGTGCGCATTGTTTTTGTCTTGATTTGGGGTTTTTTTGTTTTAGTTTTGGTTTGATTTTGGTTTTTGTGGGGTTTATGATGGTTTTAATTTCAAGGTTGAAAAGGTCATCAGAACTTCTTCAGAAACAGAGTATTATTTCACAACAGAAAAGATAACCTCAGAGAGAGCAAATCAAAATGTGGGAGGAAAAAAATTAGAATTGATACACAAATGAACATGAGAAATTATTGGGAAGATAGCCATACCACCACAGGACCTGTGGGTGGCAGGGGACCAGAAAATTTATGAATCAACAACATGATGCTTTCGCCAAAGACAGTTGCTAATAGTGTAATATATAAACATTGGGAAGTAATTAGCCTGTCCTATCCAGTCCCATCACGGCCTCTGCAAGTTGCTTGCATCCTGTTTTGGACACTTCTGAGACACAAGCAAATTCAGAGTCTGAAGGAGAAAAGGAAGACTGTTCAGAGGTTTGAAAGATAAGTTACAAGAAAGGATGAAGATACTGACTCAACCAATTCAGAAGAAAGAAGCCTGAGGAAAGAGATGGGCATCGTCATAGTTCAACCTGCCTAAAAAGACATCATTTCAGCTTGCAACAGCAAGTATTTTAGGTACAAAGTCCAGCTAAGATAGGATGGATTCCCCTGGGTCACTGCACAGTCTGCACTGCTGAATTTAAGACACCATTAGCCTGATTTCCCAGGTATCATTTTGGTGTACTTTTGCCACGGCAGAAGATGATGAATTAGATTTCTGCAGACCCAGCAAGTCTTTATATCTGTAATAACCGAATGCTTTCAACAAGTATCTGCTCCTTCAGGTGAAAAGACAGTAACTGGACAGACACACTACTGTTAGGAAAGACTCTGTGTGCTTAGCGAAGCCTGAACACAAAGAACACCTCCTTCCACTGAGCTCCCACCACACCCGGTAACTGCTGGGAGCCACTTCAATGGTTTCCCTGATAGCTACAAGGTTAAGGCTCCTGACTGTTTCCTGTCTCAAAGCCCCCAGCGCACACGGTACGCCTAAATGTGGCCTGATAATGTTTTCTACTGTGCATTTCCTGGTTGCAGCACACATGATAATCAGTGCTTTTTCAGCCTTGGATGTCTAAACCATTATCTGTTTACCTTTCTTGTCAGGCTATGTTCCTAAGGAAAGGACGTTCCAAAAAATGGCTCATTTTAGGCAGTAAAGTAAGTAAAACACTAGGTATTACCCTGTGCTGAGACACAA
>VWZG01009044.1:120973-139647 GCA_013396735.1 Grallaria varia
AAAAGGGGGCAAAAAGGAAGCAAAGTCTGTTTTTATAAATTGTATTAGAAAGCATGGACAGAAACAAGCAAGGTGCCTCAAACTGGCACAAACTGGCATTTTCTACTGTAGTAGTATCACTTGAATTGTCAAAGTCCAGATCCATTTTGAACTGACACAACACTTGGGGATTTTTGCTTTTTTATATTTTTGTTGCCTTATTTTCCCAGTTATCTCTGAAACATTCTCCATCCTCTAAGTCTAGGTACTTTGTCTGGAATTTTCTTGTTTCCAGTGATACCAGAACACTGGATCTTTCCAGCCCTGAAAAACTAATCATGGAAACAAAGCCAAGAGTTGTATTGTTGCTCAAAGCTCTAGTCTTTTTTGTATCTTTGTGTCTGCTTATTAAAAAAGTTTCAGCTGCTGCTGTAACACAAAACTGAAATTGGCTAATAACTAAATATTGTATGCACAATAATTACAAGCTGTCTAGTGTGGTGAAAATAAATGAATGCAGGGATCAAAACAATATGATAATGTTCCCAAAGATTAATTTCTGAGAAGACAGACTATAGAAAAGTATACTCTCCCTGGTTATTTTGTTAAACTCAGCAAACCCACAAGATCTGAAATGTTTCTGTTTGTTACAGGACAGAATAATTTCATCTTGGAGATAGTTTACAAAGTGGTGGTTATAATTTTCTGTGAATCTTGTCACCTGATGACAATAAAATCAGCCAGATCAGATGAGCTCAGTAGCATTCTGCAAACCCACTCAATCAGGAATTTTAGTAACTGCCAAGTGCACACACTTCATCAGTGCTTCAATTTCAGTTTTATTAAACTAATTAAATCAGTCAGTTTATCTTACAAATCCACTTAACATACCAAGTGCCATTACTAAATTATCTCTTCGTTTAGTTATTGAACAGAAATCATTCATGCATACATATAGAGCTCGGAGGCCACTTAACTTGTTCCTATAGTACAGACAGATTCACAACATATTTCTAACAACCAGAAAAGACTGCTGAAAGTGTGACTGCAGCCAAGGGACTGGATTAATCTCTGCCATGCATGGGCCCCATCCACAAGCCTTTAGGGCAGGGAAAAAATATAAAAACCGAAACGCTGAAACAACAAGTCTTACAAGGAGAGTTCTGATTTGAGAGTATTCCAATCCCTCTTGACAAATCATCTCTCTGCCACACGCTGTCTCACAGCTCTGTGCCTTTCTCAGATCCTCATCACACATCTGATTTCCCATCACACTGCCACTTCAGCCCAGCATGCCCAGACGCACCCCCTCCCAGTCCTGGAACACAGATGCACACCACCGAGGGAAGCCTGAGTGACATTTCAGAACCGTGTTACAAAGCAGCTGAGGCTGCCCCTCAGCACAGAATGGCTCCAGCAGAGACCGACGTAGAGCATTTACCTTTACTCTGATACTCAGACAAAGTATGCAACCAGGCACTGGTGGCCTGTCCTAATACTGCTGATGCAGAACAGTGGCTGCAAGGCTTCATCCATGTTAACAAGCTTACGCTTAGATGCATATACAAAAAAAAAAAAAAAAACAAAACCAAAAACAAAAAAAACACAACCAAAATAAAAAACCCAGAAATGCAGCAATAGCAGCAGCATCTGAAGTTTCAACTCTAGCACAGGCTAGCAAACAGCAGGCTGCAGAAAGAATGGCTCCTGCAGGAGAAGACTGTCAGGACAGGCTACAGAGCAGAAGCAAAAGCCAAATCTAAATCTTGGTAGCAGATAGAATTTGCTGCCAGGGTGCTGCCTAGTTCTCACCATGCGTGCATGTTTTTCTTGACTGGAACAGCACCAGCCACTCTTACCTTCCCTAAGAATCATAAAAGTTCACATAATTATGGGATAGAAAAACAGACAGAAAAGGATTCTGTGCTATAGCATTTATACTGTCCTCAAATTCTCCACAAAATTGCTTGCAGCTCCCTAATAAATCCAAAAGCCTTCTTTCAGTGTAGACAACAATGTTCATATTGTCTTCCTCAGTGCTGACTTTCAGAGCAATTCACAGGTAGGCAGTTCTAGTCTTTCCCTACTGCCTTACACAACCAATTACTTGAAAGCCCATGAGAAATCTGCATACAACAGCTGGATCTTTTAATGACTGCCAAGATAGCAAGCAAACAGGTGCTCTGGGAAATGCTCAGCAGAAGGGAATCACAGCTATCAGAGTTGCAAAACAAGCTCAGGAAGTCACCACAATGCATATCCAGTCAGCTTTCTGAAAAATCACAGTGACAATTTTCAAAACTGGTTCTCCAAAGAGAATCAACTTATGATTAAGTTCCTATATATAAAGGGACTGCATTTTTTAAAATTCTGTGCCTCTTTCAGCCCAATTCAAAATCACTGAGAGTCAGTACCTTGAAAACAAAATATAACTTTTACAAACAAACATAATGACATAAAAATTTCAAAATTTTGGAGTTCCAAAACCTAAGTCTAAGTCTGTCTAGGTCTCCCGTCATCAAAAAATTGAGGTCACACTTCAATTCACAAAGGAGATCTTTCCATAACCTCGAAAATGCTAATGGAAAAAGAAACACTTTTCCACAAACTTTTAGTTGTACCCTTGAAAGCCATAGCTGAGAACATACAATTCCTTGGCCTGTGGTTATGAGCAATCCAGCGGGGAGAGAAAGTATCAGCTACTAGGACTGTGCTGAAGGACCATTTAAACTACAGAACTTGAGGACATGCCTTATTTACTCCAAGTCAGGATTCTTCCTGTTTTATTTCCTGTGAGGACAATGTTACATCATAACAAAAAGCATGAATTGTAGATGCAAAAGGTCTGTATTTCCCTTGGCTGGGGTTACACCATGCCTGTGTTTTCAAAAAGCCGAAAAACACCACCACCCAAGATCGCTGAAATACAATTGCATCTGTCTTTGTCTAGCCTGCTGTCTTTGCTGTAAGCATAATCCATGTAAAAGACACTCAGCAAAACACTTGGAAAGCAAGCCAAAACCTTCACTCTGCTCTAGGTCAAAAAGCACACTGATGCTTTTTGTTTTCGTCCCTGTTACACAGCAGCACAGCTGAGAGCAGAGCCAAACCAACAAGAAGCAAAGAGTCTTCTCAACTCTGAGCTGTTACATTGCACTAACAGCTGGAAAACTCTCTTGTTCACAGCTCCTTCTTCAGTGACACTGATGATGGGGCTGTCACAACACAGGCAAAGTAACTGTGAGGAGATTCAGACCCAACATCCACTAACAAACTGTAGTATTGAAAAGCAATAGGGCACTTTATATAGCTCCTTCGAAAATCTAGTACTATACAGATTTTGGTCTATCCCATATAGCCCTAACAAGCAAAGGTTTTCAGATGCAGACAAGGGATGTAGGAGTCCAAGTACCACTGAGACTAATAAAGCCTGTTCTTCACTTAATACTTTTCAAAATCTGCTTCAGCCAATACATACTTACGAATTTGGCAAACATCACATCCAGGAGCAAAGGGTGTGTTCTGCCTTCACACTGCAAGAAGGCTGTAAAAAATAGTACATTGCCCCCTGCACTAAACAGAAACCCATCAACATGACCCATAGGCTTGAACAGTATAACTCATCTAACCATGAAGCACTCAAGAGATAAAGCGCTCAGGAACACTAGGTTCGGGCCACATGGCAGCACCTGCCAACAGCCCCTCTCCCCCAGCGTAAAGGGACTTGCCCTCCTGCTGCTTTTTAACATGCCCTTTGGTGACAGAAGTGTGAAATACTGTTCCAGGCTCCAAAATAATTCCATTTACACTCAGTAGAGCCCTGAAAATAAAGAAATCCTGAGAAATCCCCTATCCTCCCCTCTAAAAAGGTATGTAGAGTCACTTTGGTGCAACACTATCCTCTAAAGTAATCTTCTCAAAACATGACAATCTAATTCCTGTTAGAGAAACTGAGATCTATTAAGATGCAAAAACCAAAACACTCAGCTACAGCTGGATGTCTGCAATTATGGGCCACTGCCAATCCTAATGAAATTTGTGCTAAAATTAAGCCAACATAAATTAACAAAACCCACTTTCACTATCCTTTAATGGTAAAATATTTTTTTAAAATAGGAAACATCAAAAACAAGAGCAGCATCACCGGAGGCTAAGAGACATATTAACAGAACAGTGGAGAGAGTATGCAAAGCAATTCTATTCTGGTATTTCCTTTTCTTCTATGCAATTATTTGTCTATTGCTTACAGAACAGATTTTGTATCTATCCACAAAAGCACATCTGTTGTAATACTCATGCATGTTTTCTACTTTTTGCCAAAAACCCCATTCTTAGCTCCTGAAAGAAAACATTTGAAATCTATTTTATTAGCAGAGCTTCACTGCATATGGAAAATCTAGACCTGGGGGACTAAATCCACCTTCATTCAAAGCAGTCAGACTATCTCACATGCCTCCTCAGCTTGCTTTGCAGTAACAACCCTGCTCTACTTCCCTTAAAGGCTACTGAAATGGCTTGTTACTGATAAGGGAACTGGATTCCCAGGGTAGCAAGAGATCAGTTTCTCAGGACTCCTCAAAAAAAACCCAATCAAAAACCAGGAACTATATTGTGACTAAAACATGTGGCAATGCTGTATTTGTCTAGGAAAGCCAACATCAGAAGCAGCATGCTACTATCCCCTCTGTTCCTGTGAATTCTTTTGCAACTGCTATTTCCAAGTACTGGAACAGTGTATTTATTGCAACATCTCCATGACAGCTCTGCACAGCACTGCTAATTCTGATGTTATACAAGAACAGACAGCACAGTAGAGGAAAAAAGATAGTGACGGGTCTGGGAATTAAAGTCAGTTCTTCCTATTAAATTTTTTCAGCTGGGAGATACCAGGTTCTTTTTCCTTCTCATACTATCTTATAGCATCTTTCAAAGAAAGGAATGCTTTTGCTAAAAGAAAAACCCAAAACAAACCCAAATAACAGTCACAGGAATTGTCTCTTTCCAACCACCATCAAGATTACATTGACATGGTGTATTAGTTACAGTGGCCAGGACCAGTTTATCACTGTGTGGGTGTAACCAAAACTGTGTATTCTACACCCTCTGTGTCAAGTCTCATGAACTGTCAACCATCTGCAGCAGCTGGCCAGGGCACACCTGACACCTCAGTCTACAAGCTGGGTGGTAGAGAGCCCTGTGAGACAGGAGAGTGTTCCTGTCTTCACACCAGTGACTCAGCTATGATAACTGCCCTCCGAGCAGTCATTAGCACCTTCACACCCAGCCTGAAGGGTGGTGTCTGCTACTGGGCCATCAAAGATTCAAAAAATGTCCCATGACTTACAGAGTTAAATCGTCCATTGTGAAACTCCCCACCCTGGAGGGAGGTACTGGGCAATCCCATCTGAACCTAAGAATGTATTATCTTGGGGCTTGGGGACTTCTGGTACCACACATAGGATCCAGAGACGGACCAGAACCTCAACAGGACTNGCCCTCCGAGCAGTCATTAGCACCTTCACACCCAGCCTGAAGGGTGGTGTCTGCTACTGGGCCATCAAAGATTCAAAAAATGTCCCATGACTTACAGAGTTAAATCGTCCATTGTGAAACTCCCCACCCTGGAGGGAGGTACTGGGCAATCCCATCTGAACCTAAGAATGTATTATCTTGGGGCTTGGGGACTTCTGGTACCACACATAGGATCCAGAGACGGACCAGAACCTCAACAGGACTGCAGCTGCCACTCTCAACAAGACTGCAACCATCATCCTATCCTACAGGTTTCCTTTCCTTTTACTTTGTACTCAGGGGGACCACATGGTGCTCAGCACAGGGGCTAATGGACACCATTCTGTTCGTGCCCCAGGTTGCTGGGTTATATATCTGTTTTTTGTGAGTTAAAACCAATTTTCTCTGTATCGTTATATTTACTGTGATCTTTTTAAGTAAATTGTAACTCTGACTTGTAATCTCTCGAGTCAGGTTCATTTTTCCCACTGGTTTACCTTTAAACCAGCACACATGGTTTTTTTACAAACTGAGGACTCCCTGAGCTTTTTACAAAACTTTAGGTACTAAAGAGTCCACCTCAAATCCTCAGAGCAAATCTAGTCAAACGCCCCTATACAACTGGCAAGGAGGAATTGCAGTGCTGCCACAAATCTGGCCCAGAACACAGGGCATAGATAAGACATGAAGGGCACACCACGTTGTCCCCCTGAACAAGGTATGTGAAGTCAGCAAGAAGACAACAGCATCTGCTTCCCTTCCAGCCCATGTGACCTGTTTGAAGAAACTTGCTGCCAGCCAGTGTTTGCAAGTAAGGCTCTCCCATCTCCTCCAAAGCCTGCTGCTGCTCTAGACCTTGTCTTGCAAGCTTTGCATCCTTGTACACATCTTTTGGGCTCAAGTTCCCTTTCATTTTTATCTGGTGGCAAGTCTCCCATTTGTGTCAGAACTAATCACTCTGAGGGGACAAACACAGAGAGAGGGAAGGGAGAAGAGACTATGTAACCAGGTGTTCTGACACCTAGAGCATGTATTTGGAGTATCTAATCCCTCCTCTCCCACTTCACATATCCCATTCCTACAACTACATCCATGCTCTATGCTCTTCTCTTTCCAGCAGAAGATTCATTTTGCACAGGTAGGCCACTTCCAAAACATACTACACAGCAATGCAGGGTCCAGGCCAGCCTGCATTATATCATGTGAACAGTCAACATGAATATATAGCATGCTGATCCTCTGAACCTATGACAGTTAGCTAATTATCCAATAGCATTTGTTTCAATCCAATTCGCTTCTTCATGGGACTGTACATTGTTCAACTCTCCCTCCTGTTTACAGCAGGACAAGAAGCTATCCAGGCCTTGGGTGGATGTACCAGCTGTAGCACCAGCTCATCCGCTGCTGTATTGCATCCCAGCTGCCTAGTGAAATACTACTCTGCTTGCCTCCAGCAGACAAAGTAAAAGCTATAAACAGTGACCTTAGAGGACACCAAACCTGGAAAACATTTAAGAAGACAACACTTATTTAAGTCAGCTGACCTGATTAACATGGTTTGACCTGTTTGAACAGGTAACACTACTTACTGGTAGGTCCAGATCAGCAACACCAAAAATCACATTACAAGGAAGAAGGTTGAAGGGAAATGTCTCTTGTAGGTCTCAAACCAGTCACTTTTCCTGGGATCTTTTCTCATTTCTAGTGAAGCTCTCCACATCCAGTTTTAAAGATTAAAGAAGACAACAGATGAATAAGTATGTTATCATACCTCATTCTCCTATAGAAGATCCAGTGATCTACTCTAACAGTACACCACTGGTAAGAGTATATCTGCCTCTTCCTCTCATCCTTTCTTCTTTACTTTCTCCTGACTGCAATATTCTGCATGTATTTTCCACCATGTTGTGTCTGTTACCACTGGACCCTTCTCTGGATTGTACACCACTGGCATATATCTTCTGTGCTTCCTGAGTACTCCGATCCCTAGATTTGGGAATGACAAACTAGAATCATGATTCCTAGTTAAGCAGTGAATGCAAAGCTGTCATTAATGAGTCAGGCTGATCTGGAAGAGTGGCAACTGCTATGTTCAGTCCATGTCCAGGAACTTCATGTTTCACTGCTCACTGGAAAGAACATAAAGGAGTAAAAATTGTCTTGTTGAACAATTGTCATTTGTAAACACTGCTAGCCAATGAGAGGGGAACTGATCTACAAAGTGTACCTGGGGCATCCCTCGCAACATCTGATTAGAGGAAGCAGTGAATTGCAAATGAAATTCAGTGAAGTCTACGAAGTAGCAAGCTTCAAACAAGAGACAGACGGACTACCTGTTTCAGAATAAAAAATGAAAACGTAAGAAATACTTTTGTCAACCACACAGTAAGAGGACTCTCATCACAGGCTACACCACCAAGAATTTCTGATGCAGTACTAGGCTATCTTTGGCACATTTCTCCAGACAGCTTGAGGTACATCATTATAAACTTGGATTCAAACAGAAACCATAATGGGCTATCCCTGTATCAGTTTCTGCTGTATGTCCCATCCCTTTCTCTCAACACCACAACCTGTCTGCTTCTTCCCAACACACCCCTCTCTCAATACATTGAATATACAAAGTCCTGCTCAGCTACAAATCAGCACAGGGATTCACTGTCTGGAAAAGTCACGTGGTGTCCTCACTGTTTCACCCAGACAAGTTGTGAGACTTTCCATAGGGGTCCTCAAAAGACCTGGACATGTAAAACCTTAAGCAATATATGAAAAGTGAAGGAGAATATCAAGCACCTATCTCATGAACTCTGCCTCTTTAATTCTGCACTTAAGCACTGCTTTCTTTATTTGCCATTTGCCACATGAAGCAGAGCACAGGTGATTTAACTGTCAGTGGCAAAGCCTGGTGTAAAACAAGACTAGCCACCTTGAAAAGCCTCAGGGGCAAATTCTGCAAGGTTACCCATTGCTTGAATATCAGATAAAAAGACTATGAGCAGATACACATGAAATGTAAACACTTAAGAGCAACCAGATCTCTACAGGACACGCTAAGTGCCTGCCACTGGCATAGCTTGGAGTAGTGGAGGGGAAAGCACTGATGCCAGAACTAGCAGCTGATCTGTTCTGCGGTTTTTTCCTTCACTCTCTGTCACTTACTCAATGACTGCAATACCTCTCAGACTTAGTAGACTCTGTCCTTGAGAAATTTGATTTCAGCCTTCTCTGCTTCTGCACCATTTCACAACCCATTTTCCCATGGCTGCTCATGCTGCGCAGTTTTGAAGCCTAAACTAGCAATCTCTTTGCTGTTTGACTCATGCTGGGACAGAGTTATTTCCTACCATGGTTCTGCCACTCCTAAATAAGATGCCATGTGACTGAAAATAAGATCATCTTCCTGGTAGGAGGTTAAAGCTGAGAAATGGATTGGCTTCAGTCTCTGCTATCTGAGAACTAGATACTTTACCAGATTTTCATTCCTGTGAGTCTTAGCTACAAGATAATACCTTAATTTTTCCCTATCATGCTTATTAGAAGTCAGAGCAGAGACAAGGAAAGACCATTTGTATTCAAATCAGACTGAGGCAAGCACAGTTTCTGCCCTCATTAAAAGTAAATGCAGCACAGTTTTCAGAAATGTGCCTTCCCAACAGTACTAACTCTCAGCCATGAAAGGCCATCAGTAAAATTCTCTGCTGGAATCCTCTACGGCCAAGACAAAGTTCCTGTTATCAGCTAATTAATCTGCAATTACTCTCCTCTAGGGACTGAAGGGGATGAAGGAAAACATCTTGTCCAGGGCAAATGCAACTAGAAACAGAGTAAGCTATCTACAGTGTGTTTGAAAGCCTCACATAATACTTACAATACCTAATGTGAAGACTAATACATTGGTGAGTCTCCAAGTTTCCATTATATGATGTGGGACTAGACCCTGAATTGAGTAGTTTCTAGGGGAGCCAGGCTGGAAAAAAACACAGTGGGAACAGAAAATAAACTGGAGTTCAAGCAAACCAGCAGTACCAATGCATACACTTACACTCTGACATGATAGAGGCAGGCATTCAGAAGCGCAGATGCTGGGGCTGAAGATGATCTTGGTCAATTTCATGTGCAATCCCAGCTTCAAAGCAGATGTTCCTCCTAATTCAGCAGTACTGCATCCCTGCCTGGCATGGATGATGAGGGAGAAAAAAGGAGGAGAAAGAGGGGACAGATAAAGGTTCTGAAAAGAAGCACTGTATTGTCCCCTGGGACAATGTGGCAACGTGGGAATCTCTGGCTCATTGAAACTCCTCAAGAAAGGCGGGTGAGCACAGAATCAGGAACCTCAGCTGGGGAGAATATTTAGCAGCAGTAGAGCATCTGCCTTGCTCCCAGCCTCGCTACAAGTTGCATTTTTTCCTCCCTCTGCTAGGCAGAAGTTGCCAGGTGTCTGTGCAGCTCTCACCACTGCAGACCCTGGGAAGCTCTTTAATAATTCGTGGAATGGTACTGTTTATGTACAGCACATGCCCTGGTGAACCCGCTTCACTCGCTCATGCTCTGCTGTTTCCCAGTTGGAGGAAAGAGCATTCCTTTTTACTTCACGAGAGGCTGTCAGCGAGTGGAAACCTAAGCCTTATCCCACTTGTCCCTGCACCTCTGGCTGTGCAACCTGCAGAGCATGCAGGTTTACAAATCCAGCCAGGAATGCAGTCCCGTCCAGAGAGTATTTTCCGTGAGTATTTTCCACAGTGTAATAAGGTTGTGGCAGTTGGACTGGCAAGAGTCTGGCCCTCTGTCTTGGTCAGCTCCTGACTTGGCAAGACCACCACCTGGTGCACACACATAGAGAGCAGGACCACAGTGGGAAGACCTGGTGTCCTGAGCTCTGTATCCAGTCTGCATGGACGTCACATGTGCTTGCACATGATGCTGGAGGAGGAAACCTTCAACAGACACTGATTTCCAGCAGGCTTGCAGCCCTCCATCATGGAGCTGAAGCACACCTTGGCGCAAGCAGTGATGCTCTTGCAGACCTGATGCCTGTCACCCAACAGTCAGGAAGGTTTGCTTAATGGTTATTGTTGTTAAACATGAACTCTGCGGGAGGCCAAAGGACTTGCTTGATTGCAGTCAGTGCTCAGGCAGTCCACTGTTTTGCATTAGACCTGTCCACCTGTCCTGTGAATAAATGTGTCTGCATATTCCAGGAAAAAATAAAAGGAAAAAAACCAAAACCAAAGTTCTGGCTAAGTGTTGATATTGACCTGCAAAAGGGAGCCAGCCAGGAATACAGTTAAACTGAATTCTGGATTTGCATCTTTTTGCTAATTCCAGAAAAGGGCATGAGCCCAGTATTTGTGGAAGGCAAAATTAAGAAAAAAGAGCTCTGCTCATACTGATGGGGAACAGGACTGAATGTCCTGGTTCCTGTGGAGTCAGAGGCAGCAAAGTGACAGCAGCAGGATTGCACAGAGCATCATGGTACCAGTGTGCCAGGCAAGCTACACCTAAATAAGCGTTTCTGAAAAACCAAGCTCTGGATGTGGGATGAAGGGCAGAATACCATTCTGAAGCAGAAACTTGGAGTAACTCTAATCCCAGTTCTTTTGCCTCTCCCCCTTTCCTGCTGCACAATTCTTTGGGGGCTGTGCTGGGCATACAACCACGTAAGCACAAAGTAACATTTAATTTAACTTCTGCATCAGCAGCAGCATCTGCCCTAAACCACACTGAAGATAAGATGAGGAGAGAGAAAGGTGAAGAAAACATAAGTCAAGGGAAAGTAGAACTGAACGCTGAGTGTTTCTCATAAATTATGTCTAAAGCTCTTGACCATGGAAACTGGAGAAGGAGTGAAGTTTTAGGCACAGCAGGGAAAAACTGACGGGTGTGAAAAGGCAGGAAACCAGAAGGATCACTTGCAATGAGCTGAGATAGTTCAGGCTAGTTCTAGCCCATGTAATGCAGTCATTCAGTCCTCATTCTTGGGCACTGTACGCATGGGTACCCATACAAAGACTATATGGAGAGAGTTGAATGTGAAGAACTTGTACATTTCTAATCAAGTCATAAAATCAGTGCTGAGTTGCAACCACTGACCATTCGAATGAGTAGGAATATTTTGGGATGTAAGCCAGAGTGACCAAGGTATGTGATTACAGAACTAGTACCCTGCAATGTTATACTACAAAAGGTGTATAACATGCTTGATACAGGGAATCGGTACTTTCCATGGTTGAGACACATCTCAGGGAAGCAGACTTCACAGAGGGGTAAAAAGTGAAGGTCAGCTCCACCACCTGCACCAAGGAGCAGCCATAAAATCAGTTTACACCAGCTGTTTTCCAGAGGACTCTCCATGCATCCCATGATTGT
The DNA here is from genome assembly GCA_013396735.1 of Grallaria varia. NCBI lineage: Eukaryota > Metazoa > Chordata > Aves > Passeriformes > Formicariidae > Grallaria > Grallaria varia. Next base: position 132,830 of record VWZG01009044.1, read on the forward strand.
ATAAAGAAATCTACCATCAGAATTTATTCCTAGGACTTTTCTCACTTCTTCTAAAGGGATGGAAGCGTAACTCCACTTATGTATACATGAGATCCCTTCCTGATTTAGGCAAGCTTTGCATCAAGAAATAGCACTGACTTTTCAAAAAACTCATTCAGACAAGACGATTTGTAGGTACCTTTCCATTTGTCACAGTCTACCCACTTCACCCTTTGTCAACTTGGTCTGCATGCAGAGGGAGCTCTTCATCAGGCTGTGAGCTTCACCATCTGCTAGTCACAGAGGAGGGAAAGGAACATGTCACCACAGGCTAGGACAGCTTCTCTGCAAAATTTAGAACAGCTGTGAAGCAACTCATTTTCTATCTGGCTACAGAAGACTCTCCAAGGTCTGCCCAGGTGCTGCAGGATTCCTTTTTCGCAGTCGTTCCTAAGCTAAGGCTATTCTGGCTTGGAGGACATGTTCTGAATTCACCACTCTGGCTCTACATCACAAGGCAAACCCCATTAGTTAGTGAGATCTAGCACCATGCAGCAGTTCTACAGACTTAATTGAACCAATAGGCTCTCAAGAGATCTCCAGCATCTGTCTTAAAAGCAAGAACAGAAAAGCAAGCAGACATGAGATCACAACCAAGCAAATACCACTGAGTCACCACGATCACTCCACTACATTGCCTGAGAACTTGCTTTATGCCAGCTTACAGTCCTGCATGCTCCCTTCCAAATCACAGTCAACAGCACTGATCTCAGGAAAGAGCCTGCAGGGCAGTTCCTTCCAGAAAGGTATAGCTGGTAGAAGGATACCTGGAAGCATCAATGAAGGATAAACACACATCTCTTAAAGACAATGGTATGTAGAATCACCTGTTTCTCCTGGATCATAGTAACACAATCCCTAATTTATCTGAATTTTTGATAAATGCACAGCAACTGCCTGTGCACAATCACACATGACAACTGGAAAATGAAACCATGCTTTTCCTCAAGAACTTCCCCCTGTGAGCCCATGATCTCTGAAGTTACCAAAGCATTAATCTCCAGCAGATGCAGTCAATGGGTCAAGATGACCCACCATGACAGGGACCAAATACATTCAAGACAGGTCTTCACCATAATGGCCTTGAAACACCACCTGTCAGAGAATTCCCTGGGCAAGGCAATGCATCTGGCCAGGTTTCCAATCCTCACTGAACATGGGGAGGAGAGAAGAGACATCCCCATCTGTCCACAGTGCTCTCTCTATCAGTGACACTGCAATGACATTTTCGAAACAGATTTGCAGTAGTGGTAATGATCTCCGACTAGTCCTTGGCCAGTTGGAAATTTTAGCTTTTAATGTCACATAGGACGAGGCTAAAATAACAACTGAGGGACCTTCTCTCTGATCTGGACTACTGAGCTTAGCAGTCATGTTAAAAATCTTCCAAGCCCATTGGAACATCAATATATTCCAGACAAGGCCTCCAGTCTTGCTAGCTTGACCTCCATGCTTTATTCCTGGACCTACAGTCTTGCATTGCACAGCACTAGATGAGCTCTGCTTCTCAGGTGACTCAGCTCTGCTCCTACAACTGAACTGTTGTTTACCTTCCCTCCTTCTGCAGTATCTCTAAGTTTGTGCCAACAATTATGTAGTATTTGTATCACTGATAAAGTAACTGGGTGATGCAGGGCCAGGAACAGATAGCTTCAGTACCTCTTTACAAGCATCTTCCAGTTTGCCTCCTTGCTGGTGGAGGACGACCCTCCCTCTGCAGCCTTTTCAATAAGAATGCACAAACCTCCCAGACTGCTTACAAAAGGCCACTTTGATTTTATTTTGTGTGTGCTTCTATAGCAGAGTATTACCAGGAAAAAAGTCAGAAGCCATTAAATCTATGTATAATTATGTCAACACAATTATTTTTATTACCAAAAATCATACTCATATGAAGAAGTTTTCTGACAAGGCCAGTTACCCATTCAAGAAAAACTGGCCAGTATCATCTTGCTTTCTCTAAGTTCTTCACCAGCTGCAAAGCTTATCATCCTTTCTGTGCTCTGACCAACATGAAGTTTGGGCAGCCTGGCAGGCTATTCCCTCATTGTCCCAGAATAATGATGTTACAGTAGGTTTTTTCCACTCCCCTGATTTTTTTGCATTAATGTTACAAAGAGCTCCTTGGCTTAGTCTAAAAATTATTGACTGTAAGTTAACCATTGTTTTGCACATTTAAAAACCATGACATTTAACATTTTTTCCTAATTACTGGAAGTAATTTGTCACCAGAGCAGAAAATACTTTCTTCTGACCAAGCTATGATTACAGAGTCTTCTTCTTTACAAACACCATGAAATACTTACTATTATTTTTACCACTGCTTTTTCACAAATAATAGTTTTGCAACCCTGTTCAGTACAGGGCCTATACACACAGTGTAGACTTCAGGAATCCCTGATACATTTAAAAAATCCCTTTTTATTGTTCAAACTTGCTGCCCAAAAGCTCTTCATTGGTACCCTTCAGTTCTCTCATGAACTGACTGTCTTTCCTTGCAGATTACTTGTCCATGCTACTTGTTCCATTTTTCCATTCATTGTACTTTGGGGGTTTTGCTGTTTTCATCTCCTTCGTTAACCAAACCAGGTTTATTTTTTTTAACTAAAGAATTCATCTTTGCAAGTGCAGAATTGTTGTTTCTCAGGGATCTAATATAGGATTCTTGAACAACTCCCAATTATCATTCTCAATTTTGTGCCTAAGTTCTCCCTCCTATTTTATTTGGCCTAGAATTCTTTTCTGTTTCAGAAAATTGAACACCCGTATAGTACCAATCATACATAATATCAGCTGGGACTACATAATCTCTTTCCATGTAAAAATGAAGTTCATTCATGATTACTTGTACCTAAGCAAACATCCTCTTCAGTTCAGTGATTAATTTTTTATTAACCTGGATGAGCTCTCAAACAGCATTACTCCAAGACAGCAGTGATATTTTCTAGACACAGTTACTCACCTATGTGTGTGTGTTTTAGGTGAATATGTTTCTTCCAGTGCTGCAAAAACATACCTGAGATACCTAAATGGAAGTGTAATAATTTTCTTGTTCTCCTATGGCAGAGTGTCAAGGAGATCCTCACCCAGGCACTGTGTAATACTGTTAACAGGTGCTTCCGTTCCCTGCATTGCTACAGGGAATCAGCTGCAACCTTGAGCTTTCCATGTCTTCTTCTTTTGGGTTACTAACAGCTTCAAAGCCAAGAAAAATGTATGTGATGTCACCCTCTCATCTTTCTCCATTTTCCCCTTCCTAGAAAACAGGGCTGTAGCCCCTTTATTGTTACACGTTCCAAAAATGCAGCTCATCCCATGGGACTCCAGCTGTGACAATAGCCCATTTATCTTTATAAACAGGCCTTATAAATTCAGACAGGGATGAAACTTGTGATCAAGTTACCCTAGCCCAACGACTTACTATACACTGGCTGAGCAGTGGAGACTGTTCAAGAAATCAGACTTAGGCTATTCACTATGATTCGTTTCAGCAGAAATGACTCCACTAGAAGCTCCCAGCTACTCCTGATATGCCTCCATTTTGCTGGGTCAACTCTTTGTGCAGGCTCCTGTGAAACTGGAAATACATACCAAATTAATGCCCAATGCAAGCATAGAAGCTATGTTACCTGTCTACCAGGTAGTCACTGTGGTCTCAAGCAGACTACAGATATAAGTCACCTAAGGATATCTGCAACTGCCTGGGTACAGAAATTTCAGCCCTAAAAATTCCCAGAGACCATTTTATCAGACACGCCAACAGTGACATGATTTCAGTTCTTCTCTCAAAAAATTACAGAGAAATTTGGCACGTTTGCACTTAGGGGGATACCCTGAAACTCCAAGGGGAGGAATCTGCCCGGGCATACATGGAAGTCAGAGGAAGGTCTAGTATGACCATAGGCATGGGCTAAAACAGGTGCTACAAACTGCAGCACGTTAGCAGCAGAATGGGCTAGTTTAGTCAGAATAAGGCAAGAGCTTCAGAACAGGTCAGAACAGTAGCAAAGCTCTGTCTGTCTAGCACTGGCTTAGGACGCGTCTTTCCTGCTGAGACAGACCTGGCCAAGCAGACTAGTAACCAATGTTCTCAAAGCTGCACAGCCCTGAGTGAGAAGTATAGTAAAGACCTGGGAGAGTCAACTTCGTGCTGATCCTGTGCAACCATGGAAAGTTAATCTGCTTTAGCCTCCTTTACCATTGGATTCTGACATAACTTTTGCATCCTTCAGTGAACAGAGCAGTAAAAATGTGGAGACCAGTGCATTTTGAGCATTTGAGTGACTGTCCTGGGTTTCTGTATACAGTGATTTAGCCAGCTTCCCTCTGCAAAACAAGCAGAAGTCCAAAGCAATACCAAAACCTGCTTTTTACCCTGTTTCTTCAGGGGTAAGCAGGAGCCAGCACTCAGAGGTTTTCAGGTAAGAGAGGCAGGAAGATGTTTAGGACAATGTCTAGACAAAATTTCAAATTTTCTCAGCAGTTACAATCTTTAAGCAGTTAATCCAGTACCCCTACCAAAGGTAAAGCTTTTACTTGACACAATTGAAAATTTGGCCTGCAATGAATCAGAGGACTGTAGCCTCAGTAGCAGAGTCCTCAACAACACCCTGTGCTGGGACACATCCTGCAGAACATCACTGCAGGGCTGCAGCTCTCCTGCTAGTCCAGAGCATCTGATGTTATTTATATAATAAGTTCCCACAAGACACTCAAACATTTCCTCTGAGCTTGCATGAAGCTCTTAAAAATGCCAAAAAGAGATGGAAATGCAAAGCCATCACTGTAGTGATGCCATCCTGTCCTGATTTCTGTCAAGCAAAACTGAATACGGGTTGTGCAGGCTCTCAACACAGCCAAGTGGTGTACACCATGAAACTCATGTCCTTCATGGGAGTAGGATGGCTCATCCTGTGTGACATCCCAGTAAGACAGCAAGTGTCTGTTCTGAAAGGTGAAGGTGAGTAACTATACATGGAGTGCTCTCAAGGCAGTGACAAGGCATGATGTTCTCCCCATAAGCCACATGTCTCAGTGGGGTATCTCCCTACAACTATTTCAAGTGGCCAGTGTGATGATACCTCACCACCAGACATATTCAGCAAAGGCAGCCAGTACCTTGTAGACAGCATCTTTTATCTTGTAGAGAATGGGATGACACTTGCTGTCTGAAAAAAGTAGCATCTGTTAGAACCTACTTATTTGCAGCAAAATCAGCCAGAGTTGATGCCTAATTGCAAACACAGTTAATTTTAGATTTGGCAGCCTGATAATCCTAAAATAAGAACAAATACTTTTTCTCACATGGTACTGTTTTGTGGACAGGAGAGTGGGACATATTGATAAATTATAAGTAATCCACACAGAAATTTCAGGTTTGAGTTCAGCAGCCCTTCAGCTGCCAACTAGGCAAGAACGGGGTGGCACTGGGAGCAATTGAGGGACATTTAAATGGCTCCAGGGAGTGCAGCAAACAGGAGTGGGGCACAGTGGTTCACACAGGCAGGGTGAGCAGGAAGGGCTCCTTCTGACCATTCAGAAGCAGCCAATAGAGGCAGCAAACAGATTCAGTAGCTGTTAAGGCAGAACAAAGAGATCCCTTTGGGCCAAGTCTAATCAGCATATTAGTTTAAGCTTCCTCAGTTATGGCACTGACACGCAGTAGAGCTCATTCCCTTACAGATGCAGGACTCAACTGAATCAGCCCTGTCAGAGGCCTCCAGCCAGATCTGCTGATGGCAGATGCAGTTCTCCAGGTCACAGGTTGCCAGGAGTGCCTGATGTCTCTTCATGAGGCTGGGGCTGACAGTTATTTTGCAGGTCTGCTGTTACTGAAGAGCTGTGTCACCAGGGAAAGGAGCTACAGAAAGAACTGAACAGGCTTCATAGCATTCGGATGAACAGGCAAGAGAGAGATAGATTATTTTCAGAAATACCACAGCCTCAAGACTCTCAGGAGTTTTGAACCCCCACTATACTGGAGAAGCAGGTGGACTCAGAACCCTGCAGGGTAATTAGTCAAAGGACTGTCAATCAAGGATCTGTTAAAGATGAAGGCTGGAAGCCAGTCACTTCATGTACCAGCAGGAAGGTTCCTCCTTCTTCTCAAAATCTGACAGGTAGGACTCGTACCTTCTCCAGTAAGTATGAGGCTCTGGAACTAGAAGGCCAGACAACTGATGGGATGGACAAAGGTCCTTCTGGGGTAGTGGGGCCTGGGAAAACACCACCTGTGCCCTGCATCAAGACCTCCACTGTTATCAGGAAAAGAAGGGTAATTGTAATAGGAAACTCCCTTCTAGGGGAACAGAGGGCCTGATATGCAGACCGAACTCATGGGGAAGTCTGCTGTCTCCCAGGGGCTCATTACTGGAAAACTCTCCAGTTTAATAAGGCCCTCAGATTACCATCCACTATTGGTTGTTCAAACTGGCAGCAACAAAATAACAATGAGAAGTCAGAGGACAATCAAAAGAGACTTTGGGGCCCTGGAATAACTGGTAGATGGATCAGGAGCACAGGTAGTGATTTCCTCGGTTCTTCTGGTAACCAGGAATAATATTGATAGGAATAGGTGGATCCATCAGGTCAACAAGTGGCTCTGAGGTTGGTGTAATCAGGAAAATCTTGGGGTTTTTGACCATGGGGTGATCTAAACACCTGGTCTACTGACACCTGATGGGATGCACCTTTCTCAGAGGGGAAAAAGAGTTCAAGCACAGGAGGTAGTGGAGCTTTAAACTAGCTTGGAAANTAGTGGAGCTTTAAACTAGCTTGGA